>CM056953.1:32447104-32926968 GCA_029856935.1 Cyclocarya paliurus
TTCCTCAAACATGGCAGAAGAGCCTAAAAATAAGGACTCTCAAAATAACCAGAACAAGACTTCCCCTTACCTCAACCTCACAGATCCAAATAACCCTTACCGAGTTGAAAATGCTGATAACACAGCATTTGTTCTTGTTACAGATCTCCTCACCAACTGATAATTATGCTACCTGGTCTCGAGCAATGCGTCGAGCACTTAGAGCAAAAAATAAATTAGGTTTCATTAATGGGAACATTTCTAAACCCACTAATGAAGCCGACCCTTTATTTGATCTATGGGAGAGATGCAATGACATGGTGGTTTCCTGGATTCAAAACTCCATAAGTATGGATATCAGATCCAGCATAGCATTCGTTGATGATGCGCAAGCTGTGTGGACAGAACTGAAGGACCGATTTACACAACAGAATGGTCCTCGCATCTTCCAGCTCAAGAGGAACTTGGCTAGCCTTCGTCAAGACAGAGACTCAGTGAGCACTTATTTCGCAACAAGAACAGCATCACCAACTCACAAGTTTTTTCTCCAACTTCTGACTCTATGGCAATGGTTACCAAAACTTCCTTCAAAAACAACACAAAGAACCTCATGACTCAAAGGAAGGATAGACCCTACTGCACTCATTGCCGAGCTCAGGGACATACCTTGGAGAACTGCTTCAAAGCTGGAAATGCACCAGCTCCCGTATGCACCCATTGTAATATGGCAGGACATATCATTGAAAAATGCTACAAACTTCATGGATACCCCCCTGGTCACAAACTGTACAAAGGCAAGGGATCAAACACCTTTGCAAATCAGAGCAGCTTATCCATTGAATCCTCTCAGGAGGAAGTGCACGAGGACAAGTTTAATTTCACTAAGGAGCAATATCAGCAACTAATTACTTTGCTCCAACACAAGGATTTTCCCAGCTCTCTTCCTTCAGTGAACCAGGCACAAACTCTGTTTAAAACCACTTCAGCAGCACCTAAAGCTTCCAAAGTGTCTGGTATCGAGTCTTTTTGCTGCACTTCTTCATTTTCTAATTTTTCCAATCCAAGCAACATTCCTTGGATTATTGATTCAGGAGCTACAGATCATATGATTTGTAGCCCCTCATTTTTCACATCTAGTGCCACAGAGGTATCATACAATGTTAAATTGCCCAATGGCACTTGCATGCCTGTCACACATTTAGGTACTGTTAGGCTCACAAACAACATTATTCTCAGTAATGTTCTATGCATACCCTCTTTTTCCTTTAACCTCATTTCTGTTAAAAGACTCACAGAGAATCTGACCACTTGCTTATTGTTTCTGTCTAACACATGCTTTATACAGGACCTCTCCACTTGGACCACGATTGGGATGGCTGAAGTGAAATGCAACCTCTATCAACTCTTGCCTGCTGCTGTTTCACCTGCTGCACTAGCCGATGCTTTATCTCATCTGTCACCCTCTTTTCCCTCAGTTTCTGTGTCTGTCAAAAGCAATAATGATGTTAATGACCTTTGGCATTGTCGCCTAGGTCATATTTCAAATTCTAGGCTTAATTTGATCAAAGACCCCATTGTAAAGAAGCACATCATTTTGAATGAAAATCCTCCTTGCTACATTTGTCCTCTTGCAAAACAACACAAGCTTCCTTTTCCTATCAGTTCCCATAAATCCTCTACTTTGTTTGAATTAGTCCATTGTGATATTTGGGGCCCTTGTTCCACTATGGCTTATGATGGATCAAAATACTTTTTAACCATAGTTGATGATTTCTCTAGAACCACTTGGATTTACCTGCTTCAAGCAAAATCAGAAACGAGAAATTGCATAGAATCTTTTTGCAACATGATTGAGACTCAGTTTAACACCAAAGTCAAAATACTTCGAAGTGATAATGGCCTTGAATTCAAGATGACTGATTTCTTCAACAAAAATGGAATTATTCACCAAAGATCTTGTGTTGAGACCCCTCAACAAAATGGCATAGTAGAGAGAAAACATCAACACCTTTTGAATGTGGCTCGTGCATTGTTCTTCCAATCTGGTCTCCCTTTGTGTTACTGGAATGACTGTATCTTAACTGCAGTGTACCTCATAAACAGAACACCAACTCCCTTGCTGAAAAACAAGACTCCTCATGAAGCCCTTTTTTGTGTCAAACCAAGTTACTCCCACCTTAAGGTATTCGGATGCCTCTGCTTTGCATCAACCCTTTCACATGGTAGAAAAAAGTTTGATCCAAGAGGGAAGAAATGCATTTTCCTGGGTTACCCCTTTGGGGTAAAGGGTTATAAATTGTTAGACCTTGAAACTCACACTACTTTTCTTTCTAGGGATGTCATTTTTCATGAAACCATTTTTCCTTTCCACTCTTCTCCTATTATTAAATCTGTCACTCAATCTCAGCATAACTCCAGTTTTATTTCCCCTTTTCCAGAACCAATGTCATCCTCTGAACCAGTGTCACATTCCCTTTCAGAGTCCACCAGTACCAATTATCCATCACCTACTGATCTGATTCCTGCTAACCTTCGATCTTCTAACATTGAACCAGAACCTGATCCATCCCTTGATCTTCATGACTCGCCAAATGACAGTAATTCTTCATCACCACTACCTCTTCGCAGGTCATGTAGGACTAGGACAGCACCTAATTATCTACACGATTTCCACTGTCAACAGGTTGCATTCACTCCAGAATCTCAAGCAATGGTCCAGGTATCCCCCTCTATGACTAGTTGTTCTTTCCCTTTGCATGATTATCTTTCTTATCACTCCTTCTCACCCATTTTACAAGCCTTTTCCTCTAATCTCTCCACTGATTTTGAACCAAGCTCATACTCCCAAGCTGCTAAAGATCCTGGTTGGTGTAAGGCAATGGAAGCTGAATTGTCAGCCTTGGAACAAAATAATACTTGGACTCTTGTTGACTTACCTCTTGATAAAGAAGCCATAGCTTGCAAATATGTTTACAAAATCAAAAGAAACTCAGATGGCAGCATAGAAAGATTGAAAGCAAGGCTTGTTGCAAAGGGGTATACTCAGCAGGAAGGGATCGATTATCATGAGACATTCTCACCAGTGGCCAAGATGGTTACTGTGAGATGTCTCCTTTCTATTGCAGCCATTAGGGGTTGGCATTTACATCAGTTTGATGTGAATAATGCCTTCCTCCATGGGGACCTAGAGGAGGATATCTACATGAGCAAACCACCAGGTTATACAAAGGGAGGACCTCAACAAGTTTGCAAACTTTTGAAAAGTTTATATGGCTTAAAACAAGCCTCTCGGCAATGGTATGCCAAACTTACTTCATGTTTGTTGAATTTTGGCTTCATTCAATCAAGGGCTGATTATAGCCTTTTTACAATGAAAAATGACACTTGTTTCACAGCCTTATTAGTGTATGTGGATGATATCTTAGTGGCCAGTGATTCCATGGACTCTATTACTGCTGTCAAAGACTGTTTACATGCCACATTTCAGATTAAGGATCTCGGGACATTAAGATACTTCTTGGGCATTGAAGTAGCCAGATCTCCCAAAGGAATACATATTTGCCAACGCAAATATGCACTTGATATACTTGCTGATTCAGGAATTTTAGGCTCAAAACCTGTCAAAGTCCCTATGGAACAGAATCTGAAATTTAGCAAAGATGATGGTTTGCCACTCACCGATCCTTCTGTGTATCGAAGATTAATTGGTAGGCAACTTTACTTAACCATAACTCGCCCAGACCTCAACTATCCTGTGCAGACCTTAAGCCAATTTATGGAAAAGCCAACCACAAGTCATCTAGCTGCTGCACATAAGGTTTTGAAGTATATTAAATCTGCACTTGGCCAAGGTCTGCTGCTCTCAGCCTCTTCTGATTTGCAGTTAACAGCTTATTGTGATTCTGATTGGGCATCATGCCCAGACACCCGTAGATCAGTCACTGGATATTGTGTGCTCTTGGGCCACTCTTTGATTTCTTGGAAATCAAAGAAACAAAGTGTTGTATCCCGATCCTCAGCTGAAGCTGAGTATAGAGCAATGGCTGCTACCTCTTGTGAACTCACTTGGATTCGGTTTCTTCTTGCTGACCTCCATGTAATCCATCCCCAAGCAGCTATACTACACTGTGACAACCAGGCTGCCCTTCACATTGCAGCCAATCCTGTGTTCCATGAAAGGACTAAGCACATCGAGATAGACTGCCATCTCATTAGGGACAAAATTCTTGAAGGCTCTATTACTACAGATCATGTGTCCACTCATCTTCAACGAGCTGACCTTCTCACAAAGGCCTTACCATCATCTCTTCTTCAATCTCATTTGCTCAAGTTGGGAATTGTCAACCTCCATTCTCTACCTTGCGGGGGGGTATTGCAGCCTACTAAAGCTGCAGGTCGTATGGTCTCTAAAGCTACAAGTCGTGAATCATCATCTTCTGATGTAGCTGCAAGTCGTTGACATTAGAATCTTCTTGTTATTCTGTTTTGCTATTTTGTTTTTATCAGTGAGCTGTATAGTTGGTTATTTGTAGTAAGAGTCAGTAAGGCCCTGCACGTCAAGCTGTATATATTTACCCTTCTTGTTAACGTAATAGTACATTCAATACACAGAGAATTCTCCTTTTTTAAAATAATTAAGAACTTAATTAGAACAAGAAACCTTTTATCCAATGGGATCATGTATCGCGGTAAGGGCCGTTAACCTTTTTATCCAATTGAATGGATCATCATAAAAGAGAAATGATATTTACAGTCGTAGAGTGCGTAAACATTACGCAATTTTTTAAAAAATTGAGTAAACATAGAATTCACATGAAAAAAATTAATTTTTTAATAGTAGACCCTATTATTTTTTAAAGCTACTGCGCGGCGCTTGCACACTCTATAATTGTACCTAGCATTACTCATCATAAAAACTCTATCCATATTCGGATTTAAGTTCCTTAGAATTCTTGTATAAGCCTTTGGAATTAAAGCGGAAAGACTTTTTATTTATTTATGAGTGGCTGACCCGTTTGGATAGTGAGATAAGATGATTTTAGATGAAAATTAAAAGTTAAATAAAATATTATTAAAATATTAATTTTTAATATTATTATTATTTTGAGATTTGAAAAAATTAAATTATTTATTATATTATGTGTAGAAATTTGAAAAAATTATAATAATAAAATAAGATAAGATAAAATTATTTCTATATCCAAAAGAGAGATAAAGTATTGATAGTTATTTGAGTGAATATATTAGCTAAGCATCATTTTATATTCTATATATAATATCATCCATGCTTATTTTACTTTATCCCTTTCCTTTATTTTATCTTAGGAAAAGCTTAGTCCGATCCTATCTAGAATATCCATTGAAAGTGGATATCAATTATAATTTTTTATATTTAAAATTTAAGAAAATATTTTTTAATAATTTTGTGATTTTTTTTTAAATGTTTAAGAGTTTAAAAAAATATTTGAAAAAAAATACTAAAAAAAAAAAAAAAACATGATCGCCTTTCGGTGCCTAGGGCGAGAATCGAAACTAGTGATTCTTTCAAAACGAGTTAAGGGGACAGAGCCTACCATGTGTACGTTTTCTTTAGCACGGTAAATATTTTTAATTTATTAGTCAAATCCAAATACAATATGAATATGATTTCTCAATGCTGGCCTATAAAAAAGTTAAATTTCAAATGTAAAACAATTAAATTTCTTTGTGTAAAATTTTAATAGTCACATAAAATCAATACACTAATAATCATTTCTTTAATTATGAAATAAAAAAATTAAAAAAATAAAATAAAATACATAAATAGTCAAATTGAATGGACAAACTTATAGGACATAGAAATTTAGAATCATTTTCTGTGAAAAAATAACCGGAAACTGATATGCCAGAATGGACAAAAATAATATTGCATCATAATGTCTTCTAGAAGAGGTGGCATAGACTCGAATTGCTGGGATCGGTTTCCAACATCTTCACAACCTGGTCCATTGTCGGCCTTGCATGTAATATTGGATGACAGCAAAGAACTGCTACAACAACATGTTGCTCCATAAATTGGCGTGACCCACATTCTGGCATCCCTTCTTCAATGACATCCACCGCTCTCCCTTTCTGCATCAAGGACCAAGCCCAGTCTGTCAGAAGCGAAGTCTTCCCTGCCTCTTCTGTTTCAAGTGCTTTTTTGCCACTCAGAAGCTCAAGGAGTACAACCCCAAAGCTGTAAACATCACTCCTTTCAGTTAACATCCCATACAAAGCATACTCTGGGGCAACATAACCGAGAGTCCCAGCCACCCTGGTGCTCAAATGTGTCG
Organism: Cyclocarya paliurus; assembly: GCA_029856935.1. Classification (NCBI taxonomy): domain Eukaryota; kingdom Viridiplantae; phylum Streptophyta; class Magnoliopsida; order Fagales; family Juglandaceae; genus Cyclocarya; species Cyclocarya paliurus. The sequence goes on from CM056953.1 coordinate 32,453,398, forward strand.
TTCCCTGTGCATTATACCTCGCAAGCCCAAAGTCTGCTAATTTTGGCTCAAACATCTTATCCAAAAGTATGTTACTTGCCTTAATATCCCTGTGGATGATCGCAGGCTGGGCTCCATAATGTAAATAGGCCAAACCCCGGGCTGTTCCAAGGGCAATCTTCTGACGAATTGGCCAGCTAAGCTTCTTCATTTCTGATCCAAAGAGATGGTCATAAAGGCTTCCATTAGGCATGAAGTCACAGACAATTATTCTCTGATGACCCTCCAAAGGACCCATCTTGGTACAATAGCCTTTTAAAGAAACAAGATTAACATGCCTAACACTTGCAATTACCTCTACCTCATGTGCAAAAGTTGCATCCCCAGCAGCAGAACAGTTCTTGAATCTTTTGAAAGCAACTTGGGATCCATCAGGCAGTATCCCCTTATAAACATTCCCATATCCTCCCTTCCCAATTAGATTCTCCCTATAAAAGTTCATGGTAGCCTTCTTAACGTCTTCATATTCGAATTTGACAAAGCTGGTACTTCCATTGATCGATCCCAACCCCATAATTATACCGGTCTCATCTTTGGAGATCTTCTTCTTCTCTCTCTCACTTTTTTTTCTTCTCATCCAAAGAAACAAGACTGCGGAAGAGGCCCCAAAGAACCCAAAAAGACAACCCACAAGAGCACCGGAAAGTACAAGGGTATGCCGTTTAATGTTGGGAGGCTGCAATGGAAGTTCGAGCGAGAACGAGAACAAACACTTCGCAGTTGTTTTTTCGGTTGGTCCCAACTCATTAACCACAGCAGCTGCATACATAAATGGATACCCACTGCAATCCGAGACATTTCCATTATCAGAACCATGCAGGTATGAATCACCAAGACTCGACAAAATCTTGGAGCACATTTCACATGCAGAACCACCCGCCAGAGACTGGTTACAGTAACGTTCAATTTCCTGCAATTTGGATTCAGGAATTAGGCTCTCAAACTCTGCTTGAGATGTAATGTTCATGCAGCCCTTCGAAATCCATTCTGGATGATACCCACAAGCAGTTTGGATATCAAAACCATCGAAAAACTCGCCAACTAAGATCCGGTACGATTGCCAACATGCCTTTGAAACATTAGGAGGAAGAAGAAAGCTCGAGTCGGTCCGAAGATACTCGGATCGAACTAGGCGGATCCCCTGAAGAATGTAGTGACACTTTGTTTGCATGTCAGGAAATGTAGGCTCAGGAGCACCTTGAGTGATCAGTTTCCTAAGAAAATAGAAGTTCAAAGGACAAAAGGCTTCGTAAGGCCGGCGGCCTGTATGCAAGATTTTGTAGCAATCAGCGGATGAAAAACTGAAACCCGAAATGGCTAAGCCAATTAATAAGGCATAGCAAATGGATAAAAGGGGGGACATTGCAAAGCTATGGTTTCTATTGGTATTGAGAAAAATCTTAAACCTTCTCAAAGTCTCACCTTTAATGGCCGGCTTGGGAGTATATATATATATATATATATACAGGCGCCACTGAAAATGACGAGTCTTTAAACACGCAAGAATCTTTTATTATGAAAGCTAAACGACATTAAATATTGTGGAATTCACGTGGTTTGATCTATCAGATTCTCTGAATCATCCAATTCTAATTTTAAGTCATGAGAAGTTGAAACTTTCAAACTGAACTCAAATGATTTTCCCAATAAAACAAATTTATGAAATATATATCAAAAAGAAAGTGACTTGGACTCCCTGATCCTAGACATGAAAAAAGATTAGATTTCTTATTAGATCTCTTTCAATTGTAGGGTCACTTTCTGCACTAGAAATTTAAGATTGGTCAAAAAATGATTATCCTGATACAAACTTGGGGAATATTTATTGGAACATATATCTTGACTTCTCAGATTCTAGATAGACAGCACTTCAAAACCTGAATATATCTCTTCATCGAGTTCAATAAGGTACAGTTCATTGAGTTCATGCTGCATGACGACTTGTTCAAGGTCTGCTGAAAAATATATAAAGGGGATTTCGAAGATGACTGGATGAGCTAGTTGCCACGTCATGCGGATGTAGATGATATATGGAGGAAACAAGGATTAATGCTCAAAGACGAGAGAAACTGTTATTGTCCATTTCCTCTTGTACTCTCTGTGGTTAATGAGAGACCATATATTAATTTACACTTGGCAGGCAATTGCAGTTTGAAGTAAGAACCAAATAGAGCTGACAAAACACAATAGACAAATGGAAAGGGCCAAGAGAACGTGAATAGAATCTGCATTGACAAGACTTGAGTGTTTGGAAAAATCTGGCATATTTTCCTTCACTGTTGAGTAAAATACCATTAGCTAACTTCAACTGAATTTTTTCTTTAATTTAAACGGGCAAACGCCTTTTTTTGTGGCTATGCATGATCCTGAAAGAAAGAAAAGAAACAAGAACAGCGTCTATGTAAATACTTTTATTGTTTCTTTTCTCTTTCTTTTATATTTTTTTTCCTTGTAAAAGTACTCACGATAAAACCTTATAAAACTCGACAAAAACTATAATATTGTGAGAATATTGCGTTTCAATTGAGATAGCTAGAAACATACTCATCATAAAAAAATTTATGAAAAGTGAAAAAAATTAAAGAAGTTAAACAAAAAAATTATTTTAGGAGGAACAGTTCCTTTCATTTTTTAAATTTTCTTTTCAAATTTTGTTGGAGTTATTCTTGTGATCTTGAGTGGGGAGCGAGACATTGTATATTTTTTTGCCACATCCTTTTGCCAATTCGTATTCTCTTTAATTATTTGATTATGTAGGTTGATGCCTGTTTTTTAAGAACAAGTTGAAGAGGGAGAATGAATCATCTCCGACCCACAATGACAGTTCAGGCCTTGATCGGTTTGGATTTGGGTTAACGATGGAAGTCTGGAGCAGCAATACAATGCCCGTGTGTATGTCTAATGCAGTGAATAGAAGATAGATACAGCAAACATAAATGGAGAAATAAACACTTAGATTTACTTAGTTCGGTACATGATCTACGTCCATGAGTCGTTTGGGGTGTTAATCCATTATAAATAAGAGTATTGTACAATCTCTTATGGTCTCTTATAACTCATTATACCAAATAATCAACTAGAGTTTCTTGTAAAGAAGCTCTCTCCCCCTATTGCCCATAAGCCTCCGGTCTGAAAAACTTCCCAACCCCCCTTCTTTTCCCAGCCAATGGTCCCTTTGTGTCATCTCTCTTCTTCCTTTGTGTCATTTCCTCTCTTTTTTCTCTGATACACTCTCTTTTCTTAACTTTTATCCCCTCATTTCCTCCTATCTCTTCCTCTTGGTGAGAACCCCCTTAGGTTGGGCTTGGAAGGCCATTCTTGGACGAATATTTTTACCCCTTCCAATGTCAGATGGTGTCATGTACATTATATATTCATGGATTTGTTATTTTCAATTATTATAAAATGCAATCCAATTAAATAATTAAAAAAGTATATTGATAATACTAGAAGATTCAACCAAGGAATTGCTCGAGTTGAAAAGCCTTCGGTGTCTAATGATCTGAACTTATTGGGCCCGGGTTAAGATTGTTGGCTAGATGCTGACGTGACATATGAACTATTCTTAAAAGAGAAGCTTTTCTAAAGTTGAGCCCATTTCTGTGTCATGTGCCATTTATGGGGCCATCGATTTGTTAATCCTCAATGACCATTAACAAAGCTCATCATTTTTTTTTTGGTGAAGTGTCTCGTTTGTTTTTAATAATTTTTGTCAATTTATTTTATTTAATTATTATATTTTTTTAAAATTTTTATATAAAATAAAATAAACAATTCAATTTTATTAAATTTTAAAATAAAAAAAATATTAAAAAAAATATTCTAATAATATTGTATTCAACTTTTAATTTTAATTTCAATTTATCTCATCTTATCTGTAAAAATAAACGAGGTATTAATCTACAAATGATGATGGAGAGAAAGTACTTCAAATTATGTGTAATATTTGGATTTCCTTTTCTTACACTATGTTTTATTTTACCAAAATATGATTTAAAACACTTACTATTAAAAGATTGATAAATTCTTGCATTAATACACCATTGGATAAATGGACCGTAGGAATTCACAAAGTCCAATTATGTGAATAACAGCTAATTCAGAAGTTGTCCCCACCCAAAATAAGGTAAGGTAGTAATTGGTAGACCAAGGCATTCAACCTATAATTAATGTCCACGTCATTAAATTACGTTAATTTATAAATTTATTTGTGTTAAATTTCTCTATAATCAAAACATTTCTCTAATAAAATCATATGCTCACGATCAAGGGATAAGACTATCAAGAGAAATCATATATTAAATACGCTCACGATTGGTATCCATAAGCCCTTCTCTTTCCAAGCAACGTATCTTTTGTTTCTTGTGTTGTTTTTTTGTATTAGGCTTTTTTTTTTTCCTTGCACTTTCTGTTTTATTTTTCCAAATATGATCTAGAGCACCTCCAACTAAAAAGGATACAAAGTACGCACCTTTAATAACGTACGGCATGTATATATATATATATATATATATAGATTCAATAAAAAAAATAAGCCGTGCTATGCATCAGCTCCTATTCACGATTAATACATAGCACACCTAACGTATCTCTCATTTTCGTGTGTCTCTCTCATCAGCTTTCTCTCATAGCTGTTGATTTTGAATTCATGTAAGTGGTTTGGATGATGACACATAGAGTGTGTGCTGACTGCTCCCTAACAGGGGCTGATGCAAAGATTTCTTCAAAAAAAATATACAATAGATCTGAGACGAGATGAAATGAGATAAAAAAATATTTGTATTTAAATAATATTTTTAAAAAAAAAATAAAATGAGATAAAATAGATTGAGAAGTAGCTATAGAAACGAGGCCTAAGATCCAAACCCCAAATCATATCCGCCTCGGATGCCCTATATATAATTAATCAACTTGGTCCCATATCAAATCGCGTATTGTCTTTCCACAAAAACTAGTGAACATGTAAGAGCAGAAACCAGCAGGCTGGGTCCATATCTGTCTTTGATTTTACAACACATTAGCAAAAACATACCCTTTATTTTCGGACATTTTTACCAATGTTTGTGCTCGTGCTGCCGACATGATGAGCTGAACCGAATTAAGCAACCAAGCATGCATGCAAACATGCGTGATGCCTTATTAATCTTAATTAATAATTAGTCATATCCTAATATTGCCAACGAGCAGGCTAAGATCACGAGAAAAACGACATAATTACAGGCCAGATGAAACTCCGGGAACGTCACGTACGGGTTCAATAATAATAATAATATATTCTAAATCCTGTCGTAGTTCCTTCATGCTACCGTTTGTTTATGCAATAGAAAATGCTGTCCTTGAAAAACCAACATTCTTCCGTTTCCCTCCTTAATTTCATCTCTCTAATATATATATCGCCCCCAAGCTGTCACTGTTTTAATAAGGTATTGCATATAATATACTAGAATTTTTTTTTTGTCATTATTTAATTGAATTATATAATTTGGTGCATGAAGAGTTGGCGAATGAGAAACACAAAACGCTTTTTTCTTAATAGATAAGCAATAAATAAAAAGTAAAGACTTTTAAGGGAATTACCATACAAGCTCAAAAATCTACAAAGAAGTCGCATTAATACACAACTCATGGGTTCAAATATATATGCAACATTTCCCTAAGAACTTTGGGTTGGTGGAATATTTACAACTTTATATATATATATATATATATATAATTTCCCTAGACTCATTTGCCACTCAATTAAAATTAGCCTTTTTCTTGGATTTTATATTTTCGTTCTCATTTTTTCACTCAAAACATTTCTAAAAGTGACCCTAAAAGTATACCATTTTTTATGCTAAATATGTTTAAGAGTAATATTAAATATAATTTTAAGATGTGCAAGTCGGCACACTCTTTTAAAAAAAAAAATAGTGTCGATTATTAAAAAAATTATATTTTTATGTAGATCTCATATTTACTTATTTTTTCAAATGAAATTCGTGAGATTTACATATTCTAAAACTATAAATATCATTTATCTATGTTTAAACTATGACAACATGGTAAAGAGATTATTCACAAGCCTTTCTTAGATAAAATAATTGGGAAGAAAAAATATTTCATAAAAAATTAGTTTTATATGTACTTACAGTTTTATTTACAAGACTTATGTTATTAATTTTCTTTTAAAATTTTCAGATTTCATGTTTTTTCAGCATATCAATAATACGTAGAGGAGTAAATTTTTCTTAACTATATTTAACATTTTCTTTCATAAAATTAGGTAAAAACTAACGTGGAAAAGAAATCCGTGCAATAGTTGATATAACTCAAATGAAATATTAGAGATCAAAATGCAATTTTGAACCAAAAGATTTCACATATCATAATTTATTAAAAATAGAAAACAATTCTCTCTCTCTCTCTCACTTTTCCGTAGGAGTGTTTAAGGTTCGAGAGGACAAGTCGCTGAAAAGCTTTCACCACATGTCAGCACCCCAGTAGAGCAGAACTGCGACTCTTACGAACTCATGGAAAGAGAGAAAAAAACAAGAAAAATATAAAAATCCGTGCTGAGGATACTCAGGGAGACTAACATCATAATGATTTCCAATATTCAGTTCAGCTTCCGTGTTTGTAGCTGCAAATGAGAGAGTAAAAAAAAAATGAAACAGATTAATGAATGAGTGAAATAATTGAGCAGGAACAAAACAGGGCATTGTTGGAGCACGTTGCATTGGTGATTGGTGTATAAAAACCGCTACTTGGGTCTCTCTCTCTCTCTCTCTCTCTATCACATTGTTTCTGGTTTGCTTTCTCTCTTCTGTGACTGTGTCCATGGCGGATGGTAGAGAGCATGGAGCTTCTTCCCCCTGGTATGCTTGTGTTCTCGTTCACGTTCACGTTCACGTTCACGTTCTCTCATTATGCTACGTGTTATGTCTTCTTCATATTCGACTTTTCTCAGTGGGTTATCAAGTTTGAGCTTGTGGATGTTGTGGATTACATATGTTTGTGTAATACTTGAGCTTCCTTAGCAATTGTGATATTTTTGTCCCATTTTTTGGAGTCTATATTCCCCCCCCCCCCCCCCCAAAAAAAAAAAACACTTTCCTTTTTTTTCATTCTCTGATTATGAGCTTAGGGGCCATGTATTTTTATATAAAATATGGCGTGTTTAGGGATTAAGATAGTATGCATTTTGCGATTTATTGTATATTGGTGGTTTTCTTTGTTAAGATATTGCATACAGGTGCTTTGAGTTCGTGCTTTATAGATCTTATAGATTTTGTGTGCATGTTGAATATTAGTTGCTGTGAATCTGTGATGTTATATTGTTTGTGTGATTTTTCTAGTAATACTGATTTCTTCTCTGTTCATTGACTCATTTATTATTGAGTTTGAGCTTATAGGTTCGAGCATTTACATAAAGCAAGGGATGCCGTTAGGATTTAGTGGCTTTCTCTTCAACAGTATGCATGTGTTGAGTAATCTGATAAAATTTATATCTTTGTTTCATTCATTTAGGTTTGCCTAAATCTTCTTTACATTAAATTCCCCCCCCCCCCCCCCCTCCCAAAAAAAAAAAAGAAATCTTCATCAAGCCGTCTAATGGATTTATACATTCAAAGCGCAAAAGCGTAGATGCAAATTTCCTGTTTATATCTGATCCTTTTTGAGATTTTTTATGTTGTGGATTGTGGCAGATTTTGTGTATTTGTGTGAAAGTAGAGTAGACTTGAAGATTTTGATATATGGGTTCCTTGATAGTCAAACATATTTGATTTAAGCTTGTGTTAGTAAATTTGTTTTCGTTCTTTTTATATGGTGTTTATGTATTTGAGATGAGCACAGATTTGAGATTTTCTTTAATCATGGTGTGCATTCTTCTTCCTGTAGTTCTGTTTTTGAACATCTTTATTATTCAAAATTTTCTTATAATTCTTAAATTTAGCTGACTTTACTTTGTACCGCATAAGGAGAGGTTTTCAGTGGAAACCGTTCTGTATCTGAATGTTCTTAAACAATTGGCTCGTGGGATTTAGGGGGGTTTCTGTATTTCTGCCATGAGAGTAAGCAAAGAGTCTTTATACATCTCAATTCTGTGTTTTTTGTTTATTATATTATTTATAACTGTTTTTTCCATTATTGAGCTTCACTCAAGTTTTCCATTTTTATTGGCCTATTTCTCTGAAAACAAACATACATAATTTGAATGTAGGTTTATCGTGTGTGTCATAGTTTCTTTACCGTTTCTGAGTGTTAACTAAACTCAATATTTTTATATGTTTTTAGTATAAGCTTGGGCTTTGTCATTTTAGTATCTTTTTGCCATGATATTTCATATTTTTGGAGTTTTCTCAAGCTCGAGTGCTGTCACAGATGACTATCTGTGCATGTCATAGTTTCTTTACCTGTTTCTGAGTGTTAACTAAACTCAATATTTTTATATGTTTTTAGTATAAGCTTGGGCTTTGTCATTTTAGTATCTTTTTGCCATGATATGTCATATTTTCGGAGTTTTCTCAAGCTCGAGTGCTGTCATAGATGACTATCTGCTGCTGCTGCTTCATCTCTCCCCTCCCCCCCCCCCCCCCCCCCCCCCACACACACCAAACACGCACTAGTTCCTCTGTGTGTGAGCAGGTTTTTTAATCTCATTTTGTTGAGACTTTTGGTCTTGACCATTTTTGGGGATGCTTTTGAATTTGATACTCCCCCCCCCCCCCCCAAAAAAAAAAAAGAAGAAAAAACCGTTTTCCTTTTTCTTGGTTTGAATGATTATTGATATTAAGTTAGAAGCATATTTTATTCAGGAAGAGTGATAATGCTTCTGGTGAAGGAACAAATAAAACCCTGAAAGGTGATGGCTTTAAGGCAAAACATAGAAGACAAGGTGCTCTGCTTCCTTCCTCTTTATCTGCCCAAGGTAATTTCTTCTAATTTTACTTGATTAACCTCTATACGTCAATCCTGTTATACATGTTTGTGAATATCTGAATTCCTATTTTTTGGTTTTTCTTATGCAGACTTGAGATGTCTAGATATCGAAAAAGAGAAAGAAGATGTGTCATCCCCTAGAGGAGTTTTAGAAGCCTGCATTAGAGGATTGGAATCTGACACAGATTCTTCCAAAAACAGCTCCACTGAAATGGAAACTCGTTCAAATTCAAGCTGGAGCAGATTCTTTAAATTGTGGAAGAACAGATCAATCAAGCGCTTAGCCTCCTTCCCTCCTCTTGGGAAAAGCAAAGGAAGGAGCGGTAGAGAAAATCCAGAATTCTGTAATTTATATAATTTCAAGAGTTCATTAGTGAACTTCAGCCTCGCAGATTTGCAAGCTGCAACCAACAATTTTAGTCATGGTTTGTGATGCGCAAAAATATTTGGTGTACTTTGTGCAATTTATAGTAGAATATCTATGGTAGATTCTCGATTGCAATAAGATGTTGGTTTTGTGATGTTGATTTGTGGTTCCTATTTCCTGTAGAAAACTTAATTGGAAAGGGTGGTTATGCTAAAGTTTACAAGGGTTGTTTGCAAGATGGACAGCTGATAGCAGTGAAGCGGCTGACAAAAGGAACAGCAGATGAGAAAACAACAGGCTTTCTATCTGAGCTTGGCATTATAGCCCATGTAGACCATCCTAATACTGCTAAGTTGATCGGCTGTGGCATTGAAGGAGGAATGCACCTTATTTTTCAATTATCTCCTCTAGGGAGTTTAGGATCTCTTCTTCATGGTTTGTTCATACATTGCATACTCCTTTTCTTTGGTTAAAATCTCCTTCTGGCTTATGGCTCTTTTGTTTTATCACTTTTCCAGGTTCAAAGGATAATAAACTTGATTGGAGTAAAAGGTACAAAATTGCTTTAGGAACAGCAGATGGCCTGCTGTATCTTCATGAGAGTTGTCAGAGACGAATCATTCATAGAGATATCAAAGCTGATAATATTCTTCTTACGGAGGATTTTGAGCCTCAGGTATCTTTGAACCCAAGGAACCATGATCCAATGTGGGAACTTTGAATGTAATCTAATTTTCTGCTATCTATGATTTATTAGAGTGGAGTCAAGAGTCAAACACTAGATCACCTGTTTTGGTACCGTGTTAAACTACTAAGGTCTCAATGAATTTAAGTTGATAAAATGTGTGAATTTAATTAACCATTTTTTCTCCAGTCCATAGGTACAAAATATATTGCTCAAGTATTTCCCATCACCTGTGGTCCCTGTGCATAATTATCTCGTTTCAAGAATACTCTACTGTATTATGTCACTTTCTATTACACTCGGACTGTCCTATGATGAGAATGCATTGGACATATGGTTATGATATGCGTTGATGGTTATTGCTGCAATTATACATTTAAAACAAATATTGCAGAAATTTGGCCAATTGAGCTGATGTTTAGAATAAACAATTTCCCGGTCATAGGAAACTGATAGCCTTAAGGATTATATTACATATTATCATCAATCCTGAACTTGAATGTAGTCATTAGTGAAGAGAAAGGCAGACATGTAAGGGTGTGCATATCATTTCACTAAAAGCAGGTCACTTTGGTCACTCATTCTCTTTCAAGAGTTTGGCTTACAACCGGAGAAAAATCACTGGATGTATTATGTTAAAGGCTGAAAGGACGAGATCAACTTGTTTTCTAACCACAATCGATCTCATCCGTCTAGTCTTTAATAGGATACATCCCATGATTTTTCACTGGATATAAGCTGAACTCCTCTATCAATATTAATTTATGTAATTTTTTTATGTTGTTTTTGTGATCTAAGTTACATCTAAGCTCATGTGCCTGTGGGACTAAAAAGGCCAAATCCAGATTCTCTTCTATTAGTGGGAGAGTGGGGTACCTAGAACTGCCTGGAAAAAAAAACGTGGTGTAGCAAAGCCTATTTTGGAGAACAGAGTTTTAAGAATTTTACTAGCTCCTTTATCCTTTTCACCAATAATTGGACTCCATAGAAGGGATTCTAGTTTCATAGGGGAATCCATAGACAGGAAGTATACCTGTTGCCTAGACAGTTTGTGTCTTTTCACCAATCATTGGATTCCCTAAAAGGGATTCTAGTTTGATAGGTGATACCATAGACAGCAAGTATATCCTGCCGAATCTATCAACTGCTTTTACTGACCCAGAAATGCCAAGTAATATTTGCTAGCTTGTTCAGTTTGTTAGATTTGGGGATCCCCGAAAAAAGGACACCGTACCATTGTTCAGTTTATTTATTTATTATTATTATTATTAATTATAATAAATAAATAAATAAAAGAATCTAGGGATGGTACTAATGATTATGGATGATTTTGGGTTTACATCATGTCTAATACCAAAATAAGGTGTGATACACCATTCTTCTCTGCATCAAAAAAAATGAGTAATGCTAGATACAGCCGTGGAGTATGCAAGTACTGCGCAATCCTTTTGAAAAAGAGTGGGGAATACTATTAAAATATTAGTTTTTTCATGTGAGTCCTATATTTACTCCCTCTTTTCAAAAGGATTACACGGCGCTTGCGCACTCCACGACTGTAAATATCAGTTCTCTAGAAAAAAAACAAATTGCAATGTGCCATACCGACCTTGTGTATGGCTACCATATTTTTCCCCTTGGTTTCCACTTTCTTCTTGTTTGGTTAAGTTGGCCTGCAAGTCTGAGTTTGGTAGCCGGCATTGGGGTTTGCCAACCATAAATGTTAATCCCCTTCACCCTCTGCCTCTAGATGGTTGTTACTTCCAACCTGGTCTTACAATTTTCAGTTTTGTGGACTGTATTTAAAATTCAATATCCAGACAGGAAAAGCCAATAATGATGACACCATAGTTTTGAAGTCAACGAGCACTTAAATTTTCCGTTTATAAAAGTACTAATTCAACTTGTATTACCAAGTGTCTTAAATAAGTTTTTAGCTTTTACTTTATATTGTTGTCGTTTGTTTCTGGAATGATCATTTTAGCGCCTTCCAATCCAGATTTGTGATTTTGGGCTTGCAATGTGGCTACCCAAACATTGGACTCACCACAATGTATCAAAGTTTGAAGGCACATTTGGGTATGTAAGCCTAAACCTTCATTCCAAAGTTATTATATATCTCCCGGATTAATTTTTTCCTTCTTAAATGATAGGTATTTTGCTCCTGAATATTTCATGCATGGCACAGTAGATGAAAAAACTGATGTTTTTTCTTTTGGGGTACTGCTCTTGGAGCTTATAACTGGGCGTCAAGCCCTGGATGATTTGCAGCAAAGCCTTGTGATTTGGGTAAGGTTTTTTTTTTTTTTTTTCCCTCCATGATTTGCTCATATTGTCACCTGTCGTTTCCATATTTTAGGCCCTACCTTTGTAATTTCCTTCCCTCTTGTAGGCAAAGCCTTTGCTTGACAAAGATGATTTGAAGGAGCTTGTTGATCCTTCTCTTGGTGATAATTACGATACAGAAGAAATGGATCGTTTGGTTTTAACTGCCTCTATGTGCATTGAGCAGTCTCCTATCCTACGTCCTCGAATGAATCAGGCAAGTACTAATTTTAAAAAAGTTTCTCATGTTTATCCCAGTCTCATTGTTCATTTGAGTCCAAAGGACATCGTAATTACCATCCATGTGGGTGGAAAGTATCCACACACCGTTATTGAAACTGTTTAGAAAAACAACAGGTCATTTTCTGCTATGACAGGCTGAAAAAAGCAAGCAAAATAACTGATCTGACAGTTTATTCAATAGGATCATGAGATAAATATTGGTGCTGAGACATATGAGGGCTCACCACCACATGAACCGCTATGGAAAAAAGTTCATACACTTCTATATAGTTTTGGGAGTAAGAAGCATTGTCTGCACTGTTTAGAGAGCAAGGTGGATGAAAGGCAATCTATCAAATCCAAAAAAACAAATTAACCCCAGACATCCTACAGTGAGAAGTAGACCTACAGGAGTGCTATTCTTGCCTATGAGTGCGAAACTTACAGTTAGCCCCAAAAGCATGAGAAGTGTCAATGATATTCAATCAGAATCTTGTTCAGTTATTTACCTCTCTGACCTTTATTTCCCAGACTCTGACAATTAATCAAGGATTTTTTTTTTTTTTTATTCTCTGGTGATTCCTATTTTGTAATAGTGACTCCATTTCTGGAACTCATTTGCCCTTAATTCATTAAATTTCAGTCTTCTAGATGCCCACAGAGGCATCCTTTTCTTGTTTGTAGAGTTGGCTGGTGGAGATGCCATAATCAAAGCAAAAAAAAAAAAAAAATGCTACTAAAAGCAGGTATTGGAATAGTAGATTGATCGATATAGCTTTGTTCAATGCAGGTTGTGATACTGCTGAGAGGTGATGACTGTGTCTCAAATTGTGCAGTAGAATCTCCAAGGCCGACATTCCAGAGAACATACTCAGAAGAGCTCTTGGACATACAAGAATACAACTCCACAAAGTATCTGAGTGATCTCAAACAACACGAGCAGGTTGCTCTGGGTTATTGAAAGCCCTTGATAGAATATTAAAATCTACTAGCAGCACTAGTTCCTAAGATCTTTTGAAAGCAAGAAAAAGAGAGGGGGTCGTACCTCTAGATTTTGTAGTTCAGAGGGTCTTAGAATGTATTTAGGTGTTTTTTTGTATACTTCCTGTGTACTATTTCATTCGTATCAATCAAAACTTGAACACCAGGATGGACTTGCTTCAAATTCCATTTAAACAGTGTGCGATGGCTTTACTTCCAGTGGAAAGCCAAACTCCCCTTAGTTATTTCCGTACTCTGTATATATACAAGTATACTGCACAAAGGTGTTGGATTTTTTCATCTGTAATGTATGGTACAAACTTTCTAACTTCTATAGATTATATAGGGAGGAATGCCTTTGTGCTATACTATTTAGCTTTAATTTTGACATATTGTTTACTCATTTTCTCCTCCTTGTTTTGATAGTTGGAGTTTGACTCTGGTTAGGAATTAGATATCAAGATTGTTTTGATAATGGTTAACATGAAGTTCCTGTCAATAAAATTAAGTGTGAGAATTCTTCAATATTGCAGTGTTTGTTGGCTTTGGCTACAAGAAAATTTCATAAAAATAAATCTACAAATTGACGTGATTTGATATGGTACATCAGATTATAAAATTACTTTTATTGTAAAAAAAAATCAATCGTTCAATATGAAATTATGTCATTTTATATGATTATTTTTTTAAAATCTCTTTATTGTTGTACCACTTTAGAAGACTAGGTGATCATAAAAATTGAACCTTAAAGAATTATCCTCGTGTAACATGCCTTGTAGGTCTATTCTCCCCCACACAATGGAAAACAAAAGTGGGTCAACAACCTTATAGGGTGGAATTAGGCAAATGAATAAATACCTTAAAAATCCTATTCACATGGATTTTAAAATAACCTTAAATGACATGAAATTATGTGTGTAGATGGAGTGTACCTCATTCCATGCTTCAAGAATGTTTAATAATTTTCCTGAATTCTAGCTAGTCTCCAGTCCACCGATTATTTTTCTAAGTTATTGAATAAATGTGTCGCCAGATTCCCCCGTGGTTTTTGAAAATATTGTCAAACACCAACGTGTCCATTAAAAAAACATTATGATCTCGGAACGTGGGATACCGATGCCATTCCCCAAATTCATCGAATTATTTTCTCTTTTTAGTAAATAAATATTTAATTTTTAAGAAAATCAGTGTTTTCTCTCTATTTATGTTTTCACTATCCTAGATTTTGGGATTCACGTAAATTCCATTGATTTCTAAAATTACTTTTACGTCTATTCATCTTCGCAAATCCAAAATTCAGCTATTCTGTTCACAAATTTCACGTCACAAAGTAGTAGGATCTCGAGGATAAAATTGTAATTTCGTATTTAGCAGTTGAATTATCCAGAATAACTCATGGGTTGTTTTTAAAAGAATTTAAAAAGAAATAATTACAAAATTAAAAAGAAATTTAAAACTTAAAAAAAAAATAAAAAATATTTTAAAAAAATCAAAAGTGGAAAACAAAAATAAAACAAAATTAAAATAAAATAAAAAGAAAAAAGAAAACGACTGCGAGGAGGAGAGGAGAGAGAGCGAGAATGTAAGTATAAAAGAAACCAACGGACTCCCGTCGAGGGACAAAAACCCAACCGCCATCAGCACCCACCACCACACCACAACAACAACAACCACCGTCGTTACAACCAGAAAACGCCGCCGTTTCGTACACTCGTCGTTAGCGGCCCAATTTAGATTGCCCGGATCCCCTTTGCCGGCTGTATAATATTTTGAATCACTGGATGAAGAACCACGCCAACTACAACAAGCCCAACGGAAATTGCACCACCACCACCACCACCAACCACAACAACCGCCGCCATGGCAATGGCTTTTTTCCTACTTCTTTGAAATTCATCTCCTCCTGTCTCAAAACCGCCTCCTCCGGTGTCCGCTCTGCCTCCACTTCCATCTCTTCTGATAACCCAGACCACAAAGACCAGGTCTGCCGCCTGCTTTTTACTTCATTTCCTCCGGGTTTCGATTAAGGGGTAATTTTTTTGACGAGAAAATACGAGGATAATAGAAGTGAGGAAGATGAAATATTGAGAACATACGTGGTTTAACTTCTTTTCTTGTGTTTGGCTGCTTAGACAGGTTAGGAAACTGAAATGTGGGTTTTTCTAAATCAATTGATGGTTTTCAGCTTCTTGAAATTTAACTTCCTGAGTGGAGTTATATTAACTTTCTTATGTTTTATTTGCATTGGTACGGTTTTTTCGATGTGTGATTTTTGCCAGAAGTGGTGGTTTTTTTGTTTATACTTTGAAGCTGAAGTTTTTTTTTTTTTTTTTTCCATTTTATATATATTTTAGTTTTAATATTCTTTAGGTTTCTTAGTGACGATATGGAGCATTGTATAGTGTTAGTTGAAATATAGAAATGACTGTTTTCGAATGATTAGATTATTTGAGGAATACATTAAGTGAAGTACTGATTGATTGATTAGTAGGGCAAGTGAAAGGTTATTAATTCTATGATTAGCCTATGACTGTAAATTGGTGTACCTTGAAATGAATCTGTAGTCCATCACGCTCTCTCCTTGGACTTCAGCCACATAATTTCAAATTTAATAACTTGTGTCCTTTTGAAAATGGCATCGATTCAAGCAGAAGGGGGAAATGATCTGACCTTATTCTCTTGGAAGCCTTCATTGGGCCACTTCGGGAAAGACAGCCCTTATAACTTAATTATCATTGCATCTCATTCTTCCTTTTTATTGATCATTATCTCCATTGGTTAATGAGGACTCCAGTTTTTTTATCGCTGTTCTCTATAATGGCTTTATGGTTTTTTTTTTTTTTACTCTTTTATCATCTATTGCATTAGTTTTCAGAGCTTTTTTCTTTTTCCCAAACAGGTATTGTGGGCTGGCTTTGACAGATTAGAGCTTGGTCTCTCTGCCTTTAAACGTGTTCTCCTGCTTGGTTATTCCAATGGCTTTCAAGTCCTTGATGTTGAAGATGCCTCTAACTTCAGTGAACTTGTATTGAAGCGAGATGACCCTGTTACATTTTTACAAATGCAGCCTCTCCCTGCAAAGTCTGAGGGTCACGAAGGATTCAGACCATTGCATCCTTTACTATTGGTTGTTGCATGTGATGAATCAAAGAGCTCTGGTCAGATGCAAAGTGCAAGAGATGGGTTGGTCAGGGATGGTTTTACAGAACCACAAACAGGAGCCATCTCTCCTAATGCTGTTCGGTTTTACTCACTAAGGTCTCACGTTTATGTTCATGTCCTGAGATTCAGGTCGACTGTGTACATGGTTAGATGCAGTCCTCAAATAGTGGCTGTGGGCCTTGCAACACAAGTAAGCATTAGCACATGCCGAGTATTCATTAAAGTTACTTAGAGGGTACTTGTAGTTGGAAGTAGAATTCTTACTTTTATCCTATAACATTTTGGATGGTTATTAGCATCCAATAGATTTCTATGTGGAATAACTTCATCAAGTATCTTGGAAAACCATGAAGAATTATATTAGATGGTTGCTGAATTGGTGATTGCTAAACCAGACAGTTATTGGAGGAAGGCCTTGTTGTTTAGATTTAAAATAAAGTAATTTTATTTGCTATGCTCACAATCTTACCATCGTTGCTTGCTTTTTTTCTTTCAATTTTTGTTTTCTGCCAGATATACTGCTTCGACGCACTCACGCTTGAGAATAAATTCAGTGTCCTTACCTATCCTGTCCCTCAATTGGGAAACCAAGGAATGGGTGGAGTTAACATTGGCTATGGCCCTATGGCTGTAGGCCCCAGGTGGTTGGCTTATGCCTCCAACAACTCACTGCTGTCAAACGCAGGCCGCCTCAGTCCACAAGGTCTTACTCCTCAAGGGGTTAGCCCATCAACATCACCTGGAAGTGGAAGTCTAGTGGCTCGTTATGCCATGGAATCTAGTAAGCAGTTAGCTGCTGGATTAATCAATTTAGGTGATATGGGCTATAAAACTTTGTCAAAATATTGTCAAGAGCTTATACCCGATGGGTCTAATTCTCCTGTATCATCAAACTCGAGTTGGAAAGTTGGTCGGATTGCATCACATATGGCAGAAACAGATAATGCTGGGATGGTCAGTTTTTATTAATTAATTTATTTTTATTTTTATAATTGGAGAACCATAATTTTCAATCTTGCATTGTTTTAAGTTGCTGCACAACATGTCCAGAAAAGGAAAACTCGTTACTTTTATCGGCTGATGTGTTTCATTTTGCCCTGAGGTCTTTTAAGTTAATGTTACTCACTAATCAAGGCTCTTTCTACTTTTATATTGGCTTCTATATTTCATTTTGCCATGAGGCCTTTTAAGCTCAGCTTACCCACAGATGAAAAAAAGGCTCTTTTGAGACTCTTAATTTCGCTCAACAATTGTGAGTATTAATAATTTTTTTAAAAGATATATTAAATGTTACAGGGACGTTTCCAGTATTTAATGGTAGTTGTTTGCCTACTTTAACATCTGAGAATATCTTTATATGTCAAGAAAACTTTATTGTAGGTTGTTGTCAAAGATTTTGTTTCCAGAGCTGTTGTATCACAGTTTAGGGCCCATACTAGTCCAATTTCTGCTTTGTGTTTTGACCCTAGTGGGACACTTCTAGTTACTGCTTCAATACATGGGAACAACATAAACATTTTCCGGATAATGCCGTCTCCCTCGCATAATGGATCATTCACTCAACCACATGATTCAGGCTCCTCTTATGTGCACCTTTACAAGCTCCACCGTGGCATGACATCAGCTGTATGTTCTTGCTCTCTTGTCTCCTGAACTGTAATGTTTTTACTTTTATATGTTTGTGATTGTTCTAGTTTACGGTGTGCTCATTACACAGGTGATACAAGACATCTGTTTTAGTCATTATAGTCAGTGGATTGCTATTGTTTCTTCCAGGGGCACCTGCCATATTTTTGCTCTTTCCCCTTTTGGTGGTGAGACTGTTCTCAAAATACAGAACTCTCATGTTGGTCCTACCCTTTTGCCAGTTACATCTCTACCATGGTGGTCCACTCCATCTTTCATGATAAACCAACAATGTTTTTCTCCCTTGCCACCACCACCAGTTATTCTCTCCGTGGTTAGCAGAATAAAAAATAGTCAATCTGGGTGGCTCAACCAAGTTAGTAATGCGGCATCTTCTGCAGTTGGAAAGGTCTCCATTCCATCTGGTGCAATTGCTGCTGTTTTTCATAATTCAGTGCCTCACAATCTGTTACCTGCTCATCTGAAAGGCAATGCTTTGGAGAACCTATTGGTTTATACCCCTTGTGGGCACACAATTCAATATGAACTATTGACGTCAATAGGAGGAGAATCAAATGAGGCTGCTTCTACTGGTCCAGGTTCTTCATTGCAGATACAAGATGAGGAGCTGCGAGTAAAAGTTGAACCTGTTCGATGGTGGGATATTTGCAGAAGTGATTGGCCAGAAAGAGAGGAATACATTTCTGGGATTACTCTTGGCAGACAAGAAACTGCAGAGATGGTTATGGATACTTCCAACTGTGAGGATAATTATACTGGAAATAAGGAGTTAGTAAAGCCCATTGAACGATCTCACTTATATATATCCAATGCAGAGTTGCAGATTAGCTCCGGCAGGATACCAATCTGGCAAAACTATAAGGTACTTGTTGTGGACTTCATTGTGAGACAATTCTTTTGTCATTGGCAACTATATTTATGATCCTATCATCTGTATTCTAGATATCCTTACAGAGGATGAGCTTCGGAACTAGTGACCTGAATTTTACTGAGAGTCATACACATGGAGAGATTGAAATAGAGAAGCTTCCCATTCACGAGATTGAAATTAGACAGAGGGATTTATTGCCTGTTATTGAGCATTTCCTGAGGAGTCAGTCCGATTGGAGTGACAGGTAAATGGTCTTTGCATATCTGTGATCAGTTTGTAATAATGTTATAAATAATGCCTGACCTATTAGTGGTCGATGTACATTACTCTTTTTAATTTCTATCAGTGTTTTTTACTTCACTTTCTGATTTAGTAGTAAATACCCTTCTTTGTGGGGTTTGCATGATTACATGTGAATATTTTGCGTTTAAACTATTTCTGGATATAATGCTTGGGGTCGTTGCAGGATATCCACATCTATGCTATATTCTTTTTCAGAAGCAACACTGCTGGACATCTAAACATGCTCTATATGCATCTAGATTCTAGAGTTTTAAAATCATATCTCGAAATTTGATGCATATCTTCCATGTAATTATACTGGAGAAATAACATGGTGAAAAATGACATTACTTCAGTTACTTGGTGGAACAAACAGTTTCTGGATATTGGACTACTAAAGAAATATGGATTTCTTCCAGTTGCCTGAATAACAAATTAGAAATTAGACGACTTGGAGTTATCTGTAAGCTTATTAGTAAATGGAACTGAAGACTGGAAGTTGGAATCTTAGACTCTTAATACAGTGATAAAAAATGCATTTAAAATTTGTTTTATCAGCTTGCTTTTGTTTCTATTCCTTGTTTAATTACAAGTTTTAAGATTTACTTTAAGCCTCTGTGAATATTTTGTTTACTCCCACCCCACAACCCAACTTTGACTCTACACTAGAGATGCACTTTTGTCAGAGACAAGGCAAAAATTAGAAAAGTAATCAATGTGTCTCATTATGATGGACACACTCAATGACAAAATTGAGTTACGTTGTTACAGTGATGATGTACTTGTTTCCGTATTGTGGCATTGGAGAGAGAGAGAGGAGGCAGCGTTATGCACCACATGAAATGGGAAATTGTTAGCCTATTAGGTAGGCAGACTTCACCTATGAACAAGGGCAATTATTACTTTTATCTTTTAGGAAAGGGAAATCTTGTAATGATAAATGACCTAATGTGAAACATACATGGAAAAATCGAGATTCCTTTTCTCTTGTTTGAAGCTGTTAGACTGACCAATAATATATAAATAAATGCCCAATTTATCCAACTTCAGCAACTCATCTTCGAAGATCCTCTGTTCTCCCTCTTTTGAGCTGCTTTCCAGCCAACTCAGGCTGCTGTCTCAGCACTGCTTGTAGTATCTTTGTTTGATATAATCCTCAAGAATTTCAATAGGCATCTCTGTTTTTTTGTTTTTTGGATATTCCATGGAATGAATCACGCCATTAATTATTTGTGGAACTGTTATTATGACTTCTTGAACTGTTACAGTTGTGAATTTTGATTGTGGTGGTAGATTCATTTCTTAGATAGCTCTATTCTGGAAGACAGAAAGTGCCTAAAATATATATATGAAAAAGTCAAGGTTCTAACTGATGTCATCCAAAATTCAAACTTTCTTCTAGGCATGACCTCTTCGCAGCTTTCCAGGCTTTCTTTAGGACCTATTAAGCTGAAAAATAATCTGGATTGTTATTTTCTGAATTTCCGCAACCTTCACACTCATGAGGTGTCTTAGTTATTTTTAAAAATAATACCGTATACTTCCTGTGTACTTGGCTATGCTTGCTATGCCTTCTCTTATGAATAAAACTTCTTGATTACCTATCAAAGTTTTTTTTTAAAAATAATACCATCAAAATTATTTTTCTTACCTATTCTAACCACTGAGCAACTTGCTTGGTTGTTTTGTGCAGGAGCCTTGTTGGGGTAAGATGCCTGAGTCCATCTTCTAATTCTCATGCGACTAAAGATAAGTTCTCAGAAGATCCTATTGTTTGCCACTCTAAGTTGGCATCACTTGGCACAGTTGAAAACTCAGATGGTAGTATGCCAAGCCTTTAAATTTAGTATGTCTTCATCCTTTGGAAAAGAGTTGCTAATTAGTTTACTTGTTTCCTGGCCTTTTTATCAGGATTATCTGGGGAATCATATACATCCATTACCCTACCCGGGAACAATACAAATGTGGAGAAAGAAGGGAGATCTGTTTTTTCATCGCCTCTGCCAAATAAAAGTTTTATTAACAAAGAAAGTATACTAGTTTCTGCCAAACAACCTACAATGAGGGTTTCTCTGGTTCAGGATATTGATTTCACTAATAGTCTATCCTCGTTAAAAAGTAACTCACTTTCTGCCGATAGAACCATTGCCAAAGAAATCGAGTCATCAAATAGTTGGGGGGTCAGTGAAGCTTCAAATATAAGCTCCAACCACTCTGATTTGAGTATGAATATTCTTGATGAGGGATTAGTACATGATGCTCTAGACTTTGATCAATATTTTCTAGAGGGGTATTGTAAAGCATCACCTTCATGTGACTCCCAGGATTCAGCTGAAGTTGCCACTGATGTGGACAGCAACAGTAGTCCCTGTGATGGGGAGAAATCTGAGGAAGTTGGTGACAATGATGACATGCTTGGTGGTGTATTTGCCTTCTCAGAGGAAGGTGGGCATTGAAAGAATTTGGCTGGCTTGTTCATACTCTTAATCTCTACAAGAATACAAAGATTGACCTTGCTATATTTGGACCTATCATATCTGTATCACTTCGCACTTGCAAATGGGGCTTATAATATCTGGAGGATGCAATTATTTTCTTTCTGAAATAGATATTCTTTTTATTTTTGTAATTTGGATGACATGTTTTCTATGTTCATTTTAACATACATGTGACAGAATATTTGATTCTTTAAAGTATCTTTGCATCCATTTTTGTATTTTATATCACTTTTCAGAAAACAAACAGTAGAGTGACGTAAAGGACTTGTAGCAATTCTATTACTGCCTTTCCTACTTGGTTTCTTTCCATAGTTGAATTACCATGAAGGATATATGATGCTTCAAAATATTTTGTATAATTTTTTTTTGTATATTATTTCATTTTTTTCATTATGTAGTTCAATTATAATGTTCTCTACAAAGATCACATCGCGAGGGGGATTGTTGCTTTTGTGGACATGGTTATGTCTCTGATTTTCATCTTGCATTTTATTATCCATCTGAAGCCTACCCTAGTAATGTCATTTTTCCTATTGCAGGTTGATGTGAACCTTCTGGTGTCTGATGCCACCTTCTCTTGCTTTCGGAATGTTTATGTAATGATTGGTCAAAGCTCAGCCTAATGCAGGATGAGATTCTAATGGACAAAATGCAGTTTATTTCCTTCCGACGATTGAATAGCTACCGACTAATTGATATAAGTGGTATGATCTTTGCTCATCAAAGTGTTGCTGTGGCAAATGCCTGTTTTCTTCCGTTCTAATCCATTGTATTATGTATATCTTGTAAATTGAAATTCATAATACAAATTATTCTGCGGACAGGTTCATTCTATGTTGTGTAACATTATTCATTCATCAAGAAAAAGAAAAAGAAAATGAAGGAAAATGAAAGAGCATATTCCTGTGCACAATGCATTTCTTGTCTGACCAGGTTATCCTTAGATGATACGGGTATATACTAACATGCAGTTTAGTGGAACTATTTTTCACACTTATTTGATGCAGGGATGGCGTGGCTGGAAGTTTACTGTTCTTGAGCTTCTTGTCAATAAAATGATACTTCTACCCTGGTCCAAGCTAAAAGAAATGATACTCTTACCCTGGAAAGGTAAGGCCTTTTGAAGCAGACATACTCTTCAAATTTGGGGAAAAAATCATGCATATAAATGGCATGTTTACACATTTGCTAGTAAATAGCATTATAGCAGAACTCAAAAAGATATTACCAATGGTTACAATGGTAGTACAGTTAAATGGTAATTATTTCCCTCGTGGGGATTTTGGTTGCACCTTATGGGAGCGAAGAGCTGCTGATCGTGGAGTTTAGCCTGTCTTGTGTCTAAGGTTCATTTGGATACTAAGAATATCTCAGAATATCAGTTAATATTAGTGACGATATGCCCTTAGGCACGGCCATACATAACATAGAAATCACACTTGGAAAGGGTGGACAATTAGCTAGAGCAGCAGGTGCTGTAGCGAAACTGATTGCAAAAGAGGGGAAATCGGCCAGATTAAAATTACCTTCTGGGGAGGTCCGTTTGCTATCCAAAAACTGCTCAGCAACAGTCGGACAAGTGGGGAATGTTGGGTTGAACCAGAAAAGTTTGTATCTCATATGGGTTTCATAATTATAGGAATTGGCTCCATAAGTGATATGGGCCTCAATGGAGCCATTTTACAAATAATATCTCATGGCTTTATTGGCGCTGCACTTTTTTTCTTGGCAGGAACGAATTTTGATAGAATACGTCTTATTTATCTCGACGAAATGGGCGGAATGGCGATCCCAGTTCCAAAAATATTCACGATTTTCAGTATCTTATCAATGGCTTCCCTTGCATTACCGGGGATGAGTGGTTTTGTTGCAGAATTAATAGTATTTTTTGGACTAATTACCAGTCAAAAATAGTTTGTAAATAGTAATAAAATAATAGTGAATAGTTTGTAAATAGTAGCAAATAGTTTGCTAATAATAATGAAATAATTGGATAATATGTAAGAAAGAGGTCCTAAATTGTTAGAAAATTGTTTGTGACCTGAAAAGGACTTGTGCATGAGGTGTTCGATATGGAAAGGACAAATAGTAGTAAAGGTTGGAGAAATATGATGATCAATTAGATTAGAGTAAAGGTTATTCATATTTTAAATTTGGGGCGGGGGGACCACATAATTATTAATTTTGAGGGGCAACAGCCTCTCCAATGTCTCCATAACCATGTGCAGCTTTCAGCTTGTACAGTCGGCCTAAGTTCTGGTAGGGTTCTATTATTGCTGGCCCCATATCATTTATGATATAACCTTTTTGATGTTAATGGTTCAACACCAGGACAAGATTATAATACTGATCAATCATGATCTGTTAGAAGTCTCAGGATTATTTATTTTCTGATCAGTGTGACCAATATTTATTGATGTTCGGTTTTAAGTAAGGTATTTCGAGAGGTTTTAAGTTCAACACTTGAAAGTCTGTACGTTTTTTTTTTTAAGAAAAGTTGTTCCTTTTTTTAATTCTTTTGTCAAGTTCAGTTATATAAGTATAAATAAATCTCACACATTATTAATAATGGAACTCTGCACAGCCATACCATATACACAGACAAATTAACCATACGGAATTTGCTTTGGTGGTGACCAAATAAATGGGTGTGTGTGGGTGGGCTCAATTCAAGCATGCTCGATAGCTAATTTGTCAGAGAGAATGTGGTTATTTAAATTTTTGGTAACAGCCGAAATAACACGTCATGTCATAAAAGTTGTGATGTACAATTTCTTGTGGGTACTGACAAAGAACATTCATGCAAGGTTTCTTGATGGTCTATGTTCATTCATGGCTTTGGATACCCCCAAAGTATCCTACATTTTTGTATTCTTGTGGCCTGCCCTGCCATTTACATTAATGGCAATAAAATCTACCAAATGTTGGCCCCCCACCCCACACTTAGGTGCCCTTCGCATCAACACAAAGGAATTACACATACAAACTATATATAAGAGTTATCCCTCCACTCCTACTGGCCAGTAGGAGTGGCATGCACCATCCAATAAGGGACTGATTTATTCATTCATTTAGATCTTGTGGACATGTATAATTGGGGGGTGCACCGTGCCGAGGCTGTCATGGTTCTTCATGAATGCCTCAGGATTGTCTTGGTCGAAGCTGTTAAAGGGACTAATACAATGGCTTCCTAGAATTTGCAGCAAGGTAGTGAAACAAATGCTAAGTTGTCCTAATGTATTATTGGTGGTATCTGCATTTGAAGGATATAGTAGATAAGGGTTTTAAATGAGCATTTTCTCCCCAATTATAATGGTATTGGGGACCCCCTACTCATTCGGTTAATACCAATATCAGTGGACTAGATAAGCGTGCACAACCTGCGCATTCTGTCTAGTCAGAACTAAACGTTTTGAGATTCGAAAATGAGAATTATTCTTGTGAGAGGTTGATACGATAGGTTGAAACGTCTTTTAATAGAAAAGTTTGAACTTTGAAATAATGGATTAGATTTAAAATATTGTATGTTAAAGTAATTATTCTTTCTAGAGAGATTCCTTCTTTGAAATCTCCCACTACATTGTAAAAAAAAAAAGTTCTCTCTTATTCTTCCATCTATCATCATTTTTCTTTTCATTTCATTACTCCTACCTACCTTCACCCCTCTCTATCTTACCTACTCACATCTACAACAACACCCCCTAAAATTATTACCAATGTGATCCTACAAATTCGAACTCTGAAAATCTAATTAAATACAGCCTTTCCATGTTCAAATCTTATATATTCTTCCATTACTCCAGTACAGTACTCAAGTTCAGTTTAACCTTACTGCAGCATCAAAGTCTGCATATATGGTATTCGCAGTCCACCTTGTCGCCCATAAATAAAAGACTAATACTATATGTAATTGTAGAATGCGCGAATATTGTACGGTCATTTTAAAAAGAAATAGAATTCATAATTTTTTTATTTTTTTTATTTTTTATGTGAATTTTGTATTTATTTATTTTTTTTAAATGATTACATGACACTAATTACACATTCGACTGTAACTATCGTTTCTTTAAATAAAATTTGCAGAAATGGCAGTTTTCTAGGTAATTAAGGCAGTTTCAAAGCCAAGAAACAACGTCACTGTGACTACTACTATCATCCCGTTTTCAGATTCTTTTACCTTGTTTTATCCTTTTTTGGTTGTCTTACATTGTTTTGAAGTGATTGTTGGAATCCTCGTCCTTTTCCTTTATACCCTAAATAATTGTTTGCTTGTAAGAAAAATAGTAATCTTTGAGCTACCATTGGGCCCAATTCCAAAAGCGAAGATGCCATTCAAAAGTCTTCGGTTCCCACTAAATTAAAAATTTTAAAAATTTCCAAAAAAAAAAGGTAAAAAGAGAACCATGCATTTGATGGTCTTAGGTGTCACAGCTAGGTGCTTACAAATATGCAACAAGTACACATATACATGTCCCCCCTAGATAATGCTCTAAGCACATGACACGCGTAAGACTCCCCACCCTGCAAAAAAAATTAGTACTGCACCAAAGTTTCCCTATCAAGAGATCGATTGAAACAATTAAACATCACAAAATAATTTGTGGGAGAAGTGAAAGATTTGATATTTGATATGTAAATAATAGTAAAAAAATAATAAAAAATAACGATAATATTGAATAATAATTAATAATAATAAATAATAACGAAATATTATGATTTCAGAATTTAAATTAAGCCAGCAGAGCTAATATTGTGGCTTATCTTTGTGGGGCATGTCATACAGTAAGTTGTACCTTTTTCTTTTTTTTTTTCTATTCCTAAAAACATTACTCATCGGCCAATCAAATGATGCAACCAATCAAACAAGGACAACAACACAAACAAGAAGAAAAACAAAGAGGATCAGGTATTTTTCATAAAGATTCATCTTGATAAGATCGAAAGCATAGGCGTGAAATGCAAAGGGATAAGGGATAAAAAGTGGGGACTGACAGATAAGTACTGGGGAAAAAACTAGATAGGATCACTCATGAATCATGAACAACATCGCGTCTTCTCTTTTATAATATATAGAAACTAATTAATCTTTGTAGAAAGTGATGTTGATTTTAGTGTCATGTTTAGCAACTAAAATCTTTTAGAAAGAGATGTTTATTGTCTTTCCCCCCTTTAAGTCTTGCCTTCTTGTGGCACTTGTTTCACGATTATCTTTTAGAATAGACAAAAGTCTACCTAAAGATCTCAGTGATATATATAGATCACGTAACTTGTCTTCAACTTCAAGTCAGTTCCAGTACACATCTCAAAATCAGCTTTGAAAATGTCGGTTTTATTTAGCCCTGATCTTTTGTGAAATATGGCTGCATATATGGCCCTAACTTCTTCTGCGCATTGATATTATATATCTGAAATTTCCAAGCTAGTGATATTGAATTAAACATGCATGAATAAATTATGTATAAATGTTTGTCTAGCTAGTAGTATACTCAACGCACTACAAGAAAAACGAGTATTTATATCGAATATTTATAATAAAAATAATTATTTATAATAAAAACAGATTTATTTTAATAAAAAATAACTGAACACATATAAATAGATTTCTGACGTACCATTTTATCAGCTTTCTCCGTCAAAAACTTGACAAAACCTTGCATCATCAGAGAAAAAAGTAAAACTAAGCTAATATTTGGTTTATCAAAAAGAGGTTGAAAATTTGTTTCCACTAAAATGGATAAGCTAGCTTGCAAGGACTCACTCGGGAGTGGAGAGGGAAGACTTCGAAAAAGCCATGCCAGTACCCTAGCTATACTGTAAGAGTACTTAGCACCTTGGAAGACAACAAAACTAGTTGAAGAAATTAAAATAACAGAGAGAAAGAGAGCAATAATTGATCGTGAAAAAGAAAAGAAACCACCACTACAAGAAATTCAATTTTTAGGGACGAAATTAGTTAGGGACGAACTAAATTTCGTCTCTAAAAGTCATTTTTGGAGACGAATTTTTTATTTCGTCTCCAAAACTGCCTCAGATACAAATTTAGTTCGAACGGAAAAATATCCATTCGAACGGAATATTTTGTGACGAAAAAATCGTCTCAAAAAGAAAAACCGTTCGAACGGGGGATAAAGTGTTCGAACCACCAATTAATTATGTTCGAACAGTATATGATCTGTTCGAACAGTAATAATATTGGTGGGAAATTAAATTTGTTTTCCCGGGAAAAGTTAATAACCGTATGAACTTAAATTTATTACTTCGAAAGAAAATTTTTTTCATTAATTTGTTTATCATTATTAATTTGTACATATATTTTAAATTTTTTTTTCCGATAAAAATGATTTATTTTCTGTTAAAGTATATAAATATAACTTTAAAGATAATATTATTTTGTATATTATCATGAACGCCAAGTAAAATGAAAAAAATAAATAAATTAGCAAACACGAGAAATAAAAATTATACATTAATTACATCTCAACTATATAATGTTCAATACAATATAAAAAAGTAAAATAATAACTAAAAAGACTATTTGGTGTTGAGCAGATCAACATCCTCTTGTAACATTTTCACGCGCCCATCCAGATCTCTAAGCTTCTCCATAATGGGCTCAACGAACTCAACAAATAGAGCTCGTACCTGATCCAAAGTAACCCCAGGAGGCTGTCTCTCAACAGCGGCAGTAGTACTAGTAGAAGCTGGATCAGTGGGCGGGGCACTAGGCTGTCCTGGTGCAGCCTTCCGCAAGTGCCCCTCGCTCTTGCTGAATGTGATCTTGTTGAGGGGCCCCATCTGTGGCGACCTCCGCTCAGTCGCTGAAACTGTAACCCCTGATCGAAGTAGGAAGTTAGATATCAGTAGTGCAAATGGTAGACTACCTCCACTAACATAGCGTGACTCCGATCGGATGCGGTAAAAGAAATATAAGGCCAGATCAATGGGTCCCCCCGCCCTATCCTCAACAAAAATCTGGCTCGATCCATCCCAAAATCAGTCTTGTGTTTTTTCGGGTCGATGTTATAGCCGACAATCAAGTTAAGCATTCTAAAAAATGCTATGCAATCAGCCTGTCGGATCACTTTGCTCCCATCATATGGAGGAGCCGAAGGGTCTCGCACTAGATGACGCACCTGATCATCTGTCAAATCATCAACTAGGTGCACCTAGTTGTGCTAACTTTGAACGATAGTTACACCTTGTCCTTTTTGTGTTATATATAAATATAAATATATTTATATGATCATTAAATTATTAAATTACAACTTAATTATTACCTCATCAAGATTTGATTCATGTAAAGAAGTAAGATAAACAAAAAATTAGACTGTGTACATGAATCTTAGGAGTTAGCCGCCGGATCATCTTAAAAGAACATACAAAATGAAATGATCATAGGTGGTAAAGAGCATTGGATTCGTTTCATCAAATTTATTTTTAAAATTTAATAAAAATTATATATTTTTCATAAATTCAAAATTATAGGGTCCTAGTCATAATCTCATGACATTGAATTAACCATTAAATTAGTCAAAATAATAATATAATATATTTTTTAATAATAATATTTTTAATTTATTTTTTCATATTTTACAATTATACTAACTATATATTAATTAATAATTTAATTAAATAAAATAATAGTTATAGAATATGAAAACAAAAAAGTTAGTCTTTAAATTTGGAAATAAACTTAAATGTACGTAACTCAAAGTTAAAAATTTTAGTGTATGTTGAATCCAATGCAATAATTTTAAACATAAATTCATCAAATTTTGAAGATGATACTCATTTGAGGAGTTCACTTAGTGGGCGTCAAATGAAAACTTTGATAATTTAGTGATTATATTACTAAAGAATTGATAGCTTGAGACCATAAAATCTATTTTTTTAGATTTTTTTTTTTCCTGATATTGTACAATATGCGGAAAAACGGAAAGAGGGAATGGATTGGCATATGAGTTTTAACGTGAGATCTTTAATTTGAAAATAAAAATTTAAAACTACATGTCTCAATTTGTGACAGAACCCGACATGACAAACAAGGGCTATAATTTCCCGATGCTCGTAGTCTCGTAGAACAGTACTTGAAAAAGAATTAAAGGAAACAGAACTACAAGCGAAAAGAGTGCGACTTTATTTGCTGTATGCATATATAGTTAGCACCAGAGGCAGGAATCTGAGAGTTTTTCTCCTGAAAGAGTTTCGCCTTTTACATCTCTCTCAGGGTTCTACTCTTTTCAAGGGGAAAAAACATTGACAGAACGACGAAATGAATCTTTAAGATCTGGATGTGATTGGAGAAAACTTGAAAAAGCTACAATGGGTGGTGTGGTTCAGCAGCAGGAGCAGTTGGTTGACTACATAGCCTCACTCTTTCATGAGGTCAGTATGCTAAGAACTATGCACATTATAAGGAAGCAGAAGAACGACTTTCATCTGCCTTTGTTTATAATCTTATCTTCTCTCTCTCTCTCTCTCTCTCTCTCTCTCTTCTTGTTGGGTTGCGTTTTGATGCTAAGTTTACCATGTGAAAAGGGATTTCTGGATGAGCAGTTTAACCAGCTTCAGCAATTGCAAGATGAGAGCAACCCAGATTTTGTGGTGGAAGTCGTATCTCTCTTCTTTGAGGATTCTGAGAGGCTTCTCAATGAACTGGCCAAAGCTCTGTATGCACTTCGGTTCTCATCTTTTATCAAGTCTATCTTACGTCTCATTCATGATTTTCCTTCTTTTTTCCTTCAAAGAACTAATGCCTTCAATTTATTTTTTTTCTTATTATAGTTGGGTTCCTTTTAGATCTTCTTCTTCTTCTTCTTTTAATCCAAATATATTATTCAGAGAGCAGAAAACCATTGATTTTAGAAAGGTGGATGCCCATGTTCACCAGTTCAAGGGCAGCAGCTCCAGGTGAATCTCGCTTTTCCCTATTTCTATTTTCCTTTTAGCCTCCTTTTGCTTTGAGAAAAAGCTTTTCTCAACTATATATTATGTGGGTTAACTCCTTAAAACAAGATTGAAGCGATTATGTTTTCCATATAGCGCAGAAGGTGACAGGTTTAGACTTGTTTCCTGCAGTTTTTGCTACATATTTTTTCGACTTTCAGAACCAATTTTATCTAGCATGAGAAGCAGCGCATGCCTCACTGCATACAGCTATACATTTTCGTATCACCATAGTTTCTTGAAGATGCAAATTCATAAGAGGAAAAAAAACGAACTTCCTGATTCAAGCACATGTATCCATTGTTGGTACGTACGGCTTGAGCCATTCATGATTCCCATGATACCAATGAGTACTGGAATGCCCGTCGTAGAAAAATTCCGAGGCATGGACTTAGGCTAATAAGTTAAAATCGGCCGATCCAGATCTGGAATACAATTCCAGAAAATAAATGGAAGTTAAAGGTCCCATCTGGCTGCACAAAATTCATTCATCGCTGACTGTTTTCTAGTACTGAGGCACAAAGAAAACAGTTAGTTCCAACACCCATACCCCCCACATGAAGACATTGACAATATTACCAGGCCACAGTTCTAAGGAAGTACTCGGTCATTCTAAAGGAAACAAAAGAAGTTTGCTGTAGGAAAAGTTGTTTCTTTCACTGTTCTTCCGATATTAAATTTTGAATCACTAGGATCTTTTTGGCAGTATTGGCGCACATAGGGTTCAGAAAGTCTGCATTGCCTTCCGGAATTACTGCGAGGAGCAGAATGTTGAAGGGTAAGTTTTCTTACCACCCATACTGATACAAAAAACCTCTATTAATATCCACATATCTTAGACCAAGCATGCATTTCTCTAGCTATTAGATTAATGATCATATTCTGATAGAGTAGAGCCTTGGCATATATAGGTGTCTCAAATGTCTGCAACAAGTAAAGCATGAGTATTCCCTTGTGAGAAACAAGCTTGAAACTCTGTTCCAGGTAAGGAGAATATCATTTTGTAGAGGACATATATCGTTTAAGTTTCGCTAGCTATTCATCAGCTTTTTGGTTTCGAAGCCTTAACTTTGATCTATCTGTTTGCCTGTAGCTTGAGAAACAGATTATTGCTGCCGGTGGTTCACTTCCGGCCACATAGTGAGATCAAGTACTAAAGCTAGCTAGCTATCTCTCTCAACGAGAGCCCAATATTGGAGTTTTAAATTTGTAGAAAGTTGTTCATGATCATTTCTTTCGTCTTAAGTTTTCTGCACGTCTAAGATCATCATGCTGAAGGGTTAATCCATGAGCTCGCCGGGGATTACTGGAAGGCTTATCACGAATTACTTGAGATTATATATGGAGTGAACAAAGAATGTGAATAAACCATTTCTATTTCCTCTCCAAATTCTTCTTCTAGTAATCATTTAATGTCGACAAAAACAAACGATCGATAGCCTTAAAAATTAGGACTACGGTTATGCTCACTGCAGCCCTTGTCAGACATTCCACTGAATTATGTGGTACGTAAATAGTTCATGAAAAGAACCATGTATGCAACCTGCAGGAAATCCCATATATATATATATATATATGTATGTATGTATGTGTGTGTGTGTGTGTTGAGGCGTCCTGATCTCTATCATATAATTATAAACTAGCTAGCTGCACATTCGACGCAAATGTACCTCTTACATCTGAAAACTGCAGCGACCTTGAGCTAGCTAGCTACTCTTTGGTACTTGATGCTCGATCTCAGTACATATTATATAACATGAGTACGTAGTACTCCTTTTGGTTGCAAGGCACATTACAAAACCAAAACCTGTGCAGGAGATCAGGAACTTGGATTTCCTTTCTTGTTTCTTTTTCAGTCATTTGATTTGATGACCACTAACTAAGGATCAGTTACTCAAATTAAGTTGGTTTTCGTTTTCTGTAAAATAATCCGGCCAAGTGCGATATTTATGAGTCTTCTGATGATCATGATCAGCGGTAGTAGTACTAGAAATAATATTATACTTATCGTTTATGTGATGATATTGGCCTGCATATATGCATGAGCTAATTATTCAATGAATTTGGTGGTGATCTTGTATTAGTTTACAATATTGGA
Source organism: Cyclocarya paliurus (assembly GCA_029856935.1). Classification (NCBI taxonomy): domain Eukaryota; kingdom Viridiplantae; phylum Streptophyta; class Magnoliopsida; order Fagales; family Juglandaceae; genus Cyclocarya; species Cyclocarya paliurus. The sequence continues at coordinate 32,486,440 of CM056953.1, forward strand.
GTTCTTCGATGATCCATTCATGTGGACAACGGTATATATATAAATATATATATTTATAGCCAAATTAATTAAAGCTGCCAGTACCCATGGCATATAATTTTAACGAGGAGCTTCAAGAATATAGAGTTGGGATATAAGCAATGAAATTGTGTATTGAAAAAGAAGACTAAGCCCACATTGGTAAGATGCATGCAGATTGTTTTTTCTTTTTTCTTTTTTGCTTAATACAAAAAAATAAAACAAGTATCATCTAATGATCATGACAATATTCAGTGAACATCATGCATGTGTATTGAATAAGGTCAACTGTTTAAGCTGTCTCAGATCTGGGTTCGTGTCTCCTCGTCTACAGATAAATGTGCAGGCAAGGACAAAAACACAAGCTGTAATTCAGAGGTCCTATATGTATATGAGTACTCCGATGATCAAACATATTAATTATATGCAGCTAGCTAGCTATGCATTTTTCAGATCATCATGATCATGAGATATTATTGCAGATTGTGTGCTCAAAGTCTCCTGAAGCTCGATCGGCAGATTCCTCCATTTCAACATCGATACCATGTACTACGTACTTTCACTACATATTTTAATTAATTCAATCCGATCAGATAATTGATATATCATATATGAAACTCATCATGTACGTATTTCAAGTGCTGGATGCATGCATGTAGAATAACTGCTGGGATGGATGCATGGATGCAAGCATGCATGGATCAATCGGTTGGGTCATGACCTTAATTCATTGAATCAATCATGTTGAAAATGAATTAAAATCTTAAAGAGTCTTCATGATAAACTTAATGATCTAGTACCGTGCGTTGTTTGGAATTCCAAGAGGATTAAATGTTCATTAATATGGCTACAGCTAAGGAATATTAATTAATACATTCTATAAAATCATGAGTTAAAACTTCGTATTTGTTTAATGGCAAATCTTACTGTTTTTTTTTTTTAAATGAACATGCTATATCTAATATTACTCTTTTACTACTTTCTCACAGTTAATTCGCCCTAAAAGACAGGCCTCCTTTTTCCTGGATTCTCGCCTCCCAAAAGCAATGGGAGCATTAACACTCCAGATTGCCTTCGATCGCCTCTCATGAGAAATAAAACAAAACGAAAAGAACAGTCCAAATGCCTCCGGATGCATGCAGCTGCATGTGCCACGCGCAAGTCTCCTCTGAAAGGAAAACATCCATGCATATCAATGAAAACCAGCTTCATGGCTCGCATCCAGATCCGCCAAAATTCTTGAAGCCGTCTCAGGCCCTAAATCCATAGCCCATTATAGTTTCAAATTAAGCTCACACCTGTGGGCTTTGTAATTTCCTGCACTTATCCCATTGCTGTTGACAGAGAACCAAAAAATGCATCCGAAAACGAAGTTTGAATATGGTAAAAAATAAAAAGATGGATAGACCAAAAAACTGCATGCTGGATCTAAGCATAATTAAGAAAAATATCTGTATGAAAAAAAAAATGGTATAATGATCTTAATGTTTCGTGATAAATGATTTTATTCATCTTGGATTTCATTATTCTCCGTTTTAAGAGGCTTATCATTTTAAATTCTTGGCATTTCTTAATGTGATTAAAAAATAGTATTTATTTGATATAAGAAAAAATCTATTTGCAAAAAGAAAAATGATAACCTTACAATCATTTTACAAATGTTTTACAACTCAACATAAAATAGAGGGTACTTTGGCAATAATAAAATTTATTTTTAATTGAGTGGCATAATTTCATTGGTTGTTTAAAAATGAATTGTATAATAATTATAAAAAGGAATACTATTCATCAGTCACTATTCACTCCCACAATCTACACCTATAACCTTTTCATAGGATGTGGGGTGTGAGGTGGTGAATATTAGCTAATTAGAAGAATTTTTCAATTATAAAATAGTTATAGATATATCATTACTCATTCTTGAAAAAGGAAAATGATATAAGAACACAATTTGTTTAGTATAAAAGAATTATTTATTTTATTTATTTTGAACTGTTCCTAAGTATAAAGAAATTTTGAATTAAAGTAAAAAATATTAATATTTGAATGTATAGTAATAGTTTAGTTGTAATATAGTTAGTCTTTTTTCTATTGCCTTCTAACACAAGTTATCTTTTCTGTTTGAAATCTAAGAAGTCTGAAATTTCAGCCTATTTCTACCCTTTGCGCCCACTGAACCCCCTCTCCTTAGCATTCCGCCTCTTCCGATGCGGCCACCGTTCAATGGTGCTGACCCGAGATAGAGAACTCTCCCACACACTAGGGTAGGTTTTGGAGGTGAAATAAAATATAAAATTTTCATCTCATTTTATCTCATCATTATATTTTTTTAAAATTTTATATAAAATATAATAAATAATTTTACTCTTTTAAATTTTAAAATAATTATAATATTAAAAATTAATATTTTAAATTTTGAAATGACGTCAAGAACTCTCTCTCTTTGATCATGACCGGTGGGTGGTGGGGCTCTCTTTGCATGTCGATTGTGAACCTGAGTGGTTCTTGCTAAACAAAACAGAGCGAAAGGGAGAGCGATAAAATTTGGACAAATAGTCCCTTTCTCGATTTTCATTATTGGGCTTTTGAGTTTTAAAAAAATGGAGGTTACCCAATCGATCAATATTATCGGTCCATTTTTTTGGTTGAAGGAGGAGAAGGTAGACATTGGTTGGGTTGTCGACGGATTGTAGACAAAATCTAAAGGTATCATTCTTCTTGTAAAAAAACTGGATCATATTAGTAAAAAGGAAAATGCTACTTTGAGTCTTTGACACTTCATTTTGACATCTTATATATTTTATTTTATTTTTAATTATTTTTTTTATTTAATAATTAAGGAAATAATTATTAATGTATTGTTATTTTTATTATATTTTTTAAAATTATTTGAAAATAATAAAAAAATATGAATAAAAAAAATAAAAAGATAAATTTATATTAGACGATATGCTCAACATTCAATATTGGGCGATAGCTTAGCACTATTCTAATAAAAATAATTTCTTTTTATATTTTTTTATTTTTTTGTAAAGATATAATTTGTGAGATGAGATAAATAGAAATAATTTATAAATAATAATAAGATAGGTTGAGATGATGAACTAGCTTATAGCTTATAGTCCAACAAAGAATGACAGGTGAGAGGAAGGATCCCTATCTACTCCAGCAGCGGTCCCAGTGCAAGTACGTACCCGGAAACCCCCTCAACCAGAGTGAGTATGGCCCAACACCATCCAGCCGAACCATATCTACCTCTTCACCTTCCAACAATTACTTCAAGAAAACCCGAATAAATCCTCAAAAGCTGGGCCCCAAAATTTGAATCCTGGAAACATCCCCCCATTAACCTCTCTCTCTCTCTCTCTCTGCATCTCTCTATCTTGCATCTCCAGCTCTCCACCATAACCCTCGAATCCCAATCCCATTTTGCTATCATCACAGCCTCAAAAAAGAAAAAAGAAAAAAAAAACAACAATGGCTAAAACGAAAGTGACCCGTCAAGCCAAAGACCACAAAGAAGCAGCCCATCAACCCCAAGACGGAAGCCGAAACCAAAGAGCCAAACATATGGATGACCCTTCAGAGAAGCTCCAGAGCCTCAAGTCCCTCAATTCTCTCCTTCTCAAAGAAACCTTTGAGCGCAGACAACAGGTCGAGTCCTTGGAGCAAGCCAAGGAGTCCTTGGAGGCCGAGTTGACAGTGTCTGGGATGGAAAAGAAGGTTCTGGAGGCCGAGTTGATTCGGGCAACTGAGGAAAGTGTTGGGTTGGAGTTGGAGAACTATGTGGTATATACCTTTTCGGAGACCCAGATGGATGAAATGGGTGTTGGGTATGACGGGTTGTTGAGAGAGAAGGGCGAGATTGAGACATTGAGCCGCGAGAAAGAGTCTGAGATTGAGTTTTTGAAGAAAGTGGTCAGTGGGCTAATGACTAATCTTGAAGATGAAAGAGAGAAACTGAGTCGAGTTTACCAAGAGAGGGATTTTATTAAAACAGAGATTGATGGCCTAGCTAAGGAGGCAAATAAGTTGAGAGAAAAAGTGGTTGAGATGGAGAAAAAAGAGAGGAAAACTGTAGAAGAGGTTGAAAAACTGAAAAGGGAACGTGAAAGGTTAGTGAAAGAAAATTTGGAGATTGAAAAGGCGGTCGAGGACTTGAAGAGGGAGAAAGAATCTGTTGAGAGGGATTCGGAGGAGTCGAAAAGGGTTATTGAGACTTTGAAGATTGAGATTGAGGGATTTGCGAGGGAGAGGGCTGAGGTTGAGAGGGAGAAAAGTGACCTTGAAGTGAAGATTGTTGAATCGGAGAAAGAAGTGAGGGAATTGAGTGAGATTGTCATGAATCTGCGGATGGAGGATGAGGTTCTTCGCTCTAAAGTTTTGGAATTGGAGAAGAGGATTGGTGAGGCTGTGGATAAGGAAAAGGAGATGGCGATGGAGATTAATTTCTTGGTGGAAGAAACGAGGGAGAAAGAACGAAATATTGAGAAGTTGAAAGAAGAAAGGGATTCTTTCCAGAGGATTTTGGATATGACTAGCAAGGAATCAGAGTTTAGGCAGCAAAAAATTGAGGAATTGATTCGAGAGAAAAATGGGATGGAGAAATTGAAGCTTAGCCAAGAAAGTGAGATTGTTGAGCTGAATGCAGAGGTTGATAGATTAAAGAATGTTGTATCTACATTGCGAGATTCTTGTAGAAATGAAGAAGAAAATAACAAGCAGTTAATCTCTGAAGTTAGTCTATATAAGGATGCTTTTGATCGAATTAGGCCTGAGAGGGATGAGTTGCAAAAGGGTTTTGAGGAGGAGAACAAGAAAGTGAAAAACATGGAGGTATTGATTTTGGAGAAGGAAAAGAAGATTCAAGAAACTGCGGAAGAGTTAGGGCGGATGAGGAGTGAGCAAGAGAATCTGATCGAGAAAAATAAGGCAATAGAGAACCATTTGGAAGTTTTGGTAAAGGAAAAAGATTTGGTGCAGAAAAACCTTGTTGAGGCGCAACGAGGAGTTGATGATCTGAAGGCTAAAATGGAATCAGCGGGGATTAATTCAGAGTTGGCATTGAGCATGGTGAAGAACACTGCAGCACTCGTGTGTAACTGTCAAGGCGATAGGGATGGTAAGAAAGATGAGGTTATCAATGGGCAGAAGGTAGAGGATGAAATTCAACCATATGCGATGGAGTTAGATGCCATCAAGACTGCTTTCAGAAGCAAGGAGAAAATGGTGGAAGATATGGAGAAACAGCTTGGGTTTCTGCGGAACTCTGTAGCCGAAGCACATAAGCAGAAGAGTTTCTGGACACTGGTTTCTTCTGCAACTACAATTTTTGCTGCAGCATCTGTTGCTTATGTTGCTAGAGGACGCTGAGCGGTTAAGTTTTGATCTTTTATTACTGAGAAAAGTTTCTTTTGCTTCTAAGATCAACTAATCAAGTTCCAGTTGAAGAAAAAAACCAATGCCATTTTGGTACTTGCTTATGATTTTAGATAATAATGTCTCTTTTAAAGCTGCTGAAAGACTATCTCAGCAAATATGTTTTGACTACATTTTGGGTGATATGAAACAATCTCTTATATGTTAGCATCTGTTCTTCCGATTGTTTTTTTCCATTTTGAGGTTAGTTTGCTCATTATTCTTCACAGCTCTGGTGCCCCACTGTTTGAAAAATATTGAGAAAAATAGGAGTGAAAAATGCAGCTAGAACTTTGTCCTTTTCCAATGAAGTGATTCATCATGTGGATCATTATGAAAGAGAGGCTGCAATAACTACGAATGGGGTTGTTAATCCATGTTTCAATGTTGTAAGTGTTTAGATATCCTTCTTGATGCCTTGTCTGGATCAGTCTGTGATGTAATTTACAATATCTAAGTATAATGCTCCTACAATAGGTGGTTATCAAATGAAGTAAAGAGATTGTTGTATGTTGACATTGTCTTACTACGCAATCAGCTGGGATTGTTGTGATAAAACTTCAATTTGGGGGAAAAAAAAAGCCTCAGTTTTGTCTTGTGCTGATGTGTATTGTCTTTATGGAGTTGGAGGAACAATCTCTGTCGCACAAGAGCCTAAGCCTTGTGTGGTTCAAATCCTTTTTCTTGGTTTCAACGTTATCCATCTTGAAGGCCATTATGGTATGGGGTTTATCTGCATGTTAGTGATTGATTTCATTAAAACAGAGGAAGATATTGTTTCATTAAAATACTAAATGAATAATCTATTGATTTCACTTAAAGTGGAGAAGATGAAATGGATAGTATCTTTGCCCCAAAAAGAGTGGACCTTTCACCATAAAGAGTATTTTAGTTATTTTACATCGTGACAAGTGAAATGATCCACTTAACCATGGTTTTATTATACTAAATGGGTACTATATATTTCATTTGATATGTAAGAATGAGTTGCGAGGCCCTAGAAGATCAAGAAATTATTGGATTGGTAGACTACGAGGGTGGAGGCATTCTAACACATGAGAAACATGCAATAAGCCACAGATTTTTCCAGGGTGCGTTGTCGGCATGTTGCCTACGAATTCGAATATTTTTACAAATGAGATGAGTTGAGATAAAAATTAAAAATTAAATAAAATATTATTATAATATATTTTTTAATATTATTTTTATTTTAGAATTTTAAAAAATTAAAATATTTATTTTATTTTATATGAGAATTTAAAAAAATTATAATGATTAGATGAGATAAATTGAAAAGAATTGTGAAAACAAATAAGGTAATATTTTGAATTTTTTATTTTATATATTTTTTTTAAACAAATTTCATTTTTTTGAAAAAAGAAATTAACTAATCATTTGCCAAATTGCCAATCATGAAGAAAAAAATGCAAAAACCAAAACAATTTTGACAAAAAACCCAAAAAGAAAACAACGTATCTTGTAAAATTTAATAACAAAGTGTTTAATTTAACCTATCCATTTTTACAAAATTCAATACAAATTTTCGGCGGGGCTTACTACGGTCTGCTTATTTAATCGAGATTTGCTATCCAGCTGCTACACAGCATACTAAGGGTGCGTTTGGTTGTTGAAATGAATTAAGTTAAGTTGAGTTTAGATGATAAAATATTGTTAGAATATTATTTTTTAATATTATTATTGTTTTAGAATTTGAAAAAGTTGAATTGTTTATTATATTTTATATTGAGATTTGAAAAAGTTGTAATGATGAGTGAGATGAGTTGAGTTGGTTAAGTAACCAAACGAACCCTAAACCTATTTTATTTATTTTTTATTTTTTTATTCTTGTTAACCTAATTGAATTCTTCTACTCATCATCCCTACACTACATACTTGCTAAAAAAAAAATCAAAAAATCAAAAATAAAAGTAAGTATGTGTTGGGGTGATGAGTAAAAATTTTCTATTTAATCAAAGCCTAAATAATCCCCCTAGCGTGTCTGTCATCTAGGAAATGCTACACTACAGGTCTTTGCTGCATTGGCAAAACATTCAAGGAACAAGCATAGGGAAACAAATTAAGTAGAATATTGTCAATGTTCATTAGCATTCTATTTACAGTTACAGGTACACTGCCAAACATGAACACAACATAGAAAACTTCCCTACACTGAAAAATAAGGGGAAAAAGGGAAAAAGCAAAGAAGCAAACGCTTCATATCAAAGCTAGAACATATGTACGAAGATACAGGATCACAAACCATGGACATTTTAAAGGGAAACGTTTCAATTACCAAGAAAATAACACAAGCAAGGCACCGAACCCAATTGATCGGCCACCAAATGTACCCCATCACTCTTGTCTTCCATCCATCCCAGCATTGCTGGAAGGCAGAATGGGTAAATCCTAAACTTGGTATCTGTGAAACTAAGTCAGGTGGCTCCAGCCGCCACAGAAATTTCATCAAACCAAAACTGTAGTTTTCTGGACAGAAGGACATGCACCACAACAAACATCTTGATCCAGCTACATGCTGAACCATACCTTTTGCACCCAACAATCAAGCCTGGCCCTCCTTATACCAGGAAGACAAACCAAACCCCAACGAAGCAGAATACCAGTGATGCCATGACAATTGAAAGTGGTATTACTAACAAATTTATTTACCACACACAACCTCTTAAATACCCCAACAGGAATGTCAAGCATTTGTTACGCATGGCTGCCTACAGGCAAAAGTTCAGTCTATCAACAGTTGGAATCCACAAAGTCACTTATCTCATCCATGACAGTATAGAAGTGGTTATTATTAGGCAACAAGTAAAAGCCGATGGTTGCCTTCTCCAGATATAGAAGTTTCACCTTTTGGCCAGCCTTCTCAAGCCCCTTGACATAAGCCAACTGCCAGTCCTGAATAAGGTCCAAACCAGCCACCACAACAAGGCTCTTTGGGAACTTAATTCCTTCAAGGCTTTTACCCTTTGGACCAAATGGGTTACATGCTGGATGGTCTCTATCTTCCCCTTCAGGTAGAAAAGCTCTCCAATACCAATCACGGTCTCGAATAGTGACGAAGTATTTCCCATCGAATCGCTTCTCAGATTCAGTTCTTTCTTCCCCACCAAACATTGGGTTGAGCAGTATATTACCCAAAACTTCAATGTTTGACTCTACTGCTTGTAAAGCAACATGATGTACAATGTTACCTCCAGAACTGTCCCCAGCCAAGTATATATGAACCTTTGAGTCCTTACTTTGAAGCCATGTCCTTGAATTAACCCAGTTAAGAGCAGCCCATCCATCATCATAGGCACATGGATACCTGTTCTCGGGTGCACGGCGATAGTTGACGGAGACCACAACAGCCTTACAAATGCCCACTAGTCGGCGACATAGAGTGTCGTATATGGTACTGTTTGCAGAGGAGTGAGCAAAGCTTCCACCGTGAAAAAAGATTATGACTGGGACAACCTCAGCAGTCACGGGCTTCTCAAGATCAGCAATGTTTATCTGAGGTTCTTCCCCATGGGTTGGCCGATAGATCCGGCTAAGAAGGCTAGTACTTCTGTTAATAAATACATCAAACGAGAAAACCCCATCAACCGGTGTTGCATTAGCTGGTACTTTCCTATCAAGGAACTCTGCTAAGTGCCGGTTGAAAGTACCATCAGGGCGGCGAAGAAGATTGTAAGCCAACTTGAAATTGGAGATGAGGACCCATGTATTCAGAGGTACAACCATCTTTCCAAAAACGAAGACATTGAAAAAGAAAGAAATAAAAATGAGAAAACATCACAATTCAGCATAATAGGTTAACATGACAAAATAGTAAATATACCTAGCGAAAATAAATCACAGCCAATTTAATCATAAAATAGAGGACCATTTTGCCATGATTGGAAGTATTATGTTCGCTAGACTTTCTGTCCTTTTTTTAAAAATCAGGAAACAACATGCAACTGATTGGGAAATCAACAATAACAGCCGCAAATAACCCTACCCCACAAATAAGCAAGAAACCGTTTCAAGACAATCTTCAAACCAAAATCATATTCTCCGAAAAATCAGCTGATATTCAACCATCCAGTGCAGGAACATAAGCTCAACGCTCACAAACAAGCAAGAAACCACCTTCCTTCACAGCATGATCTTCACATCCAATCGAAAACCCAAAAACTCCAAAAACAAAACTGAATTAACAATACAAAAGTTCTACTTGTTAAAAATAAAATAACAAACCCAACCCAAGACAACCAAGTAATGAAGACATATCTCAATCAGAGCACAACAAATATCCTATGAAAGGTTTCAGGGGCAAAACCACAAAGAAAAAAAACGCCTCTCCCCCTACCATACCAAAATAGGGGGAAATCCAACTTTAAAGAACAAAAGCACCACCCACAAACCAAAGGTCGAAGCATCAATGAACTAAAAGAAACTGCCCCAAACCCAAACGAAACTAGTCCAATAAAAAGATAAGAAAACAGAAATCAACTTTCGAAAAGAAAAATCACTACTTCAAGAGAGCAATGCCAAAGGAAACCCGGAAGGCGAAATGAACCCATCAAAAGCTTCCATATTTGAACCCATAATCGTCAAGAACTCTCACAAAACAAGAGATATGCAGTCCGGATATTGAACAAATCAGGCATAAATCCAGATAATACCTTGGACTCATTGCGGTTGACTTCATTACTCCCGGCCATCAAAACTGGTCCTTCAAAGAAAAGGTTCAACAGAAAAACCTCAAAGAAATACCCCAATTACAGATCCTTCTTGAGAACCATAAAACACCCACTTCGCGAGCCCTCATATATTGAAAACCAAAAAGGCACTTAATCTTACTTCTAGTATCTCTTTCTCTCAATAAGATCACTTGTTTAACACATCATTCCAAAGCAAACTGCCCCTAATCTCCGTCCTTTTCCCCCTCGGAAGATAATGTTAAATCACAGTGCAATAAAACAGACATGAAGAGGGCAAGAGAGAGAATGAGAAGGGGGAGGTGAATGATAAGAATAGAAGCGTAGCGCGCACGTTAAAAAACATGTAAAGACAAATGCTAAAGTACGACTGGGGTCAATGCGGACGAGAGAGACGACAAATTGAGCGGATGAAAGGGAACTGTAGAGTGCGACTTACCCATCTAAACTATAATTATTATTTGAAAAACAAAATCGTTTTTCTGGTTTTTTGTTTATTTAGTACTTATGAGGTAAATAAAAATTAAAAAAGAAATAATCAGTTTCTATAAGGAAATGGATTATCATAATTCTTTAACCCTTTTTTTTAATAATAAATGGGCTAAAATTTAAATAAGAGAGGAATAAATATATTAAATAAACTCTATAATATTTATTAAATAATTAATATTAATCAAAAAACTCACATGAGACTTTGTATTTTTTATCTTTCTGATTTTAAATCTTAAAAAGCGTCTTATTTGTTTTTACAGATGAAGTGAGATAAATTGAGATTAAAATTAAAAGTTGAATACAATATTATTAGAATATATTTTTTATGTTATTTTTATTTTGATATTTGAAAAAATGAAATTATTTATTTTATTTTGTGTAAAAATTTTAAAAAAATTATAATGATTAGATAAGATGAATTGTCAAAACAAACGAGACATAGATGATATCAAATCAAAACAAAAAATAGAAAAAATGATTAATCACTTATGCAATATAATTCACAAAATGTTATTATTTCACTAAAATCATTTAAGTAAGTATTAATTTTAATAATATGATATTCTGAGACAAGACAAGAGTATCAAGTTTCTAGAATTTAAGATGGAAATATTACATAACATAAACAAATATAACCGAAACTGTACCGAATGTTTATTTATTTATTTTCTATCTTATAAATTTTAAAGGATAATGCTGTACAGACAGATTTCATCAATATTGTAGAGACAACAATTCGAAGGAACAAATCTGGGGAGTTGGAGAAACTTTTCTTATGTGCTTGGGGAATTTGGTATTGCAGAAACCAATTAATATTTGAGAACAAAAGGATTTGTCCAGCAAAAGCAGTAGATCATGCCCTCTCACTGGCAAAGGAGTTTGAGGATGTTGCAGCAGCTGTGAAACTTGGTTCTAAACCTCATTGTGGTTGGATTCACCCACCTGTAGGTAGTCTAAAGTTAAATGTGGATGGAGCTCTATTTCATGATCAAGGCAGATCTGGTGTGGGAATGATACTCCGGGATGAAAATGGGAAGGTACTTTTTACAGCTAGTAAGCCCGAGCATGAGATCATTGATCCTATGGAAGTGGAATTTCTGGCATTACTCAGGGGCTTGCAGTTATGTGTACCCTTGGGAATTCATGATCTTCAAGTGGAAAGTGATGCTCTCTTGGTTGTGCAAGAGTTTTTAAAAGGGGAGGAATCTATGTCTATTTGGGGAAGTTTAGTTCTTGAGATTAGGAATTTGTTCTTGAGATTTCCTAAAATTGTAATACAGCATAGAGGTCGTACGGCCAATGCTGCTGCTGATTGTTTGGCTAAGTATGCTTGGCATCTTCATGACTTAATGGTATGGTGGGACTCTTTCCCTGCAAAGGTTTCACATATCATTGAGCATGATGCTTTGTAGTTATATTTTTCATATGAATGAAGGTTGTTTTGTTATCAAAAAAAAAAAGTATATAGTCTTTACTCACAAAAGTAATGTTAGATATGTAAACTTTGCATAGTATCTTTAAAAAAAATTGAAATCATATAAAAAAAATGATTTATTTATGTGTATTCCAAGTTTCTCCTAATCTTTTAATAATATTATGTAAAACTCGCACAAAGATGCTATAATTATTAAGTAATGTTAGATACAATCTACAAAACTTGTATACTCTCTTAAAAAAATTAGGATTTATTATTAAAAAAATAATTTTTAATATAAAATTTAAATTTAACAACTTTTTTTAAATAGAATAGGCGAAATTTTGACATTCTAATCTTACAAATATCAAATTTTTATATTCATTTTCCTATTTATAAAGACATAAACATGGGGATTCCGTACTCCGGCAGACGACGGAGCATGTGACAAAACGAGTTTGTCAAGAATTATATTGTAGCTATGCTGAATGACTTTTATATTTTTTATAGCAGCAACGCTATGTTTGGATATTGAATTGAATTGAATTGAGTTAATATGATAAAATATTATTAAAATATTATTTTTTAATATTATTATTATTTTAAAATTTAAAAAAATTAAATTATTTATTATATTTTATGTTAAAATTTAAAAAAATTATAATAATAAATTGAAATAAATTGAGAATCCAAACTCACCTTAATCGACGAAAGTACCTTTGAAAGGGAGAGGCAGTTTTGTCCAACTTTGGGAAGGGGGTTGGGCACTTGGGGGCTTTAGCAAAGCTATTTGTTTGGTTCTGATCTGTTCCATCACCTACCGATTTCTTTTTCATTCTGTGTTTCTGATTGTATTGTTTATCATATTAGATGGGAATTAAAGCACTTCCGCACAACTTCGTAGTTGGTAATGCTTTTTTTTTTAGTGAAAAAAAAAAAACAACTTTATTTCCTTTTTTATTCTTGTTGTAATTATTGCCTTTTAAGGTAATGCATTATCGATTAGGATTGTCAATCTAATTTTAAATTAAATTTAATATTTAAATATCTAATTTATTAATTATTAAATTCATTTCAACTTAAAATTTCTTTATATATAGGATCTACAACTTTTTTCAACTCAACACTTTTTTATACGTAGAATTCACAACCTTTTTAAAATTCTCAAAAATACATATAAACTCATCTTAACATTCAAATACATCTAAATTCATCTTAGGTAGCTCCACAAAACTCATTACTCTTTATAAAAAAAAACTCAATTTATTTCTACTCAACTCAACATTTAAACAGAATCTTATTGTTGCCAAAGTAGATCTTTTTAATAATATTAAATACTTATAATTATGGTAAAACCCACTTTATATATTTATCTATGTAATACTTTAAGGCAATAACTTTAAGATTCAGGAGTCGTTTGGGAACCTATCAAATTTCATCTCATCTCAAAATATCTCATAATTTTTTTCTTAAATATCAGTCAAATATAAATACTTTTCAATTTTAAATCATCAACTTTTTCATTAATCTTATCATTATAATTTTTCATAACTTTCAAACATAACACAAAAAACAATTCAATATTTTTTAGATTTTAAAATAAAAATTATATTCTAACAATATTTTAATTTTATAATATTTTTATTTAATCTTTCTATCTCATTTTCTAAAATATAATAAAACATTTTAACTAAAATCATTTGACTATTATTCATAAATTTATCATCTCATTTCATTCTCCAACGAAATCAATCACTTGAATGTCTCGTTTGTTTTTACAATTTTTCTCAACTTATCTCATCAATCTTATCTAATCATTACAATTTTTCTAAATTCTTATATAAAATAAAATAAAATAAATAATTTATTTTTTAAAATTACAAAATAAAAATAATATTAAAAAAATATATTCTAATAAAATTTTATATAATTTTTAACTTTAATATTATCTCTTCTCATTTAGGAAATTTTATTGAAACTTCAGATTTTAATGTCTACGAAGCCAAGACAATATTTTACGAAAAAATTGGCCGTGCCTTCTCACACACGACTTCTTAAGGCTCCAAATGATCGATTTGACCTTAGTATTATTTCTTAGGTCTTAAAAAAATACGAATGCACATGAAGAGTATTAGGTCATTCTGGACCTTATTAGATCATTTTGGGATATTATAAAATTGAATAGTGAGATGAGATGATTTTAGAATAAAATTAAAAATTAAATAAAATATTATCATAATATTATTTTTTAATATTATAATTATTTAAAAATTTAAAAAAATTAAATTATTTATTATATTTTGTGTAAAAATTTTAAAAACTTATAATAATCAGATAATGTAAGATAAAATACTTTTACTATTTAAACAGAGCCTCGAAGACCAACTCTTACTACTAAAATTATTTTGTAGATCTTGTATAGTCCATTAACGCAAATAAAGGACGCATGCATATTACAACTAAAACTTCAAATTAGAGTGTCAAAGTATCGAAATCGATACCATATTTCATCATATGATCAAGGTGTAATTTTTGTTTTTCTTACTTTTTATATTATGATAAAAAAAAACATTTAGAAAAAGCATACTATTAAAACACATTCACCTAATTGTCCTATTTAAACATTGGATGCTATTTATCTGTTGAGTTTTGTTTGTCTCACATAATTCCTTTTTTGTTTACTTTGAGAGGTAAAGTTTATTTTTGCACCCATTAATTTGCTTTTGGCATGCAACTTTAAGAGAAGTTCTACAAGAGTCCTATTAAATAATAATAATAAAAGAAAAAAAAAAAGAAGAGAAGTTCTACAAGAGTCCTATTAAATAATAATAATAATAATAATAATAAAAGAAAAAAAGAAAAGAAAAAGAAGAGAAGTTCTACAAGAGGATGGCTCTTCAGTCTTCACAAAGCTCATGAGATGTCCTTTATTTTTTATTTTTCCTTTCTTTTTAATGGGAATGACACTTTACTTTATCAGTGCCAAAGTGGTGTGGCAGTAACTTTGTGGTGTTGTAAGGGTACTCTCATACCAAAAAGGTCAAAAAGAGATAAAATGCGCGTGCTCTCTTTATCTCCTTTGACATTAGATAGTGTTTGGGTAATAAGTTATTTTTTGGTATTACGTGAATAGTAGTAAAAAAATAATAATAAAATATTAAATATTAATGAATAATAATAAAAAATAAGTAAAAAGTAATAATAAATAATGAATAATAATAAAGTATTCTGATAATATTCTCAGTAACCAAACTAGTCCTAAAACTAAGCAATATTTTTAAAAAAACTAGTCAGCTATCAAACATCTGCAAATATCTAATGCAACATGGCATTGTATGTACATTTTGGAGAAGGAGCAAAAAATGCAAAATGCATCACTCATGGGAACACTAATCCCTTATATTTGCAAGTCTTTGTTATTGACATATCAATTATACCACTAATATGGATGTCCATCACATCAACTTACATAAAAAAATAATTTATAAACTCATTTTTTTAATATAATTAATCTCACCGTAAATGGTGTATTACACTGGCAGCTTGTACACAACATAACTCCTCACACAATACTAACCAAAGCAAAATGATATTCTAATCACCATTCTCTCAGCATTTCATTAAATGATATCAAATAATTGTTTGATAAACATAAAAAATTTCCAATCATTTAATATCGAAAAATGTTATTTCAATGCCTTTACACCACACACCATCCACATTGCATAATTTAATTTGTAAAATTTAAATTCTAAAATTAAATTTTAAAATTAAATTATGTCGTATGAATAATGTATAGAATAGAGACTTTAGCATAGAATTATTCATTAATAGTATATCATGAGATTATAAAAAATAATATAAATAAAAAAGATTATGAGTAGTTTTATTCATTGAATCGACAAAACATTTCCATTTCTCAAATTGTGTCACTTTTGATACTAAGGCTCCGTTTGGATGTTGAAAGATACTGAGATCAACTCAATATGCTTGAATGAAGCCTTAGCTGAGCTCATTTAGGGATCCAAACAGAGCCTTAAGGCTCCGTTTGGATCCTAAACTCAGCTGAGCTCAGATGAGTTCAATTTAATTTTGAAGTAAGTCTAATATCTAAATACTCAACTCTTAAATTATTAAACTCATCCCAACTCAAAACCTTCTTACACATTAGACTCACAAACTTTTTCAACTTAAAACATCTTTATACGTGGGACCCACAACTTTTTTCAATTTCTCATAAAAAATATTAAACTCATCTTAACATCCAAACACATTTTAAAGTCAATTTAGATGGGTCCCACATAACTCCTTTCAATACTCAACTTACTACTATTCATAAAGAACTCAACTCAACATCCAAATGCAGCCTAACTCAACCCAAAACATCTTTACACATGAGACCCACAACTTTTTTCAACTCAACATCTCTTTACATGCGGGATCCACAACATTTTTCAATTTTCCATAAATACATCTAAACTCATATTAACATCAAAATACATTTAAACTCATATTAGGTGGGCTCCACAAAACTACTCTACTATCTCAATTCACTACTATTTATAAAAAACTTAACTCATCTCAATTCAACTTAACATCTAAACGGGCCTAAAGGAACAAATTTCCTTTACTTTTAGCTAAAATTAACAAGTTTTACATGTAAAACTAATTAATATGAATATTCTGTAAGATTTTGTTTAAGAGTATAACATTGAATAGAATAAATGATCACATCTACAAGGTATTTAAATAAAACCTACAATGGTAAAATTAAAATATATATGATTAAGCGAGTGGAATTAACTTGTATTTATGCATATTAGAGATTAGTCTTGCTTTTTAATTAAATATTTTCTGGTTATAAATAGTCATTTTTTATAACGAAATTTTATCGTTATAAATTGAATTTATAGTCATCGCTACTATCTTTACAATAAAATATACATTAGTTGCTATTGTGTAAGCTATTAAATATGTTTATTAACATGGCAGTACCATTCGTTGCAAATAACTATTTGCTACAGAAAAAACTATTTTAGAGAATTTATCTCGCTGCAAATAATCTTACACGAGAAAAAAAAAATACAATACCACAAACTAGCGATATGGTATATCATTCTTTCAAAATTTTCAAAATGAGTATATATATATATATATATATAAAATAAGTAACATTCAACAATTCCGACTCAAAATATTTTCATAGTCCAAAATGTAGCAATTTACTTCATTTTACCCGCCAAAAACTACCATAAGACATAACAAATAAGACGCAACTTTTAAGTAAGGAAGTATGATACAGAGATAACATTCAAATTTAGAAAATACAGGTGGAACGAAATGTAACTCAAAGAAAATATGAGTGCTAAAGGGAAAGAAAATAAATTACAACCTTCCTAATATAAAAGCAACATTAGTTGCTGCTCATTTTGGTCTTTCCTCTCAATTTCCTTTATTGTAGAGTATATAGTTATAGCAATCCTAACAAAACAGCTGCAAAAGCAAAAGACTGCTCAGGTACATTGAAAGTGTTGAACTCAAAATTTCAAATCTCGTATAATTACATATCTACATATAGATTTTGATGATAACAAATCATAAATTCAAGCATAAAGGAATTTTAAACTCAAGTTGTCTATGCAATGAAGCCAAGCACATCAACAAATCAAGCATGAGCAAGAAATGGAACAAACTTACAAATAAAACTCTTAGAGTAATTTTGTAAATTTCTTGATAAAATTCAAAATTGGATTAAGGCTCAAAATTAAAAATTCAAAATTAAATTAAGGCTCAAAATTAATATTTTCTCATAAAACATTAAATTGCATTTTTCATATTTGCGTGACATATTTGATGATTAAAAGTTTGAATTTGAATCTTTGAAAGAATATTGATTGTAATCTTTCACATGTGCATGTTTTGTTTAAAATTTTTCAAAAGTGAATAATGTTGTATTTGACAATTTCAAGAAGGATAAATTTTGATTTGAATATTTTGAAAAATGAATGATGTTGTCTTTGACAATTGCAAAAAGTAAAACTTTGATTTGAATGTTTTGAAAAGTGAATGATGTTGTATTTGACAATTTCAAGAAGAAGAAACTTTTATTTGAATATTTTAAAAAGTGAATGATATTGTCTTTGACAATTGCAAAAAGTAAAACTTTAATTTGAATATTTTGAAAAGAAAAGTGAATGATGTTGTCTTTGATATGTGAATCTTTTTAAATTTGAAAATGAAATCTCATATGCCTATAAATAGCTCATTTGAGATCTTCAAGTTTAGAACATATTATTGCAAGTTTTACAATATTCATTCAAAACTTTCAATTTCTCTTCTCTAAGCATTGACCCTTAGCCCTTGCTCATTTTGAGAGATATATAGTTTTACACTGTATTATTCTTATTTCACTCATTGAGGAGTATTTTTTGATAAACTACCCACTATCAGCTCTTGAATCGGTAAAATTGTGTGTATAACCCTTATGTGTGTAGAAGATGTTCTACACAGGGAATATACGTTGAATCATCACGTGTAAGGTGATTACAAATGTAGAATGTGTTATACACTGGGAATAGACATTGAATCACCACGTGTAAGATGATTGCGAGTGTAGAGGGTGTTCTACAAGAATTCTTTGTAGCGGTACTGCTCAAAAGTATAATAGGTTTCTATCTCTACCTGAAAGAGATTGGATAGTGAATTTGAAAATTCTCAAGTGGTAGCTTGAGGTGAGGAGTGGAGCTGAACCTCATTAAAATACTGAATTTGCTTCTCTCTTACCCTTATTCCTTATATTTATTGTTGTTTCGTATTTTTTTCATATTTTATATTGTGCATTTGGTTTATAATTATTAATTTTTATATACAACCCAATCCACCTCCCTCTTGTGTTAGTCATCTGAACAATAGATACATATTGCATAAATTCCAAGTAAAAACACATAGAAACAAAGGTGAAAGCATGAACTGAACTTGTAAGAGATAATTGTTCTAACATACAGGTCCAAAGAGAGACAAAACTTTTTGACCCAAAATCTGACACAACTTGAAGAATAAAAACTAAAAGCATCCAGGGACCAGGACTCTCTCATAAGGATAGAGAAGAGCCAAAACTGAGATTGAAACAAAAATCATGGAAAATCAACTTGAGCTCATTCAAAGAAGTTCCAACCCTAGTTTTACTCTCTCTTCCTGTTCATCACATTGGTGGATCTAACTTACTAGTTACATCACCCCGACACTTCCAAACTATTTAACAACAACCTATTAACTTAAAAACCAATTCTAGCATCAATGAAGCTCCTCCTAAGGAAGAATAAAGCCATAACTAAGCTACCAATTAAACAAACCCCTAGACAGATTATTTTATCAAACAATTCCCTGAAGGACATAGTTTATCAAAACTTCCAACTTAAGGGTGCTACCCATACCCTATGAGGTGGGGTAGCCCCCTTCCTGCTCCCTGTCCCTTTATGGGTTAGGGGTGGGGGTTTTCCACCTACACCCGCCCCCACACACGGGGAGTAGGGTACCTCGTCCGGATGTTGGGGTGCGGGGGCAGACACCCCATCCGCCCCCTCACCAAATGAGCCCTCAGCCCAGAACACTTATAATGGGCCAAATTGACCGAGAACCTGTTTCTGGGCCATTTTGTGCCTAGAAATTAACTAAAAAAATACAAATAAAAAAATAATTTACAATAATAAAAATTATATACTACTAAGTTGGACTTAATAATCATAACTAACCTATTACAATAATACAAATTAAGATAAAACTATTCCAAAATTACAAATTCATCTAAAAATTATTACAAGTTGTCACATAATTTAAATAAAAGATGATAACAAAATAAACTATTAAGGGACAAATTATAGCAACATTACAATTAAGTGAATTAACACATGAATATCATTTCAATCGGAGAATCGACTTTGACTGTTTGACATTGAAATTTGGGGTGGCCATGGTGGTGAAAAATTCAGTGAACTGTGCTGCAAGATTACAAACAATTAGAATTACAAAGAAGAAATAAAAATAAAAAATACAAACATATATTAGAAATGTGAAAATTACAAACATTAAAAGTAATAACCAAGATGAGATTGAGATGAAGATGGCAATGAGAATGAGGCATCGTTAGACGATGCATTGTCAACTATAACTATCATAACTCGTGCTAACTCCCACTTCTTTATTGCAGCCTCCAAGGCCTTCCCACTCTTGTGATTGGAAATTTGACAAAATTTTAAAATTTTCTTGTTTAATTTACAGTCATAATCAATAAAATGCATTGTCAAAGACATATACTTATAATTTTGGATGGATGTCCATGTATCAGTGGTAAGGCAAAATCTTTGACCCGGCAAACTCTTTGACCCAGTAATTGGCCCCTCAGCAAATCTTTTTTTGTTCTGTTATGTTTTTTTATATCATTTACCATTGTGTGGTGAGAAAGAAGAATAAACCTAAGTTCCAAGTACTTAGAATATACTGGAAACCCTTTCCCCTCCACAAATTGAAATGGTAGCTCATCCATGATGACCATACAAGTTAAGTGTTTCCTACAATCATTCGTATTATATTTAGTATACCCCTTTAATGTTGTACCCCCACTACTCCCATCCAATATTTTTTTAAGTCCAATCTCTAGTTTAGGTTGACTCTTCTCTTGTAAAGATTTTAATATTGGACTCTTTTTGCATTGTTTTTCTAAGTGGACCTTTAATTGGGATGTACCATGTCTTCCATAGTGACATCCATATACTTTACCACAATTGTTACACTTAGCTTGAAGATTATTAGGGTCACTACCATTTAGTTTGGTAAAATGAGCCTAAACAATTGAAATCGGTTTTTTGCTTTGTGGGGGCAAGGGGCAGTGGTAGGGATAGGCCTAGTAGGGTTGGTGGCAAGTGTAGGGGTCGGGTCCGTAAGGTTAGTGGCAGGTGTAAGAGTGGAGTTAGGTGTTGGGGTAGGTGTAATGATAGGAGAGCTAGCACTAAAATCTGACTGATTTTCTATTCTCCAAAACTCACAAAAATCTAAAATGAGGCAAAGATCACATCAACAATTAAAACAATGCACAAATCACCCAAAACAATTTGATGAAATCCAAAACAGATCGGGGTTTCAGATCGAAACCCCTAAATTAATTTAGGGGTTCAGGATTGAAACCTTTAACATAATTAAGGGTTTCAAATTGATATCCTAAACTAATTTAGGGTTTCAATCTGAAATACTAAAGTTACAATCTCATATGCACAAATTTTTTTACACAACAATCAACACATATGCACAATGTCCACACTCCACAGCACACAATTCACAATCACATCCTCTAACTTCTCAATTTAATCCCATCCTCCATAAATCAACAAAAATAAAAATAAAGAATTACATAAACGAAAACAACGGACTACAACAGGCTTGATGGGGTACGACGGATGGAGCGAGAGAGAGAACGGCTAGGGTTTCAATGTTTCACAGAGGAGAGCTGAGGGTGAGGGGATTGCGGGGGAGGGGTGGTTTTTGGGTTAAAATCACTTATCAGAACGACACCATTTTATTTTAACTTCACTTATCAAAACGGCACTGTTTTCTCTATCCCAAAATGGCGTCATTTTGATATATAGGGTTATATATCTAATATGCATATATATATGATGTGGGGAGGGACGTGAGGTTTTACGGGGCGGGGTTGGGCCTAGCCCACCCCCCAGCCCCGCTAAGGGCGCCAGATGCGGGGCGGGACAAGAGGTTTTGCGAGGCGAGTTGGGCTTAGCCCACCCTAACCCCCGATGGGAGAGCTAGATGCGAGCCCCCCCCTCCCCTCCCCCATTCTGGCGAACGGGGATCCTCCCTGCACAAGCAAGGGCGGGGCAGCGGCCTGCAAGGCCCCGCTGCCCACTAGTGAACACCAATAAAAAAAACAGAAATAAAAACCAATTGAATCATCGGAAACCATAATAAGATCGAAAACTTATGGCTTGTGCTTGGTACTAACAAGCCATATCCTCAGCCAATAAGTATCTACTGATGATAAATATCTAAACTCAAAATCTATGATGCAAGAATATGAGCGAGGCTGGAGTTCGAGCCTCATCTGTCAATTATCTTTCCCAAGAAGGCATTAACTTAAACCAGGGTGAATGCATATTGTTAAAAGAAAATTACACCGTGAAGGCACCTCTCATATACTACAATGTACATCTCAAATAAAACTCATTGAATATAAACCTTACCATGTGCTCTATGCAAATTGGAACACCCAATCAAGATATGACATAGACAACTGCTAGAAAAGTCAACCTATGGTACCTTAATCCTAACAACATCAATTATTTAGAGAGAGAGAGAGAAAGAGGAAGACAAAGGAGGAGATAGGTACTTACTGGCGCGGTGGCGTGCAACGGGACTTAGTGCAGTGGAACATCATGGCTAGCGGTGAGGTGAGATGAGAGGTGGAGAGACAAAAAGCAAGTGGCGTGGACTGTTGGTCTGCTATTGTTGGATCAGTTTTGCGACAAGGGCGAGAACGGGGGGCTGGAACTGGAAGAGAGGTCATGGAAAAAGAAATTAAGGTTAGGTTTACACGGGTGGGCTTTTTTTTATTGGGTTGTTTATCCAAACAACGTTGTTTTAATAAATCTATTTACAAGGAAAAATGTTTTCGTTGGTAATATCATCATCTTTGCAAGGAAATCTTTTTGCTTGTACTAGAATTATTTGTAAGGGAAAAATTGTCGTCAGTACTATATTACACTTTGCATGGAAAGTATAACCGTTGATAATGCTATAAGAGGTTAGGGTGCACTGAACAGATTCCCATACGATGTCCAGTATGGACAAGAATACCACAAACAGTTTCGAATCGATGCCACGTACGGTGTAAAAGTCCGGACTACCTACATCCTAAATTTATTGGTAATAAAATTATTTGCAAGGAAATTAGTAGAACCATTGCTAATCACATAACTAAAAGCAAAACAAACTCGTTGGTACTAAAATTATTTGGAAGGATTCAAGTTTTCATTGGGAAAACTTGTTAACTCGTTGCAAATAAATTTGTAGGAGATGGAATTTCTTTTGTAAGGATAAAAAAAAACTATTATAGGGATAAAAAAAAAAAAACCATTGCAAATAACCATTATTAACAACAAAATATCATTGCTGGAAAAGAATATATATTAGTAATATTACTTGCAACAATAGTTACTAAGGTAAGTTGCAAATAAGTTTAAAATTATTTTTGGAAAGATGAAAAACACTTGCAAATACCCATTATTAACAAAGAAATATCATTCTAGCAGAAGAATATATATGTAACACCCATTTTTTGTGAGTTAGGGATGTCATGTATTTTCATAAAAATAGCCCGGCAAGAGACTTTCATTATGAACTAAAATAATTATTTAATTCATAAAGAGCATTATAAAACAAAAATACATGTTTTGAAAAACATGACCGAATTCTAAATAAAATTAACTAAAAAGTCCAGAATTAATGCAAACTACTTCTAAGCTCAACTTGTCCGATCATACTTATTATCCTCACATGAGTGATTAAAAATATAAAACAAATTAAAATGAGTTGATGATTCAGTAAAAAACTTATCATAACGTAAATATACTTACATAATATTTTTCGTAAAATATTTTAGAATATATATTAGTTTTATTATTGTCAACAACAGTTATTTCGTTGCAATTACACACTGCAAGAATTTAAGTTATTGGTGGAAAATTTTTTTATTCGCAATAAATTTCGAGTCATTGCAAATAAGAATATATATGTATATTTGCAACGAATTTTATTCGTTGGAATTGCAAGAAGACACAGTCTATTCTCATTTGTAAGAAAAAACTTATCTTGGCAACATGTTTTTATTTGCAGTAGTCGTTTTAGTTGGAATTATAAAAAAACATTGTTATAAAATCTATTTATTCTTATTTGCAACCAAATTACTATCATTGGGAATACGTATTCTTATTTTGCAACGGCCATGATCGATCTTCGTTGAAATTGTAAAAAATGTTGTTGAAAAATTCTTTTTATTGATGTTCAGTCCACTGTTCATGATTAATAACAACGAGAGTTTGCAACACAAACAATGTTCGTAGCGAAAGCTCGAATATGTTGTATTATATATGTCATGATCTCTATTGTCTTATGCAAAGGCGGCTATGTTTGTGCGTCGTAGACTATCCGGCCACCTCTTTGAGGAATTCTTTTCAGATAAAATTAGCATATTAGATCTGTATAGACTATAGTATGCTGCACTGCACATCACATGATTAATATTACAAGACACAGTAACAACTTAATTAATTAAGGTAATCGAATGATCTTGTTGATCAAAGCATAAATGGAGATCAAATCATGTATCAATGATATTTAACAGTTAACACTACTTACGTTTTATTCTGATAATCCCACTTTCTTGTTTATAACATGACTCAAATTATAATAAAGTCGTACTATAGTACTCATATAATAAATAAAGGAAAAGGGTCACATGATATTATTTTATGATTTATTTTAGCTAAAGCAACCAATAAAATTAAAGCAAGGGAAATGCTAATAATAATAATAATAGGGTTTTTACTCTTGCATGTCGGATTCCCAATAGACCAATCATTTTTTGTTTGAAACGAAATAGTATTGCAAAATATGATTCATGCATGAACCACATGCATATGTTACTTTCAATGAACATTACTGTAAAAAAGGGCTACGTTCTGGGAGAGCTTTGGAAGCATTGGCAGGCGTTGGGTCGACAATTACAAGCTAGGAACAGTTTTTGGATTCTTGTCCAATATCCATTCCCCCAGCTTCAAACCTATATATAATTAACACACACTCTCTCGTGGTCATGCAGCATTTTTCTTATAAGAGTACTGTTACATTTACAAAGAAATTAATTACATAAAAGTAATCTCTTACAAACTAACATAATTTCATGTAAACTGTTTGATCTACTTTATAATAAAAATAATTATGCAATCTGACGAATCACATCATACCACATCAATTTGTAAGATTATTTTTATGTAATCCATTTGTGGCTAGAGTATTTATCTTCTTATAATTTGTCTTGCATGCATGGACCAACTCTCAATACCTCACTCGCCTATTTTCCTTCCACTTTCTTTTCTTTTGGGTTTTTTCGATTTGCAGTTTTAGCACTCCCGATCCAAACTTAATTAATTCACTATAACAAATTTAGTCTTTTCCCACGAACTTTTTTTTCACAGCACAACATCTTGGAAAATACAGGCTTGATCACACAAAAGATGTCCATGGAAAATAAATCAAGCCATTCCAGCGAAATCACCTCCGACGATTTGAAATTCTTCAGTAAAAATGTCTTTCGCCGCAAATAAGTTTTGCCGGAAAAGGTTCAAGAGCATTGCAGCGAAGCTTATTGCAGCTATATATTATCTTTTACGAAGATACTTGATGGTTGCTAAAATCGTGTCGCGCAAAGAATTATTTAAAACTGGACTTATATTTCTTCTCCCTTATTCTGACATTGTTTTAAATCTTGGACATTAAGCGGATGATTTTAAATTGAGTCAAGTGTTTTACAATCCTCTAAATATTTTAAAAGTCTAAAATTATTTAAATGGGGTATTTTTAGTGTTATTGGACCAAGCTTAAATTTTTAAGTTAGCCTCTTCAATGTTTGGAGCACTGAAAATGTTATAGTTTTACAAAATCAGTTTATTTGAATGATTTTATTTCTCTTGAGATATTTACTATGCTTAATTATTTATTTTATGGCATAAAATCCATTTATTTAGATGAATTTATTTCTCTTAAAAATATTTATAAAAACGCA
The DNA here is from genome assembly GCA_029856935.1 of Cyclocarya paliurus. Lineage (NCBI taxonomy): Eukaryota > Viridiplantae > Streptophyta > Magnoliopsida > Fagales > Juglandaceae > Cyclocarya > Cyclocarya paliurus. The sequence goes on from CM056953.1 coordinate 32,512,331, forward strand.
TCATTTTATTTTATGATAAAAAATATTATTTATTTGAATCAAGAATAAAGAGTTTGGTTTTAAAACTTAATGTATTTCTCTTTGTAATTATTTCTACTCTTTATTTTCTATTAGTATTTTATTTCAATTGGATTTATCTCCACCATTAGATTTAAGTTAAGAACCCTAAGATGTAGGGTTAGGATATGTTGCCCAAAACCCTAGCTCCCTCCCCTCTCTGAGCTCTCTCTTTCCTATTTTCTTTCTCTCCCCCCCACCGCCTCCCTCTCCCTCTCCCTCTCCCAATTTCCCTTCCCCTCTATGACCCTTGCTGTCGCCCGCAACCACTAGTCATGCCACTCTCGCCAATGAGCTTCTCTCCCTCAAAAGTAAACCTATAAAATACAAACTGATATGAATTCATATAACACATTAGATTTTACTTTTTAATAAAAAAATAGTTTTAAAATCTAACGTATGACATTAGGGTGAGTTTGGATGTTGAAGTGAGTTGAGTTGAGATGATAAAATATTATTAGAATATTAGGTTTTAATATTAAAGTTGTTTTGGAATTTGAAAAAATTAAATTGTTTATTATATTTTGTATTGGGATTTGAAAAATGTGTAATAATGAGTTGAGATGAGTTGGGATGAGTTTGAGATCCAAACGCACCCTAAAACATATCAGTTTATGAATTTATTTTTGTAAACTTTTTTGTGACAAAAACACTTCTCATTAATTTTTGAGTGGAATTTTCTTTTTGAAATATAAGATAGACGTGATTAACGCTTTAAAAAAAATGACACTTTGCACTAATCATGAAACTTTTGGGCGACAATTCTATTTCTTAAAAGGATGGTTTTAACTTTTTTGGAATATAATTATCCAATTTTTGCCAACAAATTTACATTAATTTGAGCTTACCTTTACTAGCCAAACACCTTAAGAAATTAACAACAAAATGCCAAAAAAACTTCTCATTGGCTAAACTATTTTTGTTACCCATTTTTGGATTTCAAGACTTACCATGAATACTAAATTCTATTATATACAAATTGGTATGTATATATACAATTTATTTTAAGATATTAGCTATAAAAAAAATTAAAAATAAATACTTTTTTTTATAGCTAAACATAAATATTTTTTAGGTTAGTTGATGTGATAGATTTTCATATCAAATTTTATTTAATGCGTAAATAAAAAAAAAGTAATCTTCATTGATTCAATGATTTCTCATTTAAAAGAAGAGGGTCAAAAAATATCCATATATTTGGTAAGACGAAAAACGATGGGTGCTACTTGTGAAGCACCGACCGACGTCGTTTTAGAATATGTCACACCGACTCCAAAGAGACCGCGAAAATCGAACACTCCGATTCGTAAAGCTATTCCCGCGAATCTTCAAAGAGTAGATGCCACGTTGGCGATCCGCGTGAGTGCCCTCTCAGCCAATCAACTTGTGCTCTCACCGCCTATATAAATCTAACCCCGTCTTCCACACGCTCCAAGTCTCACATCACACAGGGAAAATTTGGCGAAGTGGTAGGGTTTGGTGGCTTTATTTGCAACACTTTTCGTCGATTCGTGAGGTCCATTTGGAGTTCGATTATTCAGTGTAGAGATGAGTTCGACGGGTGGAGGTGGCGGAGGTGGGTCGACCAAGGGTGGGAGGGGCAAGCCGAAGGCCTCGAAGTCGGTGTCTAGGTCGCAGAAGGCTGGACTTCAGTTCCCAGTGGGGAGAATCGCTAGATTTCTCAAGGCTGGAAAGTATGCTGAGCGCGTCGGTGCCGGAGCTCCCGTCTACCTCTCGGCCGTGCTCGAATACCTCGCCGCTGAGGTCCGTTTCTTCTTTTTGGTTCTGATTTATTTTGGTTTTGATGGCTGGGCCAAAATATTCTCGTGTATGGTTTTAGGGTTTGTTTGAGTTCTGATGTTTTACGTTTGCAATTGGTGTTTGGGATTTTAATTTGGAGATTTTTATTGGATTGGATTTTGAAATTAGATAATCAAATGGTTTTTGCTCTCCTTTCTTCGTTGGTCGATCATCTTTTAAATTCAATTGGGTTATCACTTTTACTGCGAGTCTAATTGTCGCGTTTGATGTATGTTTAGGTGTTGGAGCTTGCTGGTAACGCGGCGAGAGACAACAAGAAGAACAGAATTGTGCCGAGGCACATCCAACTTGCAGTGAGAAACGATGAGGAGCTGAGCAAGCTTTTGGGCTCTGTTACCATTGCCAATGGAGGTGTACTGCCTAATATCCACCAGACTCTTCTGCCCAAGAAGGTTGGGAAAGGGAAGGGTGAGATTGGATCTGTTTCTCAGGAGTTCTAGGGCTAGCTTAGTTGTTTCATATTGTGTAATGTATATCTGCATTGCAATTTCCTCCTTTTGTCATATGAAATTTGATGGTACCTTCTTGTCAATGAAAAGAATTTATCGACTTTTGCAACTGTTCAGACCGTGTCTATATCTTTACCAATTCTCAACAGATTTCCTCAACCAAATATGATTATAGGGTGACACACTGGATACAAGTATCCATTTGAGAGATTGGTTTTTTGTAGTTGAGGGAGGTGTACTCAATGAAGTTCGTCGTCAGCTGTTTGGCGATCTCGTGATTTTTGCTATGCGTTTTCCATCTTTTCCTGGGTAGGCCTTTTGAGTTACTGTGCTGTATGAGTTTGGCGTGCGAGGAAGTTTTTTCCCATCTATCTCTCTTGAGTTTCGCACTCGACCTTTGTGAATCCCAACCAATTTTGTACATAGTCAAGGCTCCACCTGAAACATAATGCGAAAAAAAAACAGCTGTTAGTAACCTAAGTAAGTCATTGTAACATTTTTAACAACACAATGAAATGATGTTAAAGTCAGGCACGAAGTCTGTTGGAAGCAAAACAGCTCTATTCATCACACAGCTGCGTATTATTAGTAGTGATCCGACATGACTTACAGAATAAGACCATTGATAAGTGAGTTGTTCATACTAGTAGTTATGGCCTTGTGGCTAACACTTGATTAATTTGACTGTGCCAGAAGTCTCAAATGGAAAACAAAACTTGTTTTTGAAAGGTAATGATATCCTTACTATCCACTAAGAACCCCGTTTAGGGTTTGAGATTTGGGGAGGGGAAGTGAGTTATTGGGCGCGATCGACAGACTGAGCTTCTGAGAGACTTCTCCCACAAGCTTTTCATTTTTGAATCTCAAGCCAGTAAGAGTATTATTATCCGTTACATCGGATCTACCTTAGAATTTTTAAATTAAATAATCATTTAAAAATCTTATGAACAGACGTCATAAATAGATAACTGAAAAAATAGTCCGAGAGTCGAAGCTATTGCTAAAGTTGTTGAGGAATAATCTCATATTGTCTATAGACAAGGTTTTAGACACGTTTATAATGAATGAGTAATAATTTCTTGTTAAACCGGTTTTATGAGATGAGTTAGGCCTATGTAATTTTTCATAATATCAAAACTTACCACATGACGAATGAGAGTCCACACTACTTATCTGAGATAAGGATCAGAAAAAATACTGACCTGCATGTGAAGGAGGGTGTTGAGGAATAATCCCACATTGCTTGTAGACAAGGTCTTGGATATGTTTATGAATAATTCTTTCTTGTGGAACTGGTATTATTAGATGAGTTAGGCCATGGATTTCTTCAAAAGCAACTCAAAATATATTCAAAATTTGATGTTTTGGTGAGCATCCATTTTTAACGTAAAGATAAAAATTCATATGAATATATTTTTAAAATTTTTGGGGATATTAGAATAGGTTTGAGGAGTAAGATGAGAATTTTTAGTTTTAGATGAAAGTTTAAAATATTATTTTTTAATATTATTATTGTATTGGGATTTAAAAAAGTTAAATTGAGATTTGAAAAAGTTGAATTGTTTATTATATTTTGTATGAAAATTTAAAAAATATGTAATGATGGGATGAAATGGAAATTTTATGTTTTGTTTTGACATCTAAACCTATCATAAGTATTAACTGATATTTTCTTTTTCAAACTGGAGTCGTAAAAAAAAAAAAAGCAGAGCATGGAGGTCCGTTTCTTTAATTATAGAAAATAATCTTAATATTTTTATAAATACATTATTTTTCATATGAATAGATAGACCAATAATTCAATCCATTTCGTTTTGTATTGGATTACGTTATATTTCTGGAATGAAATTGCTGAATCCATTGAATAGATCATTTGCTCTGTATACTTAGGATAGGTTTGGGGGGTGAGATGAAAATTTGTGTTTTGTATTAAAGTTTAAAATATTATTTTTTAGTTTTAAGATTTGAAAAAGTTGAATTGAAATTTGAAAAAGTTATATTGAGATTTGAAAAAGTTGAATTGTTTATTATATTTTGTATGACGATTTGAAAAAGTGTAATGATGAAATGAGAATTTTGTATGAGATATATTTTCCAAACCTATCTTATTCTCTGGGTAAATTTCATTTTAGTCAAATGTTATTCACTGTATAATGGGATTCTTTATAAATATGAAGAAACATATATATAATTAATTTATATTGTCTTTATTTCATGATGTAAATGATATATCCTTTTATTTTTTTATGAGTGGTTGAGAACGACTACTGCAAACAATGTCTTAAACATGCTGGGTTATGTAATGAATTCACTTTTTTTGAGTTTTATTTGGATGGGAACTGTGGCCTATTATGCTGGTTTGTCATGTCGGCCGCAACTGAGACTCACAACATTCGGTATCATATGCTCGTCTGAGGTTGGTGTCTCGAGGCGACAGGCTTTGGAGCAACTGGATAAGAAGCTGGCCGAGGACGACGACAGGGCAGCACTCTCACTTGCTAAGGATTTGCAAGGCAAGCCTGGGGGACTTCGATGCTTTGGGGGTGCTAGACAGGTCTGTGAGGGTTAGTTCCTGGTTGTTGTTTTGGATGAATTTTTAGAAATTGCGGTGGCAAATGAAATTTTTAAGTTTCTGCAACGTTAATGTGCTTAGCAGAATCATCTTGATGTAAAATAGAGGAAAATTGTCTTTGCAATCTTGGATGAGTCTAGCTGCAAATTGGCGAAGATGTAGTCTGATTTATGATTCAGAAATAGAATTGTAATTCATTGTTATAGAGTTTTATGTATCTGCATATCTCGAGTAGATAGTTGTTCTCCCTGTGTACTTGTCCAAAGTTGATAAAGATAGGTTCTTCATCATACAAAGGAGTCAATGATGCAGGTGCCCCAAAGACTTTATTCCTTGGATGAATTGAGGCTGAATGGAATCGAAGCATCGTCTCTTTTGTCACCGGTGGATGCAACACTTGGTTCAATAGAAAGAAACCTGCAACTTGCTGCTGCTCTGGGAGGGCTTGCTGCCTTGAATGTGCTTGGCTTTAGCCCACAAGTTCTATATTTTTCTTTGGGGCTGCTGTTTCTATGGACACTGGATTCAGTAATTCCGTTCTCTCTCTCTCTCTCTCTCTCTCTCTCCCTCCCTCTACCCAAGACTCAGACAAGGACTTGTTTTATTCTGAAATTGTGTGTTTTTGGCTGAGTACCAATATGTTGTGTTATTCTTGGAGGCACTTAAAATTATTTCATTGGCCGACTCACCCACTCACGTGTTGCTTAAATCACTAACAGTGGAGACAAGGTCGAATTGTCTTTACCATACTAATACTAGAATCTTACAATATTGGTTGTTTCTAGGTCTCTTTTGATGGAGGTGTTGGTAGCTTGGTTCTTGATACAATTGGGCACACATTTAGTCAGAAGTACCACAATAGGGTTGTTCAAGTAAGATACCTCTCTCTCATTGTGTGGCAGTGCATTGCATTTGTTCATTATGTTTTTATAGGAATAACTATCCAATAACACTATGCTGAGACCATTCTACATTTATTTGGTGATGACATTCATGCTATGTTCTTGTTTCAAAGGTCATAACATGTTCAGGGCTGCTTTGTTCTGTAAGATTATCGCGTTGTATGTTCATTACAGTATTACCTATCTTCTGATAAGTTTTATAACTGTTTGTCATGTCATTATGGACCTCATGTGCAGCATGAAGCTGGCCATTTCTTAATCGCTTACTTAGTGGGCATTCTTCCCAAAGGATACACACTAACTAGTTTGGAAGCTTTGAAGAAGGAAGGATCTCTAAATGTTCAAGCTGGGACTGCTTTTGTGGATTTTGAATTTGTTGAAGAAGTGAGTTTGTTTTCTTTAATCTGATTTTAATTACATAATTTCTTCTGTTCCTATTCTATTTTCTGTCTCGCTGCTGTTTTGGGTTCTATTAAGTTATATACTTATTTTATGGAAGGTCAGGTTTCATTTCATGTTCCTTCACAAATAAAGGCACTTGAAGATGCCATGGCTCTGCTGCTTTTATCCAGAACCAATTGCTATGAATCAGATCAGACTTTGTAGCAGAGCTTAAAGCTCTTTAGGGTCTAGTCACAAGTCGACTTGAGGGAGTTATTGTCTATTGTCTTTGTTGTCACAGGTTAAACCTGTGGCAACTGTCAGCAGGTCGAGTCTGCTACTCAACTCGTTAACTTTGTCGACACAAAGTTATATGATAACATCCAGTCTTTCCATTTCGGCAATTTGATATATAATTTATCATTCATGGGCGTTGATAAGATCTTGTAGCCATCGAGGTAATGGAGTTTGTGTCCCTTACCCAATTGGTATACCTAAAAGTAACCAGTATGTTGGATACTGTCACGGTATCATTGATCAAACAATAAATAATAGAACTTTACATAGAGAGATTGTGGCATTTTTTCTAGAATAAATTCTTTGGGATTGGTCTGATCCATTGACTTGATACATAGGACCTGGTGATGCTTAGATTTAATCAAGCATGGCTAAACAATAGCAGCTTAACCTTTGATAAGGGAAGTGGTCTATGTAAAAGTGGAATTCAAAAGGTTTCATTGGAGGGGGTTCGGTTAGTTCTAATGAGCAAGCTGAATGCTGCTGCTATATACAAACTTATAACTTGACAGGCGCTATATTCTTAAAAAATATATAAAAAGTAAATCCTTATTACCAATATAAATAGTGTTTTGCCTTCTTGTTACTGAATGTTACCTCCCCTTCCATGTCATGCAGGTTAATGCAGGAAAAGTATCTGCTACAGTATGTCACAGCATTCTTAAAGCTTATATATATATATATATATACACACACACACACATGCCTGTAACATATTTCATTTAATGTTACTCTTAAAAAATATTTAGTTTGTTTGATTGAAAATAATGAGTTTTATCTCCCTGGAAACAAATCCTTTTGTTTTTCAGACACTGAACAGATTCTCATGTATAGCACTGGCGGGTGTGGCGGCTGAGTATCTTTTGTATGGAATTGCTGAGGGAGGCCTTGCTGACATTAGCAAGGTTTGTACTAGTTCTTACTTATTTGACATGGTAAGCAAATTATACATATTATTAATTGAACTTGATCGTTAATGATGGAACAGTTGGACATGCTGCTCAAAAGCTTGGCCTTCACACAGAAGAAAGCGGATTCCCAAGTCAGATGGTCTGTACTGAATACAGTCCTACTTTTGCGACGCCATGAATTAGCACGAGCTAAGCTTGCAGAGGCCATGTCCATGGGAAAATCTGTAGGAACTTGCATTGGCATTATAGAGGAGACCATAGTTGATTCAGACATCCAGCTGCAACTGGATTGAAGTGGAGGCTCAGGAATTCAAGCTCCATTAACATTTTTTTCCTTCTAATTTTCTCTTAGATAGTGAATTTGAAAAGGGTAGAACAAGTGAAAGATTTGTGATACAAGAAGAAGGCAGTAACTCAATGCACTAATTCTTTGAAATTTTTATGTTGTCATGTGTCCAATTATCAACTCAAACTCAAATTTGCATCAATTCATCGTTTCTAAAGGGATGACTATACAGTTTATATCTTAAAAAGGGAACCGAGAAATTTTTGACCCCTTTTTTGGCTCTTAATTCAATCCAATCCACTAATTAGGGTTTACTATATATTATATTAAACATTTGTACACTCGCCACATTGTATCTTTTACTATCATCCGAAAAAAATCATTTGCATGAGTTTCGTGGATGTGGACGTAAGCACATTGTTGAACATCCATGTAAATTTTGTGTTGTATGTGATTGATTCCAACTTTTTGCTATACTTTTTTCTTATTGTTCCTAACAAGGCATGTAGAAAATCAAGTTCGATCAACTTATTAACACGAAAAGCCCACCAATCCTAATATATAAACAAAAAAAGGAAAAAAAAAATACAGCTTGTACTTGCTCCAAAACAGCTACGTAATTTGTAATTTGACAAAAATGGAATTCTGCCATGGTGTTTTTGAGAAATCGATATACAGAAATGGCAAAATGCTTTCGAGAATAGAGAGAGAACAGAGAGGAAAATATCTTGATCTGAGTAAACTTTATTCTTACAACTGAAATAATACACGTGTAGCGTATTTATACTTACATCTGAAATGGTAAAGCTAAACTAAAATGAATTGATTGGTACATCATATTATCAGGGTAGAAATGTAAATGTATAAAAAAAAAAGTATATTTTTAAGATAATCTGATGACAAAACTATCAAAACCGAGGCAATGCACAACCAAATAAGTATAAAGTTACACTATCCAAAACCAAACAGCTTCAATCTAATGCTTAAAGCATTGATAATGGTCAAAATAATAATATAATATTATGTATTTTTATAATAATTTTTTTTTTATATTTTACAAATGCACTCCATATATTAATTAATAATTTAATTAATTTTACTTAAAATTATTGTTTCCCAACTATTTTTTATATCAACCTAATTATCCAACATAATATAACCTTGTTTACAAAAAATATTTCATGAAAACTTTGGACATAATATAGCCTTGTTTACTAATGAAAGAATTTAATAAAGCCTTGTGTATTATTTGTGAATAAAATATAGGTTTGATGGATGAATAATGACTCTACAACTTTAAAAATTCATTTAGAGTTACTATAACTCAAAGTCTCAACTAAAAGTAATTTTTAGCTAGTCGAATATAGGTCATTTATTCAAAATTTAACTATATTTTAAATTTCACTGATATTTAGCTATTGTAATACCAGTACTCTTATATATACCTCAAACTCACACACATTTGTCGTGGAATTTCTCGGATGTTGTTGATCTTCAAGTACTTCTACGTAACATCACCACCAACGGACAAGTACTGCATCAAACTCTACGTTGAATTTCCAAAACTTCCAACCGCCGCATGCATGGTACTGATTGGTACGTGAATCTCAGGCACTGTCATAGCCTAGAGTGGCTTTAGTGAGGCGCGAATAATTTTCCATTTTATTAGCTTCGGCCTCCAACCCCAGCCGACTGCTTAGCCCACCATTAGATCATTAGAAAAACTGCGCGCATCTCTTATAAGTTGTTGATTTTTCCAAGGAACATGAGCATGGGGCATTAATTTATTTAACTTTTTATTCTCTAGCTTTTCATGCACTCCTGTATTAATTGTAAAGTGATTTGTTTTGAGCACCCAATGACAAAGTAGTATTACAAGCATGCTTAAGTAATCCCAAAACCATCATATATTAAAGGAAAATAGGTATGTGAGGAAGAAGTTAGGTTTTGAGGGTTGTTTTGCAGTAAGTGCAAATGGGAAAAGTGGGGGTCTTATGATGCTGTGGAAAGAGGAGATGCAGTTTGAGCTTATTAACTACTCAAACCACCACATTAGTGGATGGGTTATAGATAAGCAAGAAAATTGTAAGTGGATAATTTCTGATTTTTATGGTCAACCTGAGGCTAGTAGAAGACATGAGAGCTGGAGTTTATTAGAATCCCTAAAACCACCTGACCATTTATGGTGTGTCTTAGGAGCTTTTAATGAAATCCTAGTACAAAAGGAGAAATATGGGGGAAAGGCTAGGAGTGAAAGTCAAATGGAGGGTTTTAGGAGAGTGCTTGATAGTTGTAACCTCTTTGATATGGGGTGGTCAGAGTGCAGATTCACTTGGAGCAACAATCACTGTGATGAGTCTTTTACGAAGGAGAGATCATTAGATTGTGTGGTACCAAACGATAGGTGGGCTCAGTTTTATAGAAATGTTAAAGTGGAGACTTTAGCTTCATGTACATATGATCATAAGCCTATTTTGCTCAATGCAAGTAAGGAGTTGAGAAATGTTTTTTAGAGGAAGAGGAATTTTAAGTTTGAACTAAGCTGGTCCCTTGAGGCAGATTGTGGAAGAGGGGTGGAAAAAAAAGGTGCCCTCGGTGAATTTGGTGGAGGGGATACATAGAAGACTGCATTTATGCAGTAAAGTTCTAAGTGACTGGAGCTATAATGTTTTTCAGAAAAGGGAGAAGAAAATAAAAGAGAAAAACGAGTTGATAAGGCTAATGAAGTTAAATGAAGGTGCAGAAAATGTTGGGAATATAAAAATACTAAAAGAAGAGATGGGGAGAATGCTAGATCAGGAGGATCTTAGATGGAGGCAAAGAGCTAAAATCGATTGGTATAAAATGGGAGATAGGAACACCAAATTATTTCATGCATGTGCAAATGAAAGAAAGAGGAGGAGCATAATTTTCCAGATTAAAGATAAAAGTGAGGTACTGCAAACAGAAGTGGAAGGTGTTGAGAAAGCTTTTAAAGAATATTTTGAGGGGATTTATTCTACTACAACACCATCGGTGGGGGATATAGAGGCTGTTTTGAATTGTGTTGAAGGGAGAGTTACTGAACAGATGAGAGAGGAGCTAGGGATGGCCTTTACTTGTGAAGATATTGAAGAAGCTCTAGCACAAATGTCTTCTTATAAAGCCCTTGGATCCGATGGATACGGTGCTGGTTTCTATCAAATGCACTGGAAAACAGTGAAGGAGGAGGTATGTAAAGCAGCCCTTGATGTTCTTAATAATGGTGGTTGTCCACAAGCAGTGAATCACACACTTATTGCTTTAATACCTAAGGTCAAAAATCCTGAGAATGTTCAGGATTTTAGACCTATCAGCTTATGTTCTGTTTTCTACAAAATGATACCAAAGGCCATTGTTAATAGACTAAAGAAGATGCTGCCACTAATAATATCATAGTCCCAAAGTGCTTTCATCCCTGGAAGATTAATTTCGGATAATGTTATGGTAGCATATGAGGTGCTCCATACCATGAAAACTAAGCAGAAAGGTAAACTCGGGAGTATGACCTTGAAACCTGACATGTCAAAGGCATATGATAGGGTGGAGTGGAACTACCTCGAAGCTGTCTTAGGGAAGTTAGGTTTTGATTTGAGGTGGGTGGACCTGATTATGAGATGTGTTAGGAGTGTGAGCTTCTCTATTTTGGTGAATGGAAATGCAGGAGACATTATTAAACCAAACCGAGGACTTAGACAAGAGGATCCTCTCTCCCCTTGTTTATTCATTCTATGTGCTGAGGGTTTAAGCTCTTTGCTAAACAAAGCTGAAATGGATAAACAGATAAGAGGTGTAAAAGTGGCAAGAGGGGGTCCTAAAATCAATCATATACTCTTCGCAGATGATTGTGTGATTTTCTGTAAAAGCATTATTACTGGAACAATGTTAAGTCTTTGTTAGAGAAGTATGAAAATGCTTCAGGGCAGCAACTAAATAGACTTAAAACATATGTGTTCTTCAGTTCTAACACAAGCCATGGAAGCAAGGATTTGATTGGTAGGGATGCAGGTGCTGTTGCATATGGTAGCTTTGAAAAATATTTGGGATTGCCTTCTCTTGTTGGTAAGTCCAAGTATAATACATTCAGAGTTATAAAAGAAAGGATTTGGAAAAAGATAAGCAGCTGACAGAATATCTTCCTGTCCAAAGCAGGAAAAGAGATTATGATCAAAGCTGTTTTATAGGCTGTACCCACTTACACTATGAATGTTTTCAAACTCCCTAGAAGATTGTGTCAAGAAATTTCAGCAATGTTGGAAAATTTTTGGTGGGGGAAGAATAAGGATAGCAAAGGGATCCATTGGAAGAGTTGGGACTGTTTGGCAGGGGCAAAAAACAGTGGATGGTTGGGTTTTAGAAACTTGGAGGACTTTAATATGGCTTTACTAGGTAAACATGTTTGGAGGTTTTTAAATGACCCTACATCACTTGTGGCACAGGTGTATAGCAGTAAATAATACAGAAATGGGTGTATTTTGGATGCAAAGGTTGGAAATGCTCCATCCTTTATTTGGAGAAGTGTATGGGCAGAAAAAGAGGTTACTAAAGAAGGGCTAATATGGCGTGTGGGTAATGGAAGGAGTATTAAGATCTGGAAACACAGGTGGTTACCTAAACCATCATCTTACTGTGTGCAATCTCTGGTCTCTTCACTAGGGATTGAGGCAAGGGTCTCAGATTTAATAATTCCTGAACTAAAGGTGTGGGATGAGGAATTGATTAGAGATCACTCTGGAGATGAGGAGGTTGAGATGATATGTAGCATGCCTATTAGCATAAGAGAAGGGGAGGACAAGTTGATCTGGATTCACAGCAGCGATGGGAAGTTTAATGTCAAAAGTGCTTATCACATGGCACGAGACAAAAGGAGAAGGGAAAAAGAAGAGGGTTCGAGTAAGGTAAAAGAAGCTGCTAGATGGAGAAAGCTATGGAATTTAAACATTTCAGGGGCCACAAAACACTTTTTTATGGAGGGCATGCACCAACTCTCTTCCTACAAAAGCTTTGCTCATTAAGAAAAATGTTGGAAAAAATGATAAGTGCCCAATCTGTAAAATTGAAAGTGAGACAATTTTACATGCTTTATGGCAGTGCACAGCTGTGAATGATGTATAGGCATGTAAGGGGAGTGGTGTACAGAAGTGGAGTGTCATGGCAGTGGATTTTATGCAGTTATGGGATAGGCTTTGTTTGAAACTAAACTTTGGTCTGTTAGAGGAACTGGCTGTTATTCTTAGGGGCATTTGACGAAATAAATTTGTTTTTGAGAATGTTTTTTCTGATCCTGCACAGGTTTTTGAATGGGTCATTCTTTCCTTAAATGGTTTTAGAGATGCTTGGGAGAGTAAGGAAGATAACTCTTGTGGTGAGAGCCCTGTGTCTGCCATCAAACAGTGGCAGAAACCTGAAGAGGGTTGGTTGAAAGCTAATTTTGATGCGGCAATAGATGAGTAAAATGGTGTTGTGGGACTGGGGATTATCATCAGAAACAATAAAGGGGAGGTCATGGCTGCATATAGTGAACCAAAGAAAATGTTAGCCAAAGCAGTGTTAGTTGAGCCATTGCCCTGAGAAGAACAATAAAAGTCTATAAAGAGCTGGGTTTTAACAAAGTGATTTTTGAAGGTAATGCACTTATAATCATTAATGTTGTGAAAGAGAATGAGGTGTGCTGGACTTGGTATGGGCAGGTTGTGGAAGATGTGAAGAGTAGCTTGAAAGAGTTGCTGCACTGGAAGATCCAATTCGTTCGAAGAGATGGCAATATGATTGCTCATAATTTGGCAAAGTTTGCCTTAAATCTAGAAACCTTATCATGTTGGATTGAAGAATGTCCTATTTTTACCTCGAGTTTGATTACTGTTGATATGGCATGTAATGACTGATTAATATGAATGGAATGAGGTTTATTAAAAAAAAAAAATGTATGTAAATTTCAACTAGGCACTTTAACAAACTAGGATATTTAATTTATAACATCCTAATTTGCTTTTTCCCAAAAACTTTAGGTTAGATTGATGATAAATACCTCGTTTATTTTCGCAGATGCAATAAGATGAGTTGAGATTAAAGTTAAAAGTTGAATAAAATTTTTGAGAAAAAGCAAATTAGGATGTTAATTTTGTTTTGAGATTTAAAAAAGTTGAATTATTTATTTTATTTTGTGTAAAAATTGGAGAAAGTTGTAATGATGAGATGAAATAAAATGAGATGAGCTGAGAAAAGTTGTGAAAACAAACGAGGCTATAAGTCTTACGTCTAAAATAATAAAAACGAATCTTAAGTATTTGATTTGAGCTTAGCTCTTTGAACTTTCGAGTTCTTATAGTCAAAAGAAAAAAGCCATGTGTACCATTAGATGTTATAAGAGAAAAACTTGGTGTACAATTAGCCCGCAGTCAATAATATTGATACAATGAGTTTCTTTGGACATACCTTTTTTCGGGGCGAAATTATTATATTAATAAGGAAAATATGAATACATTTTCTAGGGAATGGGATATCCTATCAATCAACCTAAAAAAAATGACAAAACAATCAAATAAACACGACTCGAAAAATGGTAACAGATAATTAGTCTGGTCCCATAGTTGGCCATCATAAACACATAAAGAAAAGAACAAGAAAAATAATAAAAAGGAAATAAAAGTTAAAGAACTGTATGTATAAAAGGTAGGGGCATGAAGGGTGGTGGTGTGGCTGTACATGATCAGGACCATATGCACCGTCGACGATGGCACGTATGGCTCATGCATTGTCAAAACGTACGGTAGAAGAGTGAGTCGTAAACTCAATGAGTAGACAGTTGACCTGGTGGTTCATGCATGGCTGCAATTGGAGAAAATAAGGAAAAAAAATGCTAGTAAGCCAAACAGCGGTCAACTAGAAGAGAGTGGCTTTAAAAAAAGGGCCAAAATCAAAACCATATGGGCGGCATGTGGTTGTTACATGTGCTACAAATGGCTTTTGACAACCACGCACAGGCGGAAGACTTCTTTTGGATGGTGGAAGAGGTTGATGATCAAGAACTGACGCTTCCATTGGTGGTGTGCAAGTGAGATTGTTGAATGGACGAAATACAATGTATCTGGCCTTCAATGGCTTGCACGGTTTAAAAAAGAACTTGGAGCAAAAGAAGAGACAAGCGTCAGTGGGAGAGGGAAAGGCTCTCGGTGGGGGTTTCTTTCGAGGGGGAGAGAGGGACGTCGAACAATCTGATATACCCTTCTATTTCTTGGCATTAAAACTGTAACTCCTTGCCCACACCCACGAAGGAAAAAGGAAACACCTACTTTCAGGCGGGTCAATCTATCAGTGGGACAGACTTCAGAAAACCTTGGCAGTTGCTCCTGTTGATCAGCGGTATCACACCTACTTGACCCTATCCAAACGCTTGGGCATATACTTAAGTACCAGACGCTTGGGCTTCATGGAGAGGGTGTGGCTTGATATCTCTGCACCGCATGTACGTCAAGAACTGCCCTGGTAGCTCTTCCAAGAGAGCCTGGACCACAGAAATCTGCCCACCTGCACATACCACACAACGACTATGTTATAGTCGAAATAAAATGATGGAGTTCAAGCAAAAACAGAACAGCTGCACCAAGATAAAAGTAAAAGGAAACTGTTCATGCCAGTTGATACAAAAGTCAATAGGCCCAAACAGATGATACAAACGTCAACGGACAAATGAAGTAGAACCGACTTTTGGGTTGTAAATGAAGGAGCCAAGCTGTTTGGTCAACTTTTGGTCGGTGAATGTTTAACCCATAAAGAGTTGAAATTAAAAAAATAAAGGACCAAGACAAGTGGTGGCAACAACAGTTCATGCAACATCTTCGTCAAATACAATTTCGGTGTTCAAACCCACCCTTTAATCCTTTCTTCACTCCAATGAATAATTATCTAACTAGGCATTGCAATCAACGATGTGGTTTTGTTGCTTTCTCTCACTCCCCACAAAAAAGATCTAAACTGTCTCTACAAAGCTGGGAACGGAGTACGTCCCAACTTCTCCCTTCCCTTTCCCTCCTTCCTTTCTCTTCTCCCTAATCTAGATCTTCTCATTCCATTTCTCCATTGTTTTAAACATTTCCCCATCGATCCCCACCATTTGATCACCCACACCACCCCTCAGGTACCAAACAACCACACATACTGCCACTCTTTTTGGCAGTTAACTCTCCATTATGTACTTACCATGAACATCTCGCATTGGAACAAACTGTACAATGTCACGTGTAGCAACACGATCTGTAGAGCTCTCTAATCGTTGTCCTTTATCAGCATCAAGGACCTGCCACAAAAACTAAGTTAGATGGCAGATTAATACATGAGGGGAAGTTCAAGTTCTAGAAAAATAATGCCATACCTCCATTTGTCCAAAATCTGCACCTCCCACTCCCACTATAAGAATTGATAGTGGAAGATCAGATGCCTTCACCAAAGCGTCTTTCGTTTCTTGAAGGTCTGTAAGGACTCCATCCTAGAAAAGGGGGCAATTTATTTGATTACCAAGCGAAGGATTGAAGGTGGAAAGAGACATCAAAATGAAGTTAACTATTCTATTTACCGTAATAATGAGCAAAACGAAGTACTTTTTGCTGTCGTATGAAATGGATTGGCTTGCAATTTGAGCAGCTATTTTAATCACTTGGCCAAACAACGTTGGTCCAGCCAGAGTAACATTATGTAGAGCACTTGCATAAGCAGACATGATGCCTTCAACTCCTTCAACCTATTCAAAATCAGAAGCTAAATGCATTACTTAAGGAGTATGAACATGTAGTTTTCATAAGGATGATACGTATGCTATGCAACAATGACAAATCACTTGATTTCAATGTGAGTCTTGTAACGGTATCATTTTCATTATCTTAACAATTGCACAAGGAAGAAAAAAGCACCGTAGAGTGTAACACATAATATTATGAAGAGTATTGGGCGATAACTCGATCCATTTGATTTTCATCGTTTTCATTTACTTAAAAGTTTTTAGAAGGACTATAAAGACTTTCTAGAACCTATTAATTGCATATCTAAAATGATCTTATATAACAGTTTTGCATGTGTTATGTTTATCTATACTAACTAATGCTTTTACCAACTTCTTACTTGGTTGACGCTGACTATGACACTCTATTCAAGACCAACATAACTAAAAGTGGTAGAGGAAGAAAAAAATCAAATAAAGCAAAAAAAATAAATATAAAATTTTAAGAACAAACAATTATGAGATACACAGGTTGAAACCAAAATAACAGATAAAAATCAGGGATTAACTACATTATTGCAGAAGGGTAAACAAGATGGCAATAGTTCTCTGGAAACGCCAGTACATCAAACCAAAATGTTGCATCAGAGATGAAGCAGCAAAGCAATAATTATAAAATGGGCTCCTCTCACCTCAAAGCTACCTGTGCTTCCATTCAGGTTGAAGCAATGTGAGATGGTTCCATCAAATGTTTTTCCACCGAAGCCCCATGCAGGAAAGCGCCTATCAGAATCATAAAACTGAATGACCTCCCCAACCTCCATTATAGCCTGAAAAAAATTCAGTTATCAAGCAGATAACAACTTCGCCCATCAACAATAATTTCTTTAAATGCATGCTAACAGAAGGCCCCCTTAACAAACCAGAACAAACAAACTTGTTTTTCTCAAAAGCTTAAGAAAGCAAATTGGATATTGAAAACAAGCCACTTGATCAAATTGAGTTATAACAGAAATAAAAGAAAGCAATTTAGAAACATGTCTATGGACCAAACTTTATAACAAAAGATATATATGAACCCAATCAAGATAACAGCTAGTTTCCCAGGTCAGTGTTATATGTTGGGAGGTAAATTTGAGTGTCAATATCATAGTGAAAATACAACTCATGAACTCTAATCTATTTAAAAACGATTGGCAACAATCTTGTATCTTCTGTTCCAAAGAATACACCTATACTAGTTTTGGAGTCAAAATAATACCCTGTTGAAAGCACCAGAGGATGCACAGACTCACCTTCTGATAAGAATTCAACTGGCCGGAAGGATCAATGTAGTGTAAAGAATCTGGGTTCCGTGGATCTCCATTTGAGGCTGGAAGAATTAAAATTGAATTTTCAAAGTATGAATAAGAGTCTTATTCGGGCGAAACATTTACAACCAGAAAAAGAGGGAAAAAAAAAAATCAATTATCACGCGTATACTAAATAGTCCTCTAGAAATATTACTTACCTGTAAAGTCAACCGCAACCATAAAGTTAAGCTCAAATCCACAAGAAACGTAATCAAGAAAGCTGTATTGTTCCTTCTCACAAAATTGATCCACAAACAGCTCTCCCTTCAAAACCTATATTGATGAATCATTGAACAAATGCATATTCAAATAAAACGAATAAACTGAAATATTTTAATAAATTCTACTGCAAGTATGAACAAGTACCTTCTTGTGACCATGATGAGATGTTATAGTAAGATTTGCACCACTTGTACCTTCATGAAGTTTTTCCAGGTCGGCCACCGACTTCTGAAGTTTACTGATGAGGTAATTTAAGAACAGTATCTTCTTTAGAGCCAGAGACTAAACTCGGATAAGAAGGGAAAAAAAGCAAAAATGAATCCGCAGACTAACTAAATTCCCACTTACCCAATAAGCGAATGTTTGCCACTACTATTGAAATCAAAGCACTCGATAATCAATGGGTTATCCTGCAACAAGTTTCATGCACCACATGCATCTTCTTAGTCATCCAAACAACAGAATATCCTATAATATATGTGACCAAATCTTAAGGTGACAAGTTTACCTTACTTCCAAACTGCTGCATACTCAGGCATAGGGGTTTCCATGTTGGATTTAAATTTTTGTTCACCACTTCAGTCTTGCATATTGGAATTGAGCCTCCACTCTCAACAATTCTAGATATTCTTAGAAAAGGGTCCTAGAATAAAGTGATGAATTTGCAGGATGAAAGAAACAACGAATATACATGCATACATAGCATAAAGCTTGAAGATATCTGCTTTGCAAATACATACACTTTTAGAAAATATGTCCTTGTTATCCAAGTAAGAACCATGGAGTATCATCTCAACAACCCTCCTTGAAGCAACTGTTTCCTCTGCATGGATGGTGAGTACCCCCAAGTTCCTCAAACCAACATGCCCAATTTTACTATGAAGACTAAGGGTTAAACTCCGATTTCGTTTGGTAAGTACCTGCCATGGAAGAGGGGGGGGAAGGATTTGATGTTTAGTAAGATTAAAAATGGCAGCAATTGCAACATGCTTTTCAACTGCATCGATGGTAACCTAATATCTTAATATATCACTTAATTAGGGAAGTAGCTCTCACAGTGGTCTTTTCGCTATTGAAGTTTTTAATTCAAAAATTCTGAAAAATTTATATAATTTTATACTCAATTTGCACCAGCTTAGTGAATAAGCATATGCATTCTCGACGAGCCTGATTGATCCCAAGGCAGCATACCTCTGATAGAACACACATGGCCTCTCCAAGAAAATCTTGATCCTCCAATTTCAGCGTCTGAAACACAACAGAAAAATGGTTCATACAGATTTTCTAAAAATTATAGATCATACGGTAATAGTTTAACATTATTCATTAATCACAATTGAAGTAGTTGACCCCCCTTCCACACATATAGACGTACAAAATATGTGACCGAATTGAGTAAGCAAACTGCTGCACACCATTCAGTGAGTACTTTCCCACGTCAGTCTTACAAGTTATACAGTATCTATTGTCCAAATAACTTATGCTGACATAATAGTTGGCATCTAATAGTCGTTTATTATTGTTCTCTAATTATTTTTTTGCCAATTCAATGTGTTTAACCATGTATCAACAAAAATCAACCGAACAAGCTAGTGAAAGTATAATGCCATCTAACCAACACATATTTTCTCAGAAAAACCAGTACCTAGCTCGTCCCCAATGTAAAAGAGTTCCAACTTGCAAATTGCAGTATTCAGCACTTAAAAAGTATTGGAAGAGATACTACAGAAAAGCTTAGCATGTACACTTTTTCTTGTATATTGTTGGTACAAATTATAATTGGAAAAACATAACCTACAAAGATTACAACATTAGATACTTGAGAGCAGAAACTATAATGTACCTTCACAGGTATATTGTGATATTTGGTATCAACATCATACACATGAAATCTGGAGCGAAAATAAAGAAGGGAAACGCGAGTGAGTCAAAAGCAGTCGAATCACACAAGAGTTCCCGTAAAAAGAAAAAGAACTATAGCTACAAAAATATAAGCACTTAAAATGAATTTGCAAAGCTTACACCAATGGCTGTACAATCTCGAACTGGAATGCAACTGTAACTTTTTCTATCCACGTGGGATTCAAGCTATTCAGTATAACCTCAGTGCGGCCTAACTCCTCTAGTTTTCCATCTATTTTCTTCGCATATACCACTGCCATGGGATCACTCTGAACAGAACAATATCTATTTTAGCTCAAACAACAGTAAGACAGTCCTGATCAAAACATGAATGCATCTCATATGAGCACATAAACAAACTACTGTGTACTGAAAAACTCAAACCTTGAAAGCTATAAACACCTTTTTCCAGAAAGGGTCAACATGAAGTATTAGTTCAGCTCGCTACACGTGTAAATACTACTTATGGTACATGTAAACCGAACGCTACCAGGATAGGAATCCCACGAAAACTACTCTTAAACTTGAGAAGAAAGAAAAACACCAGAAACTTAGGGTGTTAGCTCAGTTTCTAGCAATTATGAGCAAACAAAGATGGTGTCCAGGATTTAGTCATCCAAAGGTTAAGCTGAAGAGATACAGAAGAAGCAAGAAACTCTCCAAATTTGGAATCCATTTCTTGTTGAGAAAGTCCTAATGGAAGACATATATCCTCCTAATCAGTAAACACAAGATACCAGTGCTATATTTTTCTTTCCTCTAGGTCATGATATATCATTAAGAACACCAAAAACAGAACAAACTAAAATATATCACTAAGCACTGTAGTTTTCTTACCCAGGTTTTTCATCAGTGTATAATAATTACCCAAACTAACTAAGACTGTCATCGATCCACATACATAGTAATCCAGCTCATTACAAGAGTATGACTACAAATATCTTATGTAAACAAATTACTGTCAAAATAGTAACTTAACTTTTTTTTTATAGGTAGACAGCCCAAGTACACAAAACGTATAAAAAATAGTAGCTTAACATAACATAAAGTAATGATCAACGCACGTGCCCTTTTAAACCCTGACAAACCACCTTCTCATGCAATCTCCCCTTTGTTTTGGTTGTGTCTTGAAGTGAAACTCACACAGTAAAATGTACTTCAACATAATGAACCAAAATTGTGATAGTTTTCTCAAAATTTAGAACTGATTAATTCATAGAATTATGTTAACTCAAGAAATATTATACGACAGTCTTGAATTAATACAAATGTGAAGTGTGGTTTGGATCATAATTTCAAGTCCGTGCTAAGCATAGAAAATATATAGGTGATGAAGGTGGACAATAGAGCACCTAAACAAAAGATTTGGCAAAGGAAAGACGCTAGTATAAACCCTCATAAACATCACTACCAAACATATGGTTATTTTTAGAGAGGGATACCTTTGAAATGATGTCACGATCTCGCAAGTTAAATGCTGATAGGGATAACTGCAGCACAGATTAAAATATACATGAATACATTTTGAAAAAGCAAAACAAATGAGTTAACAGTACAGACATAAATAAAAAGAAACTAAAAACAAAAGAGCCACGCATGCAGATAAAATAACAATTCCAGATGTCGAAATCTCCTATAATACTGATAACCGATCCCATCCCCTGTAAAATTTTGTCAGGCAATATACTGCTTTGGAGCTTGCCGTTATTCCACCCATTTCTTTCTAGTAAGGGGCAACAGAACTGCACAATTTCCATCTGTTGGAGATGAAAGAAATGGCAGGTAACCCTTTTCAAGACTATAGGTGTCACTTCAACCTTTGGCACTTAAAAATGAGAAATATTCAACTCCTGCACAATACTAAAAGGCAGCATGTTGCTTCATACAACCTCATCAGTCTCCAATTTACTAATATTCCGTTAACATATTTAGCTTGACTAAAAAGTTTGACTGCAGTCTTAAATTTAAGAAGTTGGTTACTATGTGGGGTATCAACCCGACCATGCTATCCATTCCCGATTCTGGGAAACTAGTAATAGGCCAATGACAGAATATCAGAGGCAACATTACGCTGCATGCCCCGCATGCTTCATTGATCAAGCGAAACTCATAGCTTGAAGAGCGTTAAGGAGGTAACATTTTAGCACCTTTGAAATACACACAAATCGATCCTCTACCAGGCAATGAAAATGACTTGTTTGATAATTTTAAAGATATATGTATTGAAAACAAAACAATATTTACTCTTTCTGGATAAACCTTTTTTTAATCAAGTTTTGTAGCTTGCATTTGTATAAGAATAGTATTACAGGGGAAACTTTACTAGAGAAGAAAAAAGTAATCACAATTTAAAATAATAATAATAATAATCGTATTCATATTATTCTTGTTCTCATTGTATTTTACGGGCAATGGCCAACATAATACTCAAGTAAAATGAGAATAGTAAGAAGCTACGCCAATCTGGGATAGAAAAGAAATAATGATACGAATTTCAGCCCACGTGGGGATAAACAGAGTAAAGAATATCAAGAGTCTGAGCCAATGTGGGGTAGATAATAGAGAGTAGCACAGCTAATATAAATTTATATTGAGAGTAATCTTAGAAGAAATTTTATTATATAATATTTATAAATTGCTATGTCAATTAT
The DNA here is from genome assembly GCA_029856935.1 of Cyclocarya paliurus. Classification (NCBI taxonomy): domain Eukaryota; kingdom Viridiplantae; phylum Streptophyta; class Magnoliopsida; order Fagales; family Juglandaceae; genus Cyclocarya; species Cyclocarya paliurus. The sequence continues at coordinate 32,534,865 of CM056953.1, forward strand.
TAAAAATTTAAGTTTTTCTGTTCATATGCATAATACAGTTTTGTGTGCGCGTGGATATATATATATATATATATATAGGTGTCAGAATGGCTGTCACTACCTCGACTCGGGTGAAGAGTTGCTGGAGCCCCCGAGACCTGTAGAAGAAGTCAACGGCGTCGTTGTGGCCGGCATTGTTGTCGTTGGTAGCTGTGGGGCTCTGTTGGACCCCACCCACGGCTTGCTTTCCTCCTTCCACGTCCGAAAAGCAGTTCCCCATCTTTGACTCTCTCTCAAGCCGAAATGAGATTCCTTTTTTGTTTTTGTTTTCTCTTCTCTATTTAAAACCCTTGATAAATGTTTGGTTCGCAACCCACTTTAGAGAAAACGTGTGTGCTGAGAATTGTGATTGTGGAGGATTGTCTATCTCTGTTCTGCTCTATTTATTAAGGGAGAACAAGCTGTTTCCTATGTATACGATGCAATGTTTCCTTCCTTTCTGTTTCCTTTCTTCCTTCCTTGCAGGAACCTACGAAATTGTAGCATCTTTTACGAAGTTTCTTTCTTAGGACTAAACGAAACGCGGATTCCCTTGATTTATTTTCCCCCCTTTGAGCAGTTTCGCGTTAAAACAGAACAGAGGAAAACAAAAATGGGTATTGACGAACCCAGAAGCAGAGTTTTTGAGTACAACGAAATTAATTGTTTATTTATAAAATCATTATTCATTTGCGTCTTTTCTGCGGTCGTTGAAAACTTGAGCGTGAAAGAGTTTTGGAATCGATGAACACTGGACATAGTTGGATGGTTTGTATTAACGAGACCAGATCAAATGATTTTAAATGAAAAATAAAATTTTAAAAAAATATTATTAAAATATTATTTTAAAATTTAAAAAAATTAAATTAAAATTTAAAAAATTGAATTATTTATTATATTTTATATAAAATTTAAAAAAATTATAATAATAAGATAATATGAGATGAAACTTTTATGAATTCAAACGGGGTAATAACAGAAAATAAATAAATAATAATTGAAGTTGTAAAATAACCTTGACTGGGTATGGGAGGTCGAATTCAACGTTCCATCGAACTTTCCGAATTCCAAGGGGTTTGTGGATCTAGTTTTGAAAAGCATGCCAGATGCTACCTATGTTTCCTTTCGTTTGCTTGGAAAGTTGGCACAGAGACATTTTGCAACCTGTACTACTGCCATCGGTTTAGCCAGAATATTATCTTGTTTTGAGTACAAGTTGGTACAGAAAATATATTATTCACATTATTTGATAAAATACACTATTTATATTATTGATGTAGTACGTTAATTTGTAAGATTTAAATTTATAATTTTTTTTTTTATAAATTAAATTATGTCATATTATCGATATGAATTGTGTATCATTTACACTAATTTATTAAAAGAATTTTTTTTTCTTTTTAGTTTGGAGTAAAAAGATGAGGAGCATAATTAGAGTAGCTTCTCTGTTAATACATGTTCAATTTTATATGGGAGTAACCTAAAGGATATTGATATGAAAAAAAGGTTTCTACCTTGCAATTAGGAGTAGATGTCATACAATGTGAAGTTGGTAGCCCAAGAACATTGACCAATTAAGGAGTAAGTCGAACATTTCCAACACCAATCGACCAAGTTTGATAGTCCCACATTTTGTCTGTTCCGTACAAATTTGGAGCCCAAATCTGTTCCCTCATCCATACATCATGCAATTGAAGAGTGCCTCATATGCACATCAGGTGCCAATAAACAGAAGTCCAAATACAAATGGATACATATGTTCAAGATCCAAATTCAGTCAGTGATTTCGGGGTTTTCTTTTTTGACAACTCTGGTCCAGTAGATGCCTCTGTTTCCTTCTTTTTATAATCTGGTTTCATAGGTGCCTCGACGGGAGAGTCTAATTCATTTTTGCTATCTTCTTCTTCCTTCATGTTGGATTCTGGTTCACTAGGTGCCTCTGCAGGAGTCTCAGCTTCCTCCATTTTTTTCCTGTTCCATATTCCACGAACCAAGAGGCTGCCTGATCAAGATGTTTCCCAGCAAGCACGTTGCCACTAAAAAGCTTTTTCCTTGTTTTCTGTTTAACCAGAAGTAAACCGGATTAAACAATTAGGATAGGACGAAACAAAAACAAGAAGAAAATGAAAATAAGAAAGTCATAAGCGATTTAGTCAACTGGTCATTTTTATCAAGGCTCCATGGACTTGCATCCTATTCTACTGATATTCTGATTCAATTAAATTGGTAAAAGGTAGAAGTTCAAAAACATGAAAAAACATGAATGCATAATGTGTTAGTGTAAATGTGTGCTGCCAAAATTGTTCGTGAAAAGAAATGAGAGGGGAGAGAGAGAGAGAGAGAGAGAGAGAGGGGGGGGGGGGGGGGGGGGGAGGGGGAGGGAGGGAGAGATCCCCAGAAGCACCATTTTATGTGCAAGCTTGATAAATTATCAGCCACGTCAATCAAAATAAGGTCAACGCAATAAAAAGAAAAAAAGTAAGTTGCCATCTTTACATACTAGCTTCCTCTCATCTGTGAAGGCTTGGGTTCTGCAAATTTATTTATATCAAGAAAAGGGTAAATCAAACTATCTCCATCCACATCAATTGTTATCTAAAACATAATTGTCAATTGTCATCTCCGTTGTCTCCTCCCACAATCGGGAATTGCCACATAGTGAAAGAGGTGAAGTAAGGGAATTCTAATTTCGAAGGGATCAAGGACTTCTTGGATTAGAGTTCCATAGGAGTCAGAATGCAGTTGCAAAGTCCAGTTGGAATTTGGGCTTCTTCCCAGTTTCAATAACAAATGGATTTGAAAGGATGGAAAATTTGCTTGAAACCTGCTCTATGTAAATTTATTTTTTATGCAGGAAGAATGCAACGACAAATTGTTCATCGATAATTTGGAAGAATTGACAGGGGTGCCTTTTTGCTGCACCATCATCTGATCTTAAAAATCTATTCGACATCTTTAAAGAAAGTACTAGAAGTGGAAACATAGAGTGGGAGGCTTTTTTGCTGAAAAGCTATCCAGGAATTCAAGAACTAGAAAGACATGAAGTACAAAAGAAAGACACCCAGCAAGACAAGTGAGAATCTAAGTAATGCATAGGAAACTCTACCGTCGACTATAACTCTAAAACCAAAAGCATTTATGTTTGCTCAGTCAATTTCAATCTCAAAGCAAGCAGCATTTGTACAACTTGACCCATCTATCTATTAAGCCAACTAGGATGATAAATATACCTCATACTAGATCTTCGCATGCCCCTCCTTCGCCTCCATAATAAAATAATCTATGGGCAATATCACAGCAGCCCTTTCTTTTCACTTCATATAAAAAGAAAGCACCAAGGAAGTTATCTTCACAGCTCTAGTACTGGAAACTATGCTATTTCTCGCCATGATTAGTCTGGGTGAGCAACACAACAGTTTGAATATTGGCTAACGTAGCCATTACTTTTTAATGAATTGAACAGCATCTAACGTAGTTCAATATTCCTATCAAAAAACGCAGTTAAAAAACACCAGCACACAACTCCAAATATTATATATTCGAGAAAGGAACAATTTCCATAACCTCCTTTGTTTTCCTTTCAGCGTTAATTAATATTATATATTCGAGAGAGGGCGACTGTAAAGAATAAGAGAAAATGATAAAGAGAACCGTACAATAGATCTGGTAGAGAAGAAGTGTTAATTAATATTATATTATATATGAATTGAATATATTGGTATCCTCTATATCCATATCCATGGAGTCTTTTCTTCTTTTTGAAAAATTAGTTGATTAATTTTCCCTTTCTCCATATTAAAATATTTATGTTTTTGTAAAAGAAATCTACTTCAAAAGAAAGAGCGACATCCAGCTGCTGCATGCATATTAAGGATGATCTTGATCATCTTCTTCAAAATTCTTATTGAAAGAAAACAACATATTTATAAAGATAAAAGTTTCAAATATCAAATTATCATAAACGAAGCATTAAGTGTGATAAAAACACCAAAGTCCAGATCGAATACTAATATATTTCAACTATGTAGTGTGTTAAGATATGGGAGAATATATAATTGGTTGCTTGCAGTTACGGATTCTTGCATTAAAGATAAAAATTCATAGTTTTGTAAATTGAGAATATTCTTACCCTTTCTCTGAACAACAATTGAGCTGTATCATAGTGATTTGACTCCCAAAGACAATGTGCGGTGGTATTAAGGTCATTCTTCCAATGCAAATTCAAATTCAAGCTCTGGTGTACTTGAGACTCCGGGATAGAAAGTCTTCATATCGGGGCAACGTCTCACAATCAATTTATCCAAAGATGGGAACCCAATGGAATAAGGTCCAGAGCAAAAGTGTGTGAGGTTTGGTAAGTCTTCAAGTTTTAAGTATGCTAATTTGTTGAAAGTAATTGCCATATTTGCTTTACCATCCTCCACTGCTACAATTTCTGTAATCCTTTCGCATTTAGTCACAGTCATTTTTTGGAGTTGCACCAGAGTTTCGGCAGTTGAGGATGTTAATAAATTGATCAATCCATCACAACACGATATGTTCAATTCTGTCAAATTTTGAAGAAATACCGAGGATGGCAGTATGTTTTTCAATTTGTGGCATCCTGACAGATCAAGAAATTCCAAATTATGAAAAAGTGGGCATGGTTGGGTACTGTCTTCTTTCCACAAATGTGTAAGCATAGGTAGACGATAGAGCTGTAGTCGTCTTAATCGTGGGACTGGATCAACAAGTTCATAAGGGAATATTTCCTCCCAGCCACTATTCCATACTTCAAGTTCCAACAGATTTGGCTGTTGAAGTTGAATGCAAGTCTGGAGTTGGTTCTGTTGACTTGTTTCTTGACTACGACTGCTGCTCACAAATTTTGAAGCTCAAATCACTTGTTCACATTTCCACAGTTCTTTCCACATTTCCACAGTTCTTTCCAATGAAGGACATTCCAAATTAGTATGCACCCCTTCCAAAATCCACTTGAGTTTTGGCAATTTAGTAAGTCTCATGTTCTGTAGTACGGGGAACTTAATATGTCTGGCTGTTCCGTCTTCTCTCGCTCCACTTTCTTTCGTCTCTGAACTTGGAGCTATTAAAACTTGTGGTTCTTTACCATTATGCCCCTCCATATTTCTAAATATAGTTTCTAATGAACTGCAGTCATGTATCCATAGACGAGTTAGACTTTGCATTAACACATTAGATTGAAAGACGTGCAACAACCTTTCACATATACAAATATTCATATCTTGAATATTTTTGGAAAAGAACTCGCGGCGACTTGATCCTGGCATATAATTTCCAACTTATCCATGTTCCGAATGTGCAACGTCTTCAAGCTCGAAAACGAGAGCTGTAAAATATATTAGAATAGTGGTTAACACATACCCCATCCAACATAAGTTATAACAGAACCTATAAGAAATATATTTCAGCTCGAGAATGATGAAGTAAAACTAAACAATGATGAAGTATTGCGTATTCATCATGTTTTGTTTGTTGGTAATAATATTGTCCTTGCTACTGGCTCTCCTCCTCCTCCACCACCAGCAACAATTTCCTCCACCCCACAATCCTCAATCTCAAGTATTTTCAATTGCTCGAGAAATCTAAAAACTGTTTTGGGTTCTTGACCACAACTCCATACGTGCTTCATTTTGGGTAGACCCTTCATACGCAGTGTTTCCAAGCTAGGAAAGGAAACCTGTCGAATTATGTTCTTTGTATCAATTAAACACGCCAAATATATATTTATATGCTTCAATTTTAAAAATATGAAAAATTAAACTGGAGAAAGAATATAAAATAGCACAAATTTGGGAACAATGGTCCCTTCAAAAATTAGTGTAGTCCGTCTATAAAATTCTCAACAGAGCTCCCAAGAATACAAAGTCATTCTATCATGCCATTGTAAATACTCATTTGCAATGCTATAATAGTTAACAAAAATATGCCAAATTCCATATTTACGCAATGAGGTTTTTTATTTGAAAACTGTTTTAGAAAAGTTCCATCTTATTTTTTTCAAATCTAACATTTATGACTCTAGACTATGGTGTCTTCAGCCACAACCTCACTAGACGAATGCAATTATAGTTTGGGGGCAGGGGATGCCAATTGGCCCACAAGCCACTGGCGTTGAGAATGTTTATGATTTATAGTACGATATATATGCTTTGACACATTTATACATACTCGTGTCGATCTGTGGAATCTTTTGTGGGTAATTATTGTCTGATGTACCTGATGATGTAGAAGTGGCATGTGAAGATCGCGGTTGCTCTCTACAATGATTTGCCCGCAATCAGTCATGAATGAACTTCTTGTGCTTAAGAAGCTCACGAGCTCTGGAAGGTCCTTTAGCACCAAGGCTTGCAATTGATGGAACAATATTACATCTCCATCTTCTACTCCATCTTTTTCCTCTTTCACAACTATCGCACCCATGTTGTTGTATTCTTTTATTTCCAGTTCTTCAAGTAGTGAAAGGCCTCTGGCTATGGATGATGAGAAGACAAATCTTAATTTCTGACAATTATCCAGATTTAAAACTTTCAAGTTTTTGAAGGATGTCAATGGAAGTTCGCCCTGACATATTTCTTCCAATCTAATCATATTTCTGAGAATGAATGTCTCCAAGGTAGGAAACACAGTAATCGATGTGCTCAAATTAACGATATAATTAAGCTCAACACCATTCTCTATGCAGAGATACTTCGTTTGTTGAAATGCTTCTCTATCTATTTCGGGTATAACACTCATAGCACCATTCAACCGGCCCTCTAAATGAAGAATTTCCAGTCTCTTTAATGGCATTTTGTTCCAAAACTCTGATTGAATGCTTGAATTCAGCTTGAGTTTGTTCTTGAGGATTGAACGCTGTCAGACCAGTGCCAGACATCTCCTATGCATATCTTGTATCTCTCCAACTCTTCGAAATTGAAGTCTTTCGGTAGTTTGCTGACATTTGGAATTTGTATCTCTAAAGTGTTAAGATTTGACAAATGCTTTAGCTCTGCAAGGCTGGCATTTTTTCTTTCATCATTAAGACCTTCAACCTCCCATTGCACAATGCTGTTTCTCATATACAACACTTCTAATTTGACCCAGCTTGATATGACGTTTGGAGGAATCATCTCAAGTTTGGAGCAATTGCTCAAATCTAACATCCGCAAACGAACCAACGACCCTATTTCTCTTGGTAATTTTGCAATTTTAGAGCGAAGAAAACTAAGACCAACTAAATTCTTGAGTTCTCCAATACCAGATATGTCTTCCAACATACAACGATCCAGACATAATGTTTGTAGGTTTCTAAGGACAAGAAGAGACGAAGGAAGTGATGGAAGTCGCATCTCTGTCAAATCCAAAACTTTGAGCTTTTCCATTCCTTGAAACAAAGTGTTCGGTATTTGCAAAGAACTTTTAGTAAAAATAAGGAGGAATATTAATTCGAGACATTCCATTTCATTGGGAAGTTGATCAAAAGTAGAGAACGTCTGGCATCTTTTGAGTCCATCCACAGGGCGGCTCAATACAAATTAAGGCCTTATGCGAAATTTAACTAAATCATTTATAATTATAATATAATAAAATATAAATTATTATATAGAATATTTTCAAAATTTTCAATAAAACAAGATAAATACAACTTGTGTAAATATTTTATATTTATGACAACTTAAAATGAGACCTCAATATAGTTTTTGTGCCTCAATTTAGTAAGATTTTTAAAAAATTATTTAAAATATAAATAATTCGTTGTATTGCTTATAAAAAAAAATTATTATATTAAATATTAAATTTAATATTATGAGGCCTTGCACACATTGAAAACTATATAAATTATTTAAAATTTTATTTAATAAAATAATTTTTATTTTTTTTCCAAAAAAAAAATTAAAAAAAAACACTTCATTTTTATTTTTGGAGGCCTTCCATAAGGTGGAGGCCTTAGACAATGGCCTAAGTGGCCTTACTATGGAGCCGGCCTTGTCCACATCCAGCCATTCTTTTAGCCCACCTTCATCTCTCATGACAAACATATTACGATCCTTTGATGCAATTATTGTAGCGACATCACGAACAAGATCATGCATACAAAATCCATCGGAACGTTCTAGCAGTAGACGAGTCTTTTAGTATACGAAGTAGTGTATTTAGCGTGTCTCTGGCTTCTTCTAATGTATTAATGCCGTGAAATAAACCACAACCATACGAGTATATCAACAAGTCGCGATAGGAAAGGAAGTAACGCAACAGAGCACAATGCAAAAAGAGGGATTTTAGCTCTGAGATTCAAGATTGTTATAACTCACCTCTATTGGAGAATATATTTTTTTCAACATGCCTGTGATGTGTTCTGGAGCCGGTCTTTTTAGTCGGCGCAGGGTATCCTTCCATTCACTAGGGTACGTTTCGATGCTAAATGTTTCTCAACTCATCTCAACTCATCATTACAATTTTTTCAAATCTCAATACAAAATATAATAAACAATTCAACTTTTTCAAATTTTAAAATAATAATAATATTAAAAAATAATATTCTAACAATATTTTATCATCTCAACTCAATTCAGTTTAACCTTTAAATGTACCCTTATTTTTAGTTCCTTTGAAACTTTTTCAAGTGCAATAGGAATACCTGCACACTTTTTAGCTATCTCAGTTGACTTTTTAGCTATCTCAGTTGACTTTTTAGCTATCTCAGTTGCAATGCCTCTCACTCCAGGTTGATCTTTGAAAGAATCACCCTCCATCTTCTCAGTTAATTTAGATGCTTCTACTTCCTGTAAAATTTTAAGTTCAATATCTTTTTGGGCGCCCATTCCACAAATTAATACATCACGATCTCTGGATGTCATTACTACTTTGCATCCTTCGGGAGGAATTCCTATATCCTGTAAATCGAGTTCCTTCCATATATCATCCAGGATAACAAGGATCTTCTTGTCCTTTGATAGCCTCCGTTGCAGTTGACTTGCTCTCCCTTCTTCAATTTCTTGATCAAAATTTAGACCTAGTATGTCTGCAATCTCTCCTTGAATCCACCTTACATCTGGGCTGTCTGTCACAACTGCCATAACCACCTCATCAAATAACTTTTCTTCCCTGGCTTGTCTGGCAATTTCTTTCATCAGAGCACTCTTTCCAACTCCAGGCATCCCCCACACCCCGATCTTGTCGATATCATCATTTCCCAATGCCTCCATAATCTCCTTCACTGCCTTCATTCTCGACTCCATGGCCATGTAATCCATGTTTCTTGTCGTCTCCATTCCTTCATCATTTCCCAATGCCTCCATAACCTCCTTCACAGCTGTCATTCTCGACTCCATGGAAATGCAATCCATGTTTCTTGTCGTCTCCATTCCTTCTGGAACAGGATGAAACGAAACTTTTTCAAACTTTCCATTTTTATGATATTCGTCAAGAAGTTGGGCAATATTTTCCACCATCTTCTTTGCTTCCCGACTTAATTGATGTCGATGTTTCAAGTTTAGGCATGCCGCATTAGAGCTCCTGTTAACTGCTTTTGCTTCGATTTCACTAAGTTTCGTGGTGGCTTGATCTACTTTTGCCAACCACGTTTTAACATCACCTTCAATTTCCTCGCCGTTTCTTTCAGCATCATCAACCAAGTGTTGCACCCTGTCCTTAGCATTCCGCAAAGGCTCTTCTTGATTCTTCAGATTCTCCATGTTGTTGTTGTAGTGAAATGAATAGCATAGCCACTGTCCAACAAGTGCAAAAGTGTACTCTACTATTTTCTCTACAATTAGAATAATGATATTCATTCTTGTTCCAGTGGTTTTTTGCCCGGCACTATTTCCTTTTTTTTATTTACGTGCAAGTAGAAAAGCAACCAAATAACAGCCTGAGGAGTAGTTCAGAGGCAAAATGAGTCCAACAGCCTAGGGAGGGGCGCGGATGATGAGTGAATATTAGTAGCAAGCAATACACCTTCAGGGAGAACAGAGAAATGATGTGGTCACCCAAAGTCGGTGACAGATCCTCCAGGTAGTACGTTGTGTCTGCGCATTCAAATTGGAGCTAGTAAGATTATTAAAGCCGTCACTACAATAACTTTTGAAAACCAAATTGGAAATATGACTGACAGATAATGGTGGAAAAAGGATACCTTTACAACCAATAAATGAAGAATAAATCTTCACAACCTCCTCATACTCCACACTCCATACTCTATATATTTTTTATTTTTTTATTTTATCAAATATTTATTATATGAATAATGAATAAAAAATTTGAAATAATTAAAAAAAAATATATTAAAAAATTTAAAATTTTTAAAAAATATAGAGTGTGGAGTGTGATGAAGATTATGTAGCAAAACCCATAAATAAAATGAGACAGGGAGAAGGAAAAAAAAAAGTTCAAAAAGAAGCATGAAAGACTAGAAATGATAACGACCCACCAAATTAAGGTCTATTTCGATAGCAAAACTATCTTAGGTTATCTTATTTAATCGTTATAATTTTCTTAAATTTTTAAATAAAATACAATACACAATTCATCTTTTTTAAAATTTAAAATAAAATTAATATTAATAAATAAATTTTGATAATATTTTATTCAAATTTTATCTCATTTTGTCTTATCTCAACTCATTATCTAAACTAGACCAAAATGAGTTTTGATTTGATTTTTCACTGTCACAAGTCGTTAGTGTCCATCGGTGGCATCGTTGTGGTGGCCCTTGTGGGTGTCATGCTATTTGATAAACAAAAATTTTACTCATCATCCTCACATCTCACATTACACATAATTTTTTTTTTCATATTTTTTTTCTCTTACCAAATATGTAATGTATGGATGATGTGTAGAAGAATTCAATTAGTTTATGAAAAATAAAACTAAATTTTAAAAAAAATTAAAAACATAAAAAGAAGTATGGTGTGTGGAGATGATCTTCTTTCTCATACAAAGTTTTACTACTCATTATTCTCACACACAAAACTTTGTTATTTTTTATTTTTTTAAAATTTTTTCTAATATCTAAAAAAAAAGTTATAATTTTTTCTAATATCTACACACCACGAGTAGTAATATCTAATTTTTTTTCTATAACTTCTCATATATAAAGATATAAAGTGTATATATATATATATATACACATTCACTAATTGTTATTCGTTTGTCTCTCTATATTTTTTTTGACCTTTTACTTTTATGAAGCAAATTTATCGTATTTTTTGGCTGATTATTTTAGAGGACTATATTTTAAGAATCCATCGCTTTGACCTAATGTCAAATCATTAATTAACTGAGCTTTACTGTTGGCTCGAGAGACAAATCAACGCTCTTAATAATTTGTCAGAAAACGATAGGATTACTATATCATTCTACTATTTATTTATTATTATTTATTATTTTATTTTTTTAATTTTTTATTTTACATAATAATTAAAGAAGTAACTATTAGTAAAATTATATATTTTTTTAATTTTTTTTAATAATTAAGGATGCTAAAAAAATACTTAAAAAAATAAAAAATAAATACACTGTAAATAATAAATAAGTAGTAAATGGCATTAATAGTAACTCTATCACTACCCTAATTTGTTTCGTGGGTTGTATGATTTGAAGCTTTTTTTGAGCTTTTACTTTTGTTGAAGTGCATGTTTGGAATTGTGCTAAAAAATATAGCTTATAATTTTAAGATTTATAACTAATAATTTAAATAATAAATTTTATTATTAAAAAATTATTTACTGTTTGATAACTATATATTTAAAATACTTTCAAATATATTATATTTGTTTGAAAACAAATTAAGAAAGTTTTTTTGATGTAAAAATTAAGATTATTTGAATCTTTAACGATTATGATCATATTCTTGAAAGTTTGAAAGTTGTAAATATTTAAAAATTGTATAAATATTTTTGTCTATTAATATTTTTTTTAAATCGAACTATGTTCTGCATTATCTAGAAAAGTACGTTTAAGAAAATGCATCAAAATGATATTTTACCTCAAATGTACTTTTTAGTTTATTTGAGATTAAAAATGTTTTAATATGTAATATTCAAACAACTTAACTTTTTTATTAAATAATTTTTAAGACTACTTAAACTCATTTTTTATTAAATAATTTTTAAGACTATTTAAATTCTTTTTAAGATTTCTACCGCAACCGCAAACAATCCCGAAGTCTAGAGATCGGTTAGGAAAGCTAGCTCTTAGAAAGAAACTCATAAACGTAATCATCATTCCTAGCTAGCTGGAGTAAGAATACTCTTGTTAATATATAATTGCATACTTTAATATATAATGTATTTCGTATGGCTCTATTTTTTTTCAAACTCTACAATGAAATCTGAAGAGATATATCTTGTGCAGATCTAGAACCTACTTACAAGATTTCATATTGGTCATGATCCACGTGCAAACCTTATTGCTACTTTGGTGGGTCTCATGACACACTTATCAAAGTAGAACATCTATGAAAACTTATCAGATTATAATCTAACAAGAAACATTCGCGACATACATATAACGTAGCCTGTTCCGATGCAGAACGGGTAAAATTTTCATTAAACGCTCTAACTCATGACCAAGCATAAAGACGTGCAGAAGTGAGAAGCATTTACAAAGTAGATGTTACTCATACCGAGTTATCAGCTGATCCACTAACGAAAATGGGTAAAGTCGGTTGCCAATCAACAGTTAATGTTATAGCAGCAGTGTGTGGAAGATTTCTCAAGTACCCACTTCTTTGAACACGAACCTGACCCAAAAAATAGAAACAAAAACTCAGATTAGAACAGGAGCACCACACCAGACAACCAAAATGATCAATACAGCATCCATCTACATCATGCATACATGCATACATATATATATATATATATATATATATATAACACAAATTAAGGCCGCTTTTAAGGCTAAAGCAACTTTTAGATAAAAAGTACTTAATTTGTATAATTTCTCTAGTCCGAGTCTCTAACAATTGAAAAAAGAACTAGATCATCACATATGCTATCTAAAACAAACGATGTGGAAAAAAAAAAAAAATCCTTTTGTTCATGTATATTACGAACACAACCGATGAATAATTCAGATGCAACATCTAAAATATCATATATCTGAAAGAATTTAATTAAACATGATGACTCATAAATTCGTACTTTTGATCTGGAAAATCATGATGGTACCTCACTTTAATTTGGTCCTCCTCGATGATCCGCATCAAAAGTGCAAACTAAGAGCAAAGATGCCAAGATGGTCACCGGAATCAATTAATTATATGAAAACCAAGATCGATCGGCGTTTAGCTGCAGTGAAACATGATTAATAATGTGCGGCGAAGTTGGACAAATGACTGACTCTTTATAGTGGGAAGAGTACTGAATATATATAATGCAGGAAAAAACAAGCACTTACAACCAATAAAGTTAAAAAAAAAAAAGTTAAAAAAAAAAAAAAGAAGTATGACATTGAAAGAGTCTTTGTTTACGATATGAGTTTCATATCATCCTATCGATCATTATTTCATTTTTAAATATTATATAAAATAGATATTTTTTAATTTTAAATATTTAATATTTTAAATTAATCATTATTTAATTATTACAATTTTTTTTAATTTATAAATAAAATATAAAAAAATTAATTTTTTAAAATCTCAAAATAAAAATAATATTATAATAATATCTTAAATTTATTATATTTTTTATTTAACGTTTTCTATATCATTCTCAAAATCCTATAATATATCATAACTCAAACTATTTTAATATCATTCACAAGCTATTTCACCAATATTTATAATTCCCTAATTGTAAATTCAGTTATTCGAAATTTATGCTCGAGATTTTGAAATTTCGCAATTAGTACTTTCCGTCAACTTGACACGTGTATTCTAGGTGACACATCAACATTTTAAAAATAAATAAATAAATGATTTCAAAATGTGGCTGTCGCCGTGTCCGTTGCGTGGTGTTATTGTCATATTGGCAAATAATAATGTTACTATATCCTTTCATCTTGTTCACTCATTTTGATCGCTTATGAATTTATTTATTTTTAATATTTTTTATTTTACTTATTAATTAAGAAAGTAACTATTAATGTATTGATATTTTTTTTAATTTTTTAAAAATATTTTTAAATGATAAAAAAATATAAAAAATAATAATAAGATGAATTTTACATAGGCAGCACGCCGAGCTGTCAATGCTGACCAGCCTAGCACCACTCATTGACAAATACCACAAGACAAATTCTCCAATCACCAAATTAGCATCTTTTTGGGACAAAATGAGAATCAACGAAACAACTAGAAAATTATAAAAGCATTCACATTGGGGTACTTGTGAAATTTAGGTAAAATAATCTTCTTTCTTTATAACTATCCAATTTCTAAAAATAATCTTCTTTGTTTATAACTATCCAATTTTGAGAAACACCGTACTTCCCATTTTCCCATATATATATATATTCTCAAACTAGATCTGCAAATATTGAGTCTGCCGGCTATGGGGCCGGGGAACGGTAGTACTGCATGCACGGGTGAAGCCTGGTATCAGGATTTCCCTGCCAGGAAGAACTTGGTGAAAGTATTTGACTAACTAATTAACGAGCTATGAGGCATGCAGCAAAGACGACTCCCCTAAACGTCAGTAGAAGTTCACCGATGGGAACTGTACTGAGGCAAAAGTCTAAATTAGTACTCTTTTTGTGGTTTTTGCGTTCACTTTAAACACACATTCAATCAAGGTATCACCATATATAGAAAACAAAAAACAAACTTGAGTTATATAGTAATCTAGAAAAACTCTATAGCCCAGCACTACAATAAATTTGAGAACCAAAGCATGCAAGTTATAAAGATGGACAAAAATAGAAGCACGTCCGTCCTACCTCTCTTTTGCTGCTCTGAAATATCAAGACTGCAAAACAATGACGCTCATCAATGGACTCGATTTTAAAACGCCAAGGCTCAGTACAGTATCCGCAAGTCCAACTTTTGGAGCAGCACATGCGGTAAAATGGCTTATTCGAATTTATGCTTAGAATTTTTAAATTTCACAATTAGTACTTTATGCCACAATGTGGGTGTCGCCCTGTCCGTTGCGTGGTGTTATAGTCATATTGACAAAACGGAAAGAGCTGTGCTCCATCCCCGAGGATGTGCACGAGTTTCTCGAGAATAATTTTTTTTTATGGTTTTTTTCATTTATTTTTTTCCATATTTTTAAATATTTTTTTTAAAAAATATAATATCATGAAAAATACTTCTTTAATCACTAAAATATGATGGGATACATTGCAATTTTAATTTTGATTATTAAAAAAACACTTACTTATCGTATGTTCAATGACTGAAGTTCATGCACTTAGTATTAATTTCCATGTAGATGGTTAATTAATATATAATAAGATTGATGTATATATGAGAATATGCATTTATCATGAAATTAAAGTGCTAGAATAATCATTCATTTTATTAGCCTCCGTTTGAATATAAGAGTATTTTCATGTATTTTTGAATATTTTAGGATTGTTTTTCTTTTTTCTTTTCCTATATATAATAAATTTAGGGGTTTTTTGTCACGCTATATAATATATGTAACTTACTAGATTTTAATTGTTTTTGCCTTAAAACGGATCAATAGATATAATATATCATAAATATAATTTTGAAAATAAGACAGTACTTCAATTCGTGGAGATTAATTATATACCATGCAACCACCTCCATCATCAATTGTGTCGTTTAGTCAACTAATTAACTTTCTAATCTTTATTTGCTAAAGTTCATCTTCATTAATATACCACTGAATTCAATTTTATGCGGCTGCCTCACTATACAGAAGTCATTAGTCCATTAGCTCTAGTTTCTAGTAAGAACGTGAATGGAGAAAGTAATATTTTAGAAGCCGAAATTTAGGGTAGTTTGGTTATACACTTGAATGAGATGAAAGTTAAATAAAATATTATTATATTTTTATTTTTATTTTAAGATTTAAAAATTTTGAATTGTATTTTATTTAAAATTTCGAGATATTTGTAATAATTAGATAAGATAAGATGAGATCATTTGTTTTTGTAGATGAGATAAAAGTTGAAAATTAAATAAAATATTGTTAAAATATATTTTTTTAATATTATTTTTATTTTGAGATTTGAAAAATTTGAATTATTTATTTTATTTTGTGTGAAAATTTAAAAAAATTATAATGATTAGATAAGATGAAATAAAATAAAATAAAAATAATTTTAAAAATAAACAGGACAAAAATAATCACGTGAAGTCGTGCAAAGCATATGCTCTGGCTTTAAGGAGAGCAGCAATGCTTTGTCTTGTAAAGGTGGAGATGGAGGGTGATTCATAGCTTGTAGTGAAGGCTTTGAGCAGTGGTGAACAAGTGTGGGCAGATTATTTATGGGGTGGTGATAGAGGATACCAGAAGGATTCTTAGGCTTTGTTTGTTTTTAAGATCTAAATCTAAAATTTTGAAAATTTTGAATACCTTACATTTCATCATTACAATTTTTTTAAATCTCTATATAAAATAAAATAAATAATTCAATTTTTTCAATTCTCAATACAAATATAATATTAAAAAATATATTCAACTTTTTAACTTTAATCTTATATCATCTCATTTCTAAAAACAAACTAACCTTAAATGAAAATGTAGATTGGAGTGTTCGGTTTGTGTATAGAGAAGCAAACAATGTAGCATATAAACTTGCAAAATTAGCTTCTTTTTGTGTTTTTTCTTTTTTCTTTTTAGAGGAGAGGTTGTGGATAGAAGGAGCCCCTCAATAGATTACAAATACTGTTCTTAGTGAGAAATAGTGTATTGATTGAACACTTACTGATATATATAATAAAGGAAACACATTTGATATAAAAAAAAAAATCACGAAAAAACATTAAATAGTGAAGAAAAAACATTACATACATACATTAATTTTAGCATAATGACAAAGTTATTTTTAATGTAATGAAATCATATTCATAGGAAAAATCAGTTTGAAAATTCCTAAAACAAAAATATGTATAGGAGAAAAAGTTAGGATAGGTATAATTACTCTCTATACGTGTTTATTCTTTCCAAAACGTTCTTATACTTAATCATATAAATAATATGATAAATTTTAAATGATTTTATAAAATAAATATTTATTTTATTTATTTTATTTTGTGTAAAAATTTAAGAATATTATAATGATAAAATAAAATGTGTTGTGAAAACAAAGGCACAGAGGCCTCTTAAATTTTCTACTAAATATAGAGAAGAAAGAATCGAAATCCTCTTTATTTTTGGGAATATTAAAAATGACCAAAAAAACATACATATTTGCAAAACAACGCCACTATGTATTCGTATTCATTAAAAAAAAGGCTGAGAAAAGTAATATCTATTTTTTTCTATAATTTTTCGTATATAAAGAGAGATATAATATATATATATATATATATATATATAATATGTATATATGTCGTACTTTTTGGCTGAGTTCTTACAAGGACAAAATTTTAAGAATCCACCATGACTTTGATGATCTCTACCATTTTTCTAGTCAATATATAAATTAATTAAGAAATACGCAAGTATGCAACCCATTTTGACAAGTTGGACAGAAATATCAAATTATTTGCCTACAACTCTTGGCTATACGAATGAAAATTTTTTCTAATCAATCATTATTTATCACTCAACATTTTATATCTTATAAAAAATATTTTTATATTATATAAAAAATATCTTTTTATTTTATAAAAAAATTATAAATATAAAAAGTGAGAGTAAGGATATGTTTAAGACAAATATGAGATTTCTCGATCTCTATCTTTATCTCATCTCATCATTATAATTTTTTTAAATTTTTATATAAAATAGAATAAATAATTTAATTTTTTCAAATCTTAATACAATTTTTTTAAATTTTAATATTTTAAATTAATATTTTAAACTTTTATTTTAATACTATTTATAAAATTTTTAAAAATTTTTATCTTACTTTATCTATCAAGCATAACTTAAATAATAATTGATGGACAGTAAAACTCTATTCAAATTAAGTGGGTGGTCAACTCTTCGCAGATGAAAAGCATTACGTAAAGGATTGGGTTAAATTGTGGTATTAAAAACTGTCGGTGGAACAAATTATGAAATTCGATCAAACAAGATATACACAAGATGACAATGGCGGAAAAATCACGTACCTACAGTTAGTCAATAAAGTTGGGCGGAAAAATGAGACAATAATGCTGTCCGGAAAGGGTCTCGGAGGAAAAAGCACGTACCTACAGTTAGTCAATAAAGTTGGGCGGAAAAATGAGATAATAATGCTGTCCGGAAAGAATCTCGGAGGAAAAAGCACGTACCTACAGTTAGTCAATAAAGTTGGGCGGAAAAATGAGACAATAATGCTGTCCGGAAAGGGTCTCGGAGGAAAAAGCACGTACCTACAGTTAGTCAATAAAGTTGGGCGGAAAAATGAGATAATAATGCTGTCCGGAAAGAATCTCGGAGGAAAAAGCACGTACCTACAGTTAGTCAATAAAGTTGGGCGGAAAAATTGAAGTGCGTCCACATGAGACCCACCAAAAGTAGTGCATTAATTTTAATTTGCACATGGATCAGGACCGAAGTCATGATGTAATCTTGTAGGACCTATATCATCTGCACATGGATCAGGACCGAAGTCATGATGTAATCTTGTAGGACCTATATCATCTGCACATGGATCTCTTCAGATCATTCATTATAGACTTTGAAAAGGAAGTTTCCTACTAAAATTTTCCATGGATCACCCAACTCCAAATTACATGCCTATCTGATAATTCTGGTCTGTTATCTATAGCATGTCACCACATCAAAAGCAACGACTCACCAACGCTAAAAAACAACATATATATATATATATATAATATTATAAAAGCATCAGACATTAATAATGTATCACACCACTCAAGTACGCTGGCTAGCTAGTTAACTGGCTTTTCATAAAACAAATATTCTGTTTATTTTTTGAGATGAGATAAAATAAAATTTAATTAAAATAAAATTTAATTAAAATTAAAATTAAAAAATTAAATAAAAAATTATTAAAATATATTTTTTAATATTATATTTATTTTGAGATTTGAAAAAATTAAATTTTTTATTTTATTTTATATAAAAATTTAATAAAATTATAATAATAGGTAGAAGATTTTAAAAATTTAAAAATTTTAAATTTTAATCTTAAAAACAAGCAAATGGTTTTCTCTCTTCATCATTAAGATCAAGGCCATATACGTACATATTTATAGTAGCTAGCTAGCTACAATTGTGTCTTGTGGATACAATAATAGTACCTTCATCATCATCATCATTACTTTTGATTTGACAATATCTCTTTATCTTGCAGCTTGGCCTTATCTTTAGTTTATCTGGCTGTTCATCGCTTTATGCTTTAACAGTATTTACTAAAATAGCTAGCAAAGTCCAGAATACTAATAAGCTGTGCATATAGTTTTGTGGGAAATATTTGTGAATACGCTTACGCTTCATATAAATAAAAGAAAGGATCAAGAAAGTTATCTTCACAGCACTGGTACTGGAAACTATGCTATTTCTCGCCATGAGTGTCTGGGTGAGTGGCACAACGATTTGAATACTGCCAAAGCCATTGCCCGAGCCAAATATCAATGTCTAGTCAAATTTTGGCTAACTTGAGTAGAAGTGATCTGCATTGTACTAGCCAAAATTCAAATAGTCCACTTTTGAGCTACAGTGAAGTTAATTCTTTCTCCAAATTTGATCATCTCCAAAATAATATTTTACTCTAAAAATATTATGTTGGGTAATTAGCTAGGTTGAGGAAAAAAATAATTTGGAAACAATAATTTTAAATAAAAATAGTTTGTGACTAGATCCGTACCCGTTTGTTGACTTCTTCAAACAAGGTAAATTTTCATCTTTAGGTTGCCAAAAGCTGACTTACACTCCGTTGTTGGAGGGATAAGGCAACTCTTAAGTCTACATTTTCCTATAATGCCCTACGGAGAGATAATCTATTGATGTTCTTGTTGCTGTAGATTTTGTTAGTCGTACTTTTATTATTGGCGCCTTACTGGTAGTGTGAAATCAAGGAGCAAATGTTTTGTATTGCCTTGAAAAGTCGCATTTTTATTAAATAAAAAGAAAAGCACAAGCCAAGTGAAGAGGTGTTACAAAATTAAAAGAAACGGAATCCCGCTCTGGGGAGGTTGTCGCCCATCTTTCTCTTCAAGGCCGTGCACCATCCCTTCCCCCCTCGAAACCAACAGGGCGAGTTGTGGATGGAGGTGTGCCACAGTTTTTTCGACGGTGCTCGGCCTATTCTGTTCTTTTGGTGCCATCCGATGCGGGCCCTTCATCTTTCTGCTTTTGTTCCTGGACGTAACATTCCCTCACTGATACCTACTCTATTAGGACTTCTCTCATTCTCTGAGGAGTTGGGAACTTCATTTTGAGGTGGTAGGTCGATGTGACGGCCCTTAAGCTGCTGAGGGTGAGCCTTCTAATGATGACATTGTATTCCGACAAAGTCTTCACCACCAAGAAATCGACCATGACAGGGGCTGTGCAGGGGTTGCTTCCCACAAGGAAAGATAGAGTGATGGTTCCCACTTCCCACAAGGAAAGATAAAGTGATGGTTCCCACTTGCTGGACAATGCTTCCGAAAAGTCCTTTTAAGGGCACGGGAAGCAGTAGTCGAGAGGCCTCAATACCCATCTTGGCAAAAGCTCCCCAGAATAGGATGTCAGCAAAACTCTCGTTATCGATGAGAATTTTGCTGGTGGTGAAGTTGGTGACAACCATTGTGACCACTAGGGCGTTGTCGTGGGGGTACAAGACCTCTTCTTCATCAACCTCTATGAATGAGATTCCGGAGTAGGGTCATCCCTTCGTTGTTTGGCAGGATGATACTCAGCCGAGTATACCTCGTAGTATCAGGCCTGTCTGGCATGTGCTTTCCTGCTTGATGAGGTAATGCCTCTTCCTGCGAACCCTCCAACTATGGTTCGAATCTCCTCGAAGGGGGGCTGTTGCCTTGGTGGCAAATGGGGGCGACCTAGCAGTAGCTCCCTAATTGCCAGTTGTCATTGATAGCTTTTCGCCCATCTGTTCCGGTTGCCTCGGTCCCGGCTTCTTTCTGTCGATTTTCTCCTTCTCTCTTGCTCGTAGCTCCAGGCCGGGAAGCGGTGGTGCTTCTGTTGTTCTGTATACTCCCTTATTTCCTCTTGGGGAGAAACAATCTTATGTATTGTTTGAGGTGTACCGATAATATGTGCAGTAGCGACGCATTGTTCCCCAGTCATCTTCATTTTGTATGGTGAATGTGGCCCGGTGGTACCGTGGTCCAGATCCCTTCGCTGGGACTTCTTCTTGCCACTTTTCCTGTAAGCTCTTCTCCTCTTTTTCATGGGGCTTTGCTTTAGTTAAGGCCTTTTCCTTCCTTTTTGCGTACTCCACTTCCTTCCTTCGCGGCTCCGTCAACGACCGGAAAGTGTCTTCCGTGTTGATGAAAATGTCGATCTGGTTCATAAATTCTTGTAATGTCGCAGGAGTCTGTCTGACTAGCTAGGCCATAAATTGGGAGCGTGGCCAAACACATCCCAGGAGTGTTGCGAAAGTTATCTTCTCGTCTTGATCATCAGTGGTCATAGTTATTATGAATGTGCCAGAGCAAATGATCTTTCATAGTCTACATATAAATTAATTAAGAAATACGTAAGTATGCAACCCATTTTGACAAGTTGAACAGAAATATCAAATTATTTCGTCGCGGATGAAAAGCATTGTTAGTCCGCTCAAACCAAACGATGAATAAAAAACCAAGGTGGATTAAAGGATTGGGTTAAATTGTGGTATTAAAAAATATTGTCGGTGGAACAAATTATGAATTCGATCAAACAAGATAAACACAGGAACAGTAAATCAAAGATGACAATAATGCTGTCCGGAAAAAAGGGTGGATCGAGAATCTCGGAGGAAAAAGCACGTACTTACATGAGCCTATCAATAAATTAGATGGGCGGCAAAATGAGTAACCAAATGACAAAAATAAGTGCGTCAGAGATCCACCAAAAGTAGTGCGTTAATTTTAATTTGCACATGGATCCAGGACCAAAGTCATGATGTAATCTTGTAGGACCTAGATCATCTGCACATATATCTCTTCCGATCATTCGTTATAGAGTTTTGAAAGGAAGTTTTAACTGTTTTCCAACTAAAATTTTCCATGGATCACACAACTCCAAATTACATGCCTATCTGATCATGATTCTCTGTTGTCTATAGCATGTCACCACATCAATATCTCATAATTACTTTCTCCAATGATGAGAACAATAGTACAAAGGAATTATAACCTCTGGAGCAAAAGTTTGTAAGGTTTGGCAAGCTATCAAGTTCTAAATATGTTAATTTGTTGCAAGTAAACGCCATATTTGCTTCATCCTCCATCACTACAATTTTTGTAATTGATCTTCTGCACTTGCTTGTAGTGATTTTTTTGAGTTACATGAACAAAGTTCCAGCTAATGGTCAGGATGTAACTAATTGACCAACCCGGTGACAATTTAATATTTTAGATCATGTGTCAAATTATGTAGAGATACCGAGAATGAACTAAACTTTTCAATTTGGTGCATCGTGCATGACACTTGAAGAATGTAGAGTATGAAAACAAATGTGTCAACATAGGAAGACAATGGAGCTCGAGTTTTCTTAGTCATGGACTAATTTCTCTCGATGATCAAGAAGTTCATTCGGGAAGATTTCTTCCCATCCACTATAATATACATGAAGTTCCAACAGATTTTGTATTAATCTTGCAAGAAAGGATGGTGCAAAACCTAAAAACTTTCTAGGCCATACGGTACTTATTCTAAAGTTCAATATCAAAACCTCCAAGTCGGGAACGTAACCTATAAACGAATCAAAAAATTAATAAACAAACTAAAGAGAAGATGATGAGTAGATAGTATTCCTAGGATTTATTGTTAAGATATATAGAAATAATTAAATATATATCTTCTTAGCAGCTTGATTTTTTTAGACAAGTCGTGATTTTATATGCTATCAAAACTGGGGTCTTGAATCCGAACGCCAAGCCCAAAGTCTAGTGGAGATTGGCATTTTTTCCATATAGCAGAATAAATGATTAATGGGTAGAAAAACTAAATCATTTGGGGATTCTTACAAGTGTAGTTGATTGTATAAATGTTATCTCCTCAACCACGAAAACTGGTTGTTGAATGCAAGTCTCAAGTTGGCTGATCCATTGACTTGTTTCTTCACAGCTCAAACATTTTGAAGCAAAATGTCAACTTTGTTGCCGCCCAAAGCTTACAATTCTTTCAACAACAGAATTTCCAAAGTATTCGCCCCTTCCAAAAACCACTTGAGTTTTGGCAAATCAGGAAGTGTCGTACTGGTTAGATGCTCCAATTGCGTGCATGAGACTTGTAGTCACCGAGGCTGTTTATAAAGCATGTTGTTCAAATATAACTTCCAATGAACCACATTTGATTTTATGTAGAGAAGTTAGACTTTTGAATGTTGTAAGCATGTTAGATTGAGAAATGTGCAAATGATTTTAACAACCAATGACACTTAATAGATGTCTTAAGGACGTGTTTTGCACACTTCCAATTGCGCCCACGTTGGTTATGGATGATCTCGCTTGTACTTGAAATTGGAAAGTAAGATGGGCTTGGCCTCTCTGGTCAGAGGTCACCTCTGATGCCTAAGTTAAATGTCACCAAAAAGATTTTTCTTCATGATTCCAAGGAGAGAGTATGAACGTACCTTTAGATCTTCCTCTATACCTTATTTGTATTTCATTTTTGACAGGAGTCTCACCTACTGCTTTCGACAATTTTAAAATGAAAAATGTTAGAAGAGCTGAGAGATTTCAACCGAAACTTGACATATGCCACTTGTTATTTTTTTAATGGCCCATATAAAGTATTTAAAAAAGAAAAACTTCACAAATCTAACCGCTTCCCCTTCGCATAGATCTAACTCCTTCCCCTTCGCACGCCTCCTTCCCTCCCCTCTCGCTCCACTGAAATTATTCTATATATTTCTCTCTAAGTTTCATTACTTTATTTTAGATTTTCTTGCAAGATTGTTTTGAAGAGTTTGTGAATCTGGATTTCAATTTAGTCCGTTGAACCTAGGTTTCTCTTTGGTCTGAAGAGTTTCACTTCTGTTTGGATCTCTTAGTTTGTTTTTTTTTTTTTTCTAATTTTATTTCAATGGTGACCACTTGTTGAGTTCATGAATCTGGCTGGATATTTTTTTCTTCCAATTTTATTTCTTTCGTGACAACTTATTTGTTCGCTGAGAAGAACTACGAGGAAAGTAAAATTGGAGAGGATACCATAGGGACCGAGGAAGAAATGCCTTCTTCAATGAAAGGAAAAAGGATTTGAGAGGAGCCATCGTTTCCACCTCCACCAGCAGCACCATTTCGCTACTGGGCTCATGATGTTAGAGGGCAGAGCCGCTCTCCAAGAATTTTTGGACATGAAATTTTCGAATAATTTGATTTTTTTTTCAACCAACCCTTATGTTCATTATCACAAATAGGTGGACTGCAATAGGATAACCTTAACATTCATAAAAGTAGCCACTAAAATATTTCATTATTTTAACATCAAAGACAGACCACAAAAATAGCTGGGAATGACTGGTCTGAAATGTAAACAAAAAATGGAGGAAAACAAAACTTAGAACTCATATTCATGTGGGAGTGGGGGAGGTGGAAGGAGATGGCGTCGAACGAACTCATTGATTCCCTTTAGGGTTATAGCTTCCTTTTTTGTCACTCTATTCATGAGATCATGGACTTCCTAGGTCTGCGCTCATCTTAGATTCTGCCCAACGCCTGGAGGATATTGCTATCATATTGCGTGGTGAGGCGTTTGGCTCTGGAACCTAAAAATTATGGGTATCCGGATCTCACAGCACGCGAGTTTGTCCATTCCCATGGCATCTAGTAGCAGGTGGGCAAGCTATACGTAAGGTGGCACTATTGGAGTCTTGCTTTTCTCACATCAAGGACTGGCACAAGAAGTTTTTATTTGTTTCTGAACCGTTTAAGAGTTTCCTATGAACGAAATGAGGCGTGGCAAGTTTCCAATTCGCGGTATATGGGGGGCGTGTTTCAGATGGGAACTCCTTTGACGTGACCCTTTCCTTTCCCCAACGGAAGGACCATTGGGATTACATTTGGTCGTGGGTTGTAGAAAGTCCAGATGAGGCTTGGTTTAACACTCTCCTCTCCACATAGAACATAGATCGGTTCCTGATTTTCCTGGACTAGTACGGATTTGTCTGTCACCCAGCCTTGAGCGTCTAGGAAGAAATCCCTACACGTGGTTAGAAAAGGCCTGCTTTTTCCCCCACAAAGAAGGAACAGAAAAAGGCCCGTCTTCAATGAGCAGGTACTCACTAATCTAGAAAGGTTTGTGATTAGGCAGGCTCAGAAAGTGGCGTAATCGGCCCGCACAGATCGTCTTCAACGAGATTCCACCAAGCCGTCAGGAAGGATCTGTTGCCCATATTACTAACTGACCGAGAGGGGGTGAGTTAGGTTGTTTTAAAAAATTAACAATTATAACTCAAACACATAATATGAGATGTAAATAAAATACGAAACAGTAATAAATATAAAAAGTAAAGATTGAGAGAAGTAAATTCAGTATTTAAATGAGATTCAGTCTTACCGCCTATATCCTCGCCCAAGCTATCCCTTAAGAATTTCCAAAAGAATGCATAGGATCTATACATTATAAGACTTGTATAAATAATTTTTATTTTTAATTTATAAAAATTACAAAGAAAATTAAAACAAACCTTCTTACTTCACTTTCGACTATTGCCTAATCCAACAAAAAACTAAAGGCCATGTTTGGGAAGTGAGATGAGTTGAAACCATCTCAAAACATCTCATAGTTTCATTCTCAAATATTATTCAAATATAAAATACTATTCAATTTCAAATCATTAATTTTTTCATCTAATCATTACAAATTTCCAAATCTTCTAAAAAAAAAAAACACAAAAAACAATATAATTTTTTCAAATTTCAAAATAAAACTAGTAGTAAAAAATTATATTCAAATAATTTTGTAAATTTATAATATTTTTATTCAATTTTTTTCTCTCATTTCTCAAAACCTAATAAAACATCATAATTTAAACAATTTCACTAATATTCACAAATTATTTTACTATTATATATAAAATTCTCATCTCATCTCATTATCCAAACTTACCCAATTTTATAGAAGTGATGAAATATTAGCACGGCAAATCAACATCTAAAGGTCCCAAATTACATCTTTAAAAAGTAAGAATAGCGCTTGGTTTTACACAAACTTTCTAAACAAGTTCATTAACGACCAAAAATCACACTTCACACTGATACGAGTCCCTAGACTCAAGCCGAGTGTCACACTTGAGCTATAACTGCTACCAGCGGGTTACCTCCGGGAACGAGCCTTCGGAGTTAACGAACCTCTTAGCTCCACAACCGTCATGCGCATGTTACCTTGGGAAATAAGTCGACGGGCTAGGCAACTGCCTAAGGTGCACCCAGGGGTTCAATGAGCCATTTGACCGCTTTGCGTGGGTTATTTCATACAAACTCCAATACCAGAAAAATTGAAAACGAAAAAATCAGGTGAACATACACTTTCAAAAAATGACAAGCAGACGCAAAGCTGGACTACGCACATTATGCGGTCAAGCACACCTCCCGCCACAGCTAAGTTCCGCGCTCATATCTTACATGGTCGAGTACATCTCTCGCCACGCTCTCATTTTGTGCAGTTGAGTACATCTCTCGCCATAGCCAAGTTGCACGCTCGCACCCCACACAGTTAAGCTCATCTCCCGCCATAGCTGAGCCACACACTCGCACCCAACGGGTTGAGTTCATCTTCCATCATAGCTAAGCCCTACACTCACACTATACGCGGTTAAGCCTATCTCCCACATTTTAAAATCTTTACTGCTTAACGCGAGGAGAACAGATAGCCAGGGACAAACTCCCGAAGTTTGTTTCCGCACATATTTCTACGAACAACCTCTGTTGCATATTTTACTTGAAAGATTTTCAAGGTTTTTGTTACTACAATTGCCCTTAAGAATTGCGGGCAACTGTGAGGGGGTAAAATATTTAGGCCCAAGACTAGGCCCAACCCACCAAGCCATTACTAGCAAACAAATTAAGAGAGAATGAGAGGGGACAAGGCAGGAAGGTGTAAGGAGATGAAAGGCAGGAGGGTGTCAGAAGAAAGTGGGAAAAGGAGAGGGGGTCAGATGATCAAAGCAGACATCCATCACCACTACCGAGGTGAACACAGGAAGAGGATAGATAAAAGGGGAGGACCAAACAACTTCAAATGGGCTTCTTTTTCGACTTCTTCTTCAACTTCTGGAGGGAGAGCTCCAGAGAGAACATCTTCTCCAGCAAGTAGATCTCTAGTTCCTATTGTACAATGAGAAATGAGAAGATATGAGAGATTGTAAACAAGCATATTATAATGGATTTTTCCTTCCTAAACACCTGTGAATGTAGGCAACATGTTGAACCACGTGAATTTGTATGTCACTTTCTCTCTCTTTTCTCTATACTTGTTTTTCATTCGCTGTCATGGATATACGCACCAATACCATACAGCCGCACTAGACCATTGTTGTAGACTCCAAACAACACCGATCGAGACCCAAATCATTTCAATGGGTCGAGAATGACTATTTCTCTCTTTTCAACTTGTTGAGCGATTTTTCATACATCAAGAGGCACAATTTCAGTAAATCAAATATGACAATAATACCGTCTGTAATAAGGGTGGATCGACAATATTGGAGGAAAAAAAAACTTGCGAACAACCAGTAACAAAAAGTAGGGTGAAAAAATAAGTGAGCAAATGACAAAAATAAGTGTGTGAGACCCACAAGATAAGTGCGTTCATTTTTGCACATGGATCACGACCAATATGAAATCTTGTAGGTAGACCTACATCTACACATATGTCACTCTTAAGAAGTCACTAAAGAGTTTGAAAAAATAACTCTTAGATGTTGAGATAATTTAATTATGAATAAAGTATATATTTGATGGATGAATAGTTACTCTTTAATTTTAAAAATTCTTTTAGAATTACTGCAATTCAAAATTTAAGTTTTTAACTAATCCAATATAAATAATTTATATAAAATTTAACTATATTTTAAATTTCACTAACATTGGACGGTTTGGATTCAAAAGTCACTTCATTTTATCTCAATTCATTTCATCTCATTATTATAACTTTTTCAAATTCTCATACAAAATATAATAAATACTACAATATTTTTTAAATTCTAAAATAATAATAATAATAATAAATAATATTTCAATAATATTTTATATTACTATTCACAAATCATCTCAAGTCATCTATAAATCTAAACAGTAAAATGCCAATAATGAGCATCCCATTTTGAAAGCTGAACAGAAATTTCAAGCTATTTCTCTTCAAGTCTTGGCTATCCAAAATCCAAATTGGGTAGGTGGTCAAGTCGTCGCAGATCATGAAAGCGTTGTTAAAACAACAGTGTATCCCCATCAATTGAAAAGCCGAGGGGATTAGGATAAAATTGTGGTATTAAAAATTGTTGGTGGAACAAATTATGAAAGTCCATTACAGGAAGATAGGCAATCCAATAATGTTTAACCCCATCTTATCTTATATCTGAACAAATTATATGCAGATAGATCGTGTACTTCGCAATTAAGATCAACTTAAAAATCAAATTCGCAAATGGGATTTGCTACACAACCTCCTACTATTCACCCACACTCCACACTCCATACTTTTTAATATTTTTTAATATTTTTTTAAAATTTTTTTTTGAATTTATTTTTTTTAAATATTTCAAATTTTTTATTCACTATTCATATAAAAAATATTTGATAAAAAAAAATTAAAAAACAAAGGTGGAGTGTGGAGTGTGGTAAATAGTAGGAGGTTGGGAAGATTATTTCTTATTTAAATGACCGATTTCAATTTCCCGAAAGGTCTTTCATGCAAGTTCTACACAAAAACTAGGATTGTTTTTCTTTTTTCTTTTCCAATATATAATAAATTTAGGGTTTTTTTCACGCTATATAATATATGTAACTTACTAGATTTTAATTGTTTCTGCCTTAAAACGGATCAAGAGATATAATATATCATACATATAATTTTGAAAATAAGACAGTACTTCAATTCATGGAGATTAATTACCATGCAACCACCTCGATCATCAATTGTGTTGTTTAGTCACCTAATTAACTTTCTAATCTTTATTTGCTAAAGTTCATTAATATACCACTGAATTCAATTTTATGCGGCTGCCTCACTATACAGAAGTCATAAGTCCTTTAGCTCTAGTTTCTAGTAAGAATGTGAATGGAGAAAGTAATATTTTAGAAGCCGAAATTTAGGTTAGTTTGATTATACAGATGAAATGTAATAAAAGTTGAATAAAATATTATTGTAATTTTATTTTTGTTTTGAGATTTGAAAATTTTAAATTGCTTGTTGTATTTTGTTTAGAATTTCGAGATATTTGTAATAATTAGATAAGATGAGAAAAGATCGTTTGTTTTTGTAGATGAGATAAAAGTTAAAAGTTGAATAAAATATTGTTATAATATATATTTTTATATTATTTTTGTTTTAAGATTTGAAAAAATTGAATTATTTATTTTATTTTGTGTAAAAATTTAAAAAAATTATAATAATTAGATGAGATGAAATAAAATAAAATGAGAATGATTATGAAAACAAACAAGACAAAAATAATCACGTGAAGTCGTGTATAGCATAAGCTCTGGCCAAGGAGAGCAGTAATGCTTAGTCTTGTAAAGGTGGAGTTGGAGGATGATTCATAGCTTGTTGTGAAGGCTTTGAGCAGTGGTGAACAAGTGTGGGCAGATTATATATGAGGTGCTGATAGAGGATACCAGGAGGATTCTTAATGGAAATGTGGATTGGAATGTTCGGTTTGTGTATAGAGAAGCAAACAATGTAGCATATAAACTTGTAAAATTAGCTTCTTCTTTTCTTCTTCTTCTTATTTTATTATTATTATTTTATTTTTCGGAGGAGAGGTTGTGGATAGAAGAAGCCCCTCAATAGATTACAAATACTGTTCTTAGTGAGAAATAGTGTATTGATTGAACACTTGCTGATATATACAATAAAGGAAACACATTTGATTTTTTTTAAAAAAAATCACGAAAAAACATTAAATAGTGAAGAAAAAAAATTACATACATACATTAATTTTAGCATAATGACAAAGTTATTTTTAATGTAATGAAATCATATTCATAAGAAAAATCAGTTTGAAAATTCCTAAAACAAAAATATGTATAGGAGAAAAAGTTAGGATAGGTATAATTACTCTCTATATGTGTTTATTCTTTCCAAAACCTTCTTATACTTAATCATATAAATAATATGATAAATTTTAAATGATTTTATAAAATAAATATTTAAATTATTTATTTTCTTTTGTGTAAAAATTTAAGAATATTATAATGATAAAATAAATTGTGTTGTGAAAACAAAGAAAGCCTTAATTTCTTTTATTAAGGCACATAGGCCTCTTAACTTCTACTAAATATAGAGAAGAAAGAATCGAAATCCTCTTTATTTTTGGGAATATTAAAAATGACTAAAAAAACATACATAATTGCAAAACAACGCCGCTATGTATTCGTATTCATAATAATAATAATAAAAAAGGTGAGAAAAGTAATACCTATTTTTTTTCTATAATTTTTCATATATAAAGAGAGATATATAATATATATAATATGTATATATATCGTACTTTTCGGCTGAGTTTCAACAAGGACAAAATTTTAAGAATCCACCATGACTTTGATGATTTCTGCCATTTCTCTATTCTATATATAAATTAAAAGTTTTGTTATTTAACTTCTATCATACTCTATATTTTATATATTTTTTTAATTTTTTAATATTTTTTAATTTAATTCTTTTTAAACTATTTTAAATTTTATATTCACTATTCATATAAAAAATATTTGATAGAAGAAAAAAATTAAAAAAATTAAAAAAAAATATGAAGTGTGAAGTGTAAATGAATAGTAAAAAATTATAAAGATTTTTTGATAAATTAATTAAGAAATTCGCAAATATGCAACCCATTTTGACAAGTTGAACAGAAATATCAAATTATTTGTCTACAACTCTTGGCTATAGGAATGAATTTTTTTTTAATCAATTATTATTTATCACTCTACATCTTATATCTTATAAAAAATACTTTTATATCATATAAAACATATCCTTCTACTTTATAAAATAATTGTAAGTACAGAAAGGAGAGTAAATACTAATCGATGGATAGTAAGGATAGGTTTGGGGTAAAGATAAGATGAAATTTTTTATCTTTATCTTATCTCATTATTATATTTTTTTAAATTTTTATATAAAATATAATAAACAATTCAATTTTTTCAAATTTTAATTTAATTTTTTTAAATCTTAAAATTAAAAAATAATATTTTAAATTTTAAAACAAAATATAAAATTGTCATTTCATTCCAAATCTATCCTAAATCTCTATTGGTGGGTGGTCAACTCTTCGCAGATGAAAAGCATTATGGTATCAATAAATCTTTCCAACCTTCCAATACTCTACACTCTATTTTTTTTTAAAAAAAAATTTTTAATTTTTTTTATTAAATAATTTTTATATGAATAGTGAATAAAAAATTTGAAATAGTTTAAAAAAAATAAATTCAAAAAAAAATTTTAAAAAATATTAAATAATGTGGAGTGTAAAGTATGGATGAATAGTAAAAAATTATGTAACAAAACCCGATTTGTATTGTGTTGGTCAATAAAGTTGGGCGGAAAAATGAGACACGTACCTATAGTTAGTCAATAAAGTTGGGCGGAAAATTTGAAGTGCGTCCACAAGAGAACCACCAAAAGTAGTGCGTTAATTTTAATTTGCACATGGATCAGGACCAAAGTCATGATGTAATTAATCTTGTAGGACCAAAGTCATGAGAAGGATTGAAAATGGTTTTCTCACTTCATCATTAAGATCAAGGCCATATACGTACATATTTATAGTAGCTAGCTAGCTACAATTGTGTCTTGTAGATACAATAATAGTACCTTCATCATCATCATCATTACTTTTGATTTGACAATATCTCTTTATCTTGCAGCTTGGCCTTATCTTTAGTTTATCTGGCTGTTCATCGCTTTATGCTTTAACAGTGTTTACTAAAATAGCTAGCAAAGTCCAGAATACTAATAAGCTGTGCATATAGTTTTGTGGGAAATATTTGTGAATACGCTTATATATGCTTCATATAAAAAGAAAGCACCAAGAAAGTTATCTTCACAGCACTGGTACTGGAAACTATGTGTGAGGGACGGCCCTTCTCAGAAAGGCCGGAGCCCAAGCCCAGGAAGAACAAGTCACAGAACCTGTATAAGGAAAACCCTAAGCCCAGGAAGGACAAGCCAAGAATATACATTTTATATCTTAAAAAGGGCACCGAAAAATTTTTGACCCCTTCTTTCGCTCTTAATTCAATCCGACCTACTAATTAGGATTTACTATATATTATATTAAACATTTGTACACTCGCCACACTGTATCTTTTACTATCATCCGAAAAAAATCATTTGCATGAGTTTTGTGGATGTGGACATAAGCACATTGTTGAGCTTCTATGTAAATTTTGTGTCGTATGTGATTGATTCCAAACTTTTTGCGCTACTTTTTTCTTATTGTTCCTAACAAGGCATGTAGAAAATAAAGTTCGATCAACTTATTAACACGAAAAGCCAACCAAACCTAACATATAAACAATAAAAAAAAAAGGAAAAAAATTGCAGCTTGTACTTACTCCGAAACAACTATGTAATTTGTAATTTGACAAAAATGGAATTCTGCCATGGTGTTTTTGAGAAATTGAGAAACAGAAATGGAAAAATGCTTTCGAGAATAGAGAGAGAACAAAGAGAAAAATATCTTGATCTGAGTAAACTTTATTCTTACAACTGAAATATATACATATAGTGTATTTATACTTATATCTGAAATGATAAAGCTAAATTGAACTGAATTGATACTTACATTGGTGATTATAGGAAAGGGGTGTGGAATGCAAAACTTCATATAGAGATTTATTGGAAAGTGATGGAGTTGGTGTGATATTGATCAAATGAGTAACAGCAAGGACACAATCACCCCAAAAATTGAGTGGCGAGGAAGGTTGAAATCTTAGGGACCAAGCAACATTGAGTAAATGTTAGTGTTTTCCTTTGATTGCACTATTTTGTTGTGGTCTTTTGACACAAATTTTTGTGTATGACTCCTTTGGAAGAGAAGAATTATGGCATGTGAAATTTGGTCCCATTATCAATCCTTATTTCTTGATTTGGGATTGAAATTGAGTTTCAATTAGATTGAAAAATGACTGCAAATAAGGCCTCGTTTGAGATTTATTTTGTAGAAGATATACCCAAGTAGATTTTGAATAATCATCTACAATTGTGAGAAAGAGAGTATTTGGAACCATCTAAAGCAAAACCTGAGAAAGGGCCCCACAAATCATAGTGTATAAGATCAAAGGCAAATGCATAAACAGATTCACAAGATGGAAAAGGTAAACATTTCTGTTTAGCTAATGGACAAATTGTACAAACACAAGAACCTAGAAATTTTGTTATGTGCATAACTTATACACAATTATTGAGGAATTTTCAGCTTGCAAAAAGGAATGTGACCTAGTCTATAGTGCCACAAACTAAAATTCTGATTTATTGAAGAAGATGAAACAAAACAACCAACTAAGGGTCATTGCAATAGTTGATATAAACCAGCATTCTTTTCACCCATTCCAGTCGTTGTCCATGTAGACAGGTCCTGGATGAAACAAATACGAGACAACAAGAAGAATCAAGTATTAATTTGTTGGCAGAGATAATGTTGAAGGAAAAAGAGGGAACACGAAGTACATTGTGTAGACCAAGGTATGTAACAAATGAATAGTTCCCGTATGTGTTACTGGAATTGAATGGCCATTTGGTAACTTAGTAGTTGAAGCAATTCGAGAGGTTATAGAAGAAAAACAAGCAATGGAGTTGACCATATAGTCTGTTGCTCCAGTATCAATAATCCAAGGAATGTAGTTACTTGCAAAGTTATTAGAGGAATGCATTTGTGGAGTTGGAAGAATACCACAGGTTGATAATGAAGTGGCTTGATTCACCAAGTGTTTAGTGGATTGTGGCATGAGCACGGCAAGTAGTTGCTCGTATTGAACTTGAGATAAATAGAACTGTGAAACACATCACTTGATTTACCCACAAAGGAAGAAGTCTGGTTTGCTGAATGGGTTATTCCTCTTTTTGATTTGAAACCAGGAGGAAAACCATGAATTTGATAACACTTTTCTGAAGTATGGTCTGTATATCCACAATGACTACACACAGGTTTGTCCTTGCGAAGCTAGTTTGCTTTGAGGCAAAATTTCCAGTTTTAACAAACTTTGCTGTCAAAGCAGCAATCGATACAAGGCTCAGTAGTCAGTAGAGTGGTATTGACAATGATCTCTCTCTCTCTTTCTCTTATTGTAAGACCAAAGCAATTACTTTATTGATTGAGGGAAAAGGAAGGATCAAGCAACAAAATTTAACTTCTTATGTTATTAAAGGAGTCATTTAATCCCATAAAAAATTGCATCACATATTCCTCTTGTAGTGTCTCCTCAAAAAAATTTAGGGTGTCCATATAACATTGTGGCAAATTATAAACTGGCAAATTACATTTGTAATCTATGTAATAAGCACTCGCAGATTTTTGTTCTTGCTTCAATGAACTAATGCTTTTCTTAATTGGAAAATTCTTGGACGATTACTTTGTGAGAAACGATCCTTTAAGTCCTTCCACGTCTATAGCATTGTCTATGAAAAAAATGTTCGAACCTATGTTCTTCGCGACTGAGTTGATAATCCACTAGACCACCATGTCATTACATTGAACCCATGGCGAATAAAGAGGATTAGCTTCATCAATTGGCCTTTTAAGGACTGTAGTGATGAATCCAATCTTGTTTTTAGCACTGATAGCTTTCAACATTGATTTCACCCAGGAATGATAATTTTCACCAGTTAATCATTCCGTTACGAGTATCACGCTAGGATTTTCTCCATGATGTAAAAAACAAGGATTTGAAGGACTGTCGAGTGAAATTTGGGGGATAAAAGGGATGGAAGAAACTGCGGTGGAATCCATGACAAAATTCTAGAGCAATTAAAATGCTCTGATACCATAACAAAAATGGAATTCTGCTATGATGCCATGATAAAATTCTAGAGCAATTAAAACACTCTGATACCATAACAAAAGAATTCTGCCATGATGTTCTTGAGAAATCGAAATACAGAAATGGAAAATTGCTTTTAAGAATAGAGAGATAACAGAGAGGAAAATATCTTGATTTGAGTAAACTTTTTTCTTAATTTTACAACTGAAATATACACGTGTAGTGTATTTATACTTATGTCTGAAATGGTAAAGCTAAACTAAACTGAACTGATAAGTACATCATATTATCAGGGTAGAAATGTAAATGTATACAAAAAAATGTATATTTCTAAGATAATCTAACGACAAAACTATCAAAATCAAGACATTGCACAACCAAATAATTATAAAGTTACACCATGCAACATCTTTTAATATATGAGAATCAAGACTATCTTGCACTTCAAATTGAATAAGAGGAGGCAGTCTAATATGGTGGGAAGACTCGTTAATTTCCGAAGTCGCCAAAGATCATGAAGGTGTGCAACGCAAGTACAGATCACTTTGTAGCTAGGTTGGTTTATTCTTCTTTGATTCGGAATATTATGCCATGTCAATACAGATCATACAAAAACCCTCTCCACCATTCCTGTTCTACTTAAGCCATGTCCCCTCCCCCTGTCTACAGAAACCTTGTCTCTACAACAAATCTCTTTCATTCCCTTCGTCTCCTGATCCTCCACTCTTGTGAACAATTTTTTTCCCATCCGAAACCAAATAGCTTTAATCTAATGCTCAGAGCATTGGCAATGGTCAAAATAATAATATAATATTATATATTTTTATAATAATATTTTTTAATAAATTCTTTTTTATATTTTACAAATGCACCCCATATATTAATTAATAATTTAATTAATTTTACTTAAAATTATTATTTCCCAACTATTTTTTATATCAACCTAATTATCCAACATAATATAACATTGTTTACAAAAAATATTTCCTGAAAAGATTATAACATTAGATACTTGAGAGCAGAAACTATAATGTACCTTCACAGGTATATTGTGATATTCAGTATCAACATCATACACATGAAATCTGGAGTGAAAATAAAGAAGGGAAACACGAGTGAGTCAAAAGCAGTCAAATCAAAAGAGGAGTTCCCGTAAAAAAAAAAAAAAGAACTATATCTACAAAAATATAAGCACTTAAAATGAATTTGTAAAGCTTACACCAATGGCTGTACAATCTCGAACTGGAATGCAACTGTAACTTTTTCTATCCACGTGGGATTCAAGCTATTCAGTATAACCTCAGTGCGGCCTAACTCCTCTAGTTTTCCATCTATTTTATTCGCATATACCACTGCCATGGGATCACTCTGAATGGAACAATATCTATTTTAGCTCAAACAACAGTAAGACAATCCTGATCAAAACATGAATGCATCTCATATGAGCACATAAACAAACTACTATGTATTGAAAAAACTCAAACCTTGAAAACTATAAACACCTTTTTCCAGAAAGGGTCAACATGAAGTATTAGTTCAGCTCGCTACACGTGTAAATACTACTTATGGTGCATGAAACCGAACACTACCAGGATAGGAATCCCACAAAAACTACTCTTAAACTTGAGAAGAAAGAAAAACACCAGAAACTTGGGGTGTTAGCTCAGTTTCTAGCAATTTTGAGCAAACAAAGATGGT
Organism: Cyclocarya paliurus; assembly: GCA_029856935.1. Taxonomy (NCBI): domain Eukaryota; kingdom Viridiplantae; phylum Streptophyta; class Magnoliopsida; order Fagales; family Juglandaceae; genus Cyclocarya; species Cyclocarya paliurus. The sequence goes on from CM056953.1 coordinate 32,571,967, forward strand.
GTCCAGGATTTAGTCATCCAAAGGTTAAGCTGAAGAGATACAGAAGAAGCAAGAAACTCTACAAATTTGGAATCCATTTCTTGTTTGAGAAAGTCCTAATGGAAGACATATATCCTCCTAATCAGTAAACACAAGATACCAGTATTGTAGTTTTCTTTCCTCTAGGTCATAATATATCATTAAGAACACCAAAAACAGAACAAACTAAATATATCACTAAGCACTGTAGTTTTCTTACCAAGGTTTTTCGTCAGTGTATGATAATTACCCAAACTAACTAAGACTGTCATCGATCCACATACATAGTAATCCAGCTCATTACAAGGGTATGACTAAAAATATCTTATGTAAACAAAATACTGTCAAAATAGTAACTTAACTTTTTTTTTATAGGTAGACATAGCCCAAGTACACAGAACGTATAAAAATAGTAGCTTAACATAACATAAAGTAATGATCATCTCACGTGCCCTATTAAACCCTGACAAACCACCTTTTCATGCAATCTCCCCTCTGTTTTGGTTTAAGTGAAACTCACAGTAAAATGTACTTCAACATAATGAACCAAAATTGTTATAGTTTCCTCAAAATTTAGAACTGATTAATTCATAGAATTATGTTAACTCAAGAAATATTATACCACAGTCTTGAATTAATACAAATGAGAAGTGTGGTTTGGATCATAATTTCAAGTCCGTGCTAAGCATAGAAAATATATAGGTGATGAAGGTGGACAATAGAGCACCTAAACAAAAGATTTGGCAAAGGAAAGACGCTAGTATAAACCCTCATAAACATCACTATCAAACATATGGTTATTTTAGAGAGGGATACCTTTGAAATGATGTCACGATCTCGCAAGTTAAATGCTGATAGGGATAACTGCAGCACAGATTAAAACATACATGAATACATTTTGAAAAAGCAAAACAAATGAGTTAACGGTACAGAAATAAATAAAAAGACAAACTAAAAACAGAAGAGCCACTCATGCAGATAGAATAACAATTCCAGATGTCGAAATCTCCTATAATACAGTTAATTGATCCCATCCCATGTAAAGTTTTTGTCAGGCAATAACTGCTTTGGAGCTTGCCGTTATTCCACCCATTTCTTTCTAGTAAGGGGCAACAGAAATGCACAATTTCCATCTGTTGGAGATGAAAGAAATGGCAGGTAACCCTTTTCAACAATATAGGTGGCACTTCAGCCTTTGGCACTTAAAAATGAGAAACATTCAACTTGCAAAATACTAAAACGCAGCATGTTGCTTCATACAACCTCATCAGTCACCAATTTACTGATATTCTGTTAACATATTTAGCTTGACTAAAAAAGTTTGACTGCAGTCTTAAATTTAAGAAGTTGGTTACCATGTGGGGTATCAATTTAGTCAATTCACACTTTTGGCCCGTTTGATGCTTGGTTTATAGTGTTTAAGAAGAGTATGAGTTTCAAAACCTTAAATTTCATGACTTTTAACAGTTATTTCTGAAAAGACGAGGGAAGTGAAACAGGGAACAGAACAATAGGTGGTCTATATCAGTAAGAAAAGTAAAACAAAAGCATCTAGTGGTCCTGATACAAGCAATAACGAAATACATTTTTCTATTGAAAAAACAGAATTTGGAATCAATGGCCTCGTCTGACACTCCAAAGTTGAATTGACATCCACAAAATGGTTCTTACCAAAGTTTACACTTAAGAGGAGAATTTTGCAGTGCAACTTAGGAAGTGAGGTGGGCTCATAAATGGATCCGTGGTAGCAACTAAACCATACAAAGAACAAGCAGGTATGGCCATGTTTTGAATCAAGTACAATGTATGGGGAAGATATCCATCCTATCACAGTATAAGCAAAACATCATCGTTTATCTAAGCGTGAAAACACATGGAACCCCCACCATGCTATCCATTCTCGATTCTGAGAAACTAGTAATAAGCCAAACATTTAAATGACAAAATATCAAAGTCAACATTGTGCTGCATGCCCCGCATGCTTCATTTATCAAGCGAAATTCATAGCTTTAAGAGCGTTAAGGAGGTAACATTTTAGCACCTTTGAAATTCACACAAACCGATCCTCTACCATGCAATGAAAACGATTTCTTTGATAATTTTAAACATATATGTATTGAAAACAAAACAATAACTGAATAACACTAACACGAATACAGAATATTTATTATTTTATTATCTAATCTTTCTGGATATTTTTTAATCAAGTTTTGTACCTTGCATTTGCATAAGAATAGTATTACAGGGAAAACTTTTAATGGAGAAGAAAAAAGTAACCACAATTTTAAAAAAAATAATAATAATCGTATTCATATTATTCTTGTTCTCATCGTATTTTACGGGCAATGCCCAACATAATAATCAGGTAAAATGAGAATGGTAAGAACCTAAGCCAATCTGGGATAGAAAATAAATAATGATACGAATTTCAGCCAACGTGGGGATAAACAGAGTCTGAGCCACCGTGGGGTAGATCATCGAGAGCAGCACAGCTCATATAAATTTATATTAAAACTGGAAATAATATTAGTAAAAATTTAACATTTTTCTTTGTACAAACTATATATACAGGCGTTATAGAAGAATGGCTGTCACTACCTCGACTTGGGTGAAGAGTTGCTGGAGCCCCCGAGACCTGTAGAAGAACTCTACGGCGTCGTTGTGGCCGCCGTTGTTGTTGTTGGTAGCTGTGGTGCGCTGTTGGACCCCACCCACAGCTTGCTTTCCTCCTTGCACATCCGAAGAGCAGTTCCCCATCTCTCTCTCTCTCAACCCCAATTTTGTTTTTTTTTTTTCTTTTCTCTATTTAAAACCCTGGATAAATTATTTACTTATCCTCTAAAAAACTTTCAGAGATCTTCAAACTCAACCTGTCCTTTGTATCAAAACATACAAAAAGGAAGATTTTTTACGTGTCTGGTCGCAACCTATTTCGGAGAAAACGTGTGTTGAGGATTGTGATTGCGGAGGATTGTCTAGCTCCGCTCTGCTCTATATATTAATGGAGAAAAGCTGTTTTCCTACGAAGACACTGAAATGTTTCCTTCCTTCCTTCTGTGCAAGAACCTAGTACCTACGAAATTTTAGCATCTTTACGATGTAGCAGTGCTTTCTTGACGAACACAACCATGGTTTTCTTTTCTTAAGCACTTCCAATGAGTTTTGTAAAATTTATTTTTATGTAAAATTTGAAGAAAATTAGTTAAAAAGTACTTTCAATAGATTTTTTATTTTCAAATTTATTTTACATTTTACTACAATATTCAGCTATATTTAGTATAAACTATTCATAAATATAAAAATATTTTATTAATTTATTCTTTTTTAATATACTTTATCTCTCACAATAATTTCTCTCTCTATATATTTTTTTCTAACAAACTATTAAATAATATAATATAAAGAAAAAATAGATAAACGAATATATGATATATTATAAAAATCATAATGTAAAATAAAAAAAATAAATTTTAGTGATATATTTAAAAAAAAAAGATACATAAACCATTAAGAGTGTTGTAAGGAATCAACGAACGCGTGATTTCCTTTTTGAGCAATTTCGCGTTAAAACCAACACAGGAACCCGGAAGATGATTTTCTAATACAAAGAAATTAATTGTTTAATTATAAAATCAATGTTCATTTTCTTCTTTGACCTTTAGTTTGTTGAAAACTTGAAAGTAACGTCCAGAGTTTTCGAAATTATACGAAATCTTGATATTTTACACTTTCACTTTGGCGTAAGGGTATGATGTAATTGAATTAGATTACGTATAGAACGATTGTGTGTGACTCCTGCTTTGAATCAACATCGCTAATCATTGTCAAAGAAAATCAACCAACGGATGTGCGTGTTTCTTTCCCTTTTGCAAATGTATACATTAAAAAAAAAAAGTAACAAAAATCAACAAGACTCTATGTACCTTCCAAGTCATTAACGTAATGGTCCTTTCATCTTTAATTCGATGTGACAAACCAATGGAATAGATATTTGAAGAAGGGTTGAATCTTCTTATTTTGAATCTGAATTCTTTCTTTCTTCCCTCCTTCCATAGAATATCCAATTGGTTGCCCAAGAAATTAGAAAAAGCAACATAGTTGAATGAACTTCAGCCGGTCGAAAAAGCTTTTCAAGATTCCTAGCCTAAAGGGAAAAATTAGAAAAATTCTGAATGCTAATATTTCAAAAGAAACAATGATCCCAAACTACCGGAGAGAAAAAACGTGAATCTTACTTGCTTGACAGTAAGTTCTGTTTTGAATTTGTGCTTTTCATTATAACTTTCCTTGATTGCCTTCTTAAAAACACCCTCAGGTAGTGGAAGACAATCTTTCTCAATGGTGAACTGCGCCTGAAAATTGATAACTCATCAGTATCCAGATCTGCCAAGATAGATGAATAGAATTACAATAATTAGATACAAAACTCAAGTTCCAAGAAAATCTAACCTGAACAGGGAATGCCCCACCAAAAGCTCTTGGCTCAAGTTTCATGCCACCAGAAGAGGCCGCCTTATAAATACCATAATGAAGCTTCAAATCAAAATCATAGAGAAAAAGTTTAATCTCAGGTTTGATACCCATCACGACATCCTTTTTACATGTAGTAACACCCATTACACGATAGTGAAAACAATCCCAGGTCTTTGCATTGCACATGAATATCACACTGCCAAGTTTTTTTATTCTTCTCATCATGTTGGCCTTCTTAGCACCATCATGTTTTTCTTTGTTCTTTCGACTCTCAGTAGTACCACCGTCTGACATACGATGCCTCCCTTCGTTTCTCTCTTTTTGTTTGTGATTTTCCAACTCAATGATCTTCTTCTCTTGGTTATTTTCAGGTTGATGGCTCTTCTCCTTATGCTCTTCATCATTGACGTCCTTCTCTAGAATTCAGCTTTTTAACCTCTCCTCCACCATTGCTGCTTTCTATGTTACCCTTCAATACATACTTTAAAGAATTGACAGGGGTGCCTTTTTGCTGCATGATCATCTGATCTCAAAAATCTATTCGACATCTTTAAAGAAAGTATTAGAAGTGGAAACATAGAGTGGGAGGCTTTTTTGCTGAAAAGATATCCAAGAATTCAAGAACTAGAAAGACATGAAGTACAAAAGAAAGACACCCAGCAAGACAAGTGAGAATCTAAGTAATGCATAGGAAGCTCTACCGTCAACTATAACTCTAAAACCAAAAGCATTTATGTTTGCTCAGTCAATTCCAATCTCAAAGCAAGCAGCACTTGTACAACTTGACTCATCTATCGATTAAGGCCCCGTTTGGATAGTGAAAGTGCTTCATCTCATTTCATCATTACAATTTTTTCAAATTTTCACACAAAATATAATCAACAATTCAACTTTTTCAAAAACAATAATAATATTAAAAAATAATATTCTAACAATATTTTATTTAAATTTCATCTCATCTTATCTCATCTCAACTCACTATCCAAACGACACATAAGCCAACTAGGATGATATATATACCTCATACTAGATCATGGCATGCCCTCCTTCACCTCCATAGTCTGCTTTTGCACACACTGTCTTTATATTTACTTAGGTCAACTTCTTCCAAAATGGAGAAAATAAATTAACTTTGATCTAGCCGACACCCACAATAAAATAATCTTTGGGCAATATCACAGCGGCCCTATCTTTTCACTTCCTTTTGCTTTTCTTTCCTCATACATACTACTTAGGTACTTCATCTTATCTTCACAGCTCTAGTACTAGAAACTATGCTATTTCTCGCCATGAGTAGTCTAAGTGAGCAATACAACAATTTGAATACTGCATAACGTAGCCAATTACTTTTTAGTGAATTGAATAGCATCTAATGTAGTTCAATATCCCTATCAATTTCCATAACCTCCAAATATAGTGGGGAAAAAAATTCGAGAAAGGAATAATTTCCATAACCTCCTTTGTTTTCCTAAGAATATCGACTAAGTCTAAACTAATTCAAACTCTAAAGGCACAACACACATCCTCCCGTTAAACATTTACCGGTAAAACCGTAAAAGCCATCTCAAATTTCTCCTTTAGAAACTCACATTAGACAAACTACGTACTTCTACCAAGTGAAAAACATATTTATTCCAATGAATAAAATCAAGCAGTGAATTTTATATATCTCGCGATGAATCATTTACATCGATAAATCCATGAATAGAACAACCAAAATGGGTGGAGACTCGCATTTTAGCACCAGAAAATCCATTTTATTTTCTAATTTCTACCTTCCCTATCTTTTAAACAAACCCAGTTAATTTCCATGAGATTAAAAGACAAAAAACAGAGAAAAAAAAAGTTCCAATTAAAACCCTGAGACGGAGAGAGATAGGAAGAGTACCTGGCGAAGCAGATAGAACAAGAGAGGGAGACTGTAAAGAGCGAGAGAAAATGATCGAGAACCATACAGTAGATCTGGTGGAGAAGAAGAAGTGTTAATTAATATTTTATTATATATGAATTGAATATATTGGCATCCTCTGTATCCATATCCATGGCGTCTTAAAAACACACTGTTATTAAACTCCTAATCAAATGGTCAAATTATATCAGATCAATATAATGTCAAACCTTATATTTTTTGGTATTCTCTCGTACATACAGAGATTTGAAAATAAAGAAGACATAATAAAACAAGCAACCATAATAAAACATAACCGATAATGGGAATGAAAGGTCCTCTGCCCCCACTGACTTTCAAAGAAAGAAACATCACCATTAGATTCACAAAATCTGCATTCAAAAGCGACCTTCCAGCTGCTGCATGCATATTAAGGATGATCTTGATCATCTGAAGAATCTTCTTCAGAACTCCTATAGACAAATTCAAGCTCTGGTGTACTTGAGACTTCGTGACAGAAAGTCTTCATCTTGGGACAACGTCTCACATTCACTTTATCCAATGATGGGAACCCAAAGGAATAAGGTCCAGAGCAAAAGTGTGTGAGGTTTGCTAGGTCTTCAAGTTCTAAGTATGCTAATTTGTTGAAAGTAATTGGCACATTTGCTTCACCATCCTCCATTGCTACAATTTCTGTAATCATTTTGCAGTACTTCACAGTCATTCTTTGGAGTTGCACCAGAGTTTTGGCAGTTGATGATGTTAATAAATTGATCAAGCCGTCACAAAACGATATGTCCAATTCTGTCAAATTTTGAAGAAATACCGAGGATGGCACTATGTTTTTCAATTTGTCGCATCTGAACAGAGTAAGAAATTCCAGATTATGAAAAAGTGGGCATGGCTGGGTACTGTCTTCTTTCCACAAATGTGTAGGCATAGGTAGATCAGTGAGCTGTAGTCGTCTTAATCGTGGGACTGGGTCAACAAGTTCATAAGGGAATATTTCCTTCCGGCCACTAAACCTTACTTGAAGTTCCAACAGATTTGGCAGTTGAAGTTGAACGCAAGTCTGGAGTTGGTTCTGTTGACTTGTTTCTTGACTACTACTGCTGCTCGCAAATTTTGAAGCCAAAATCACTTGTTCACATCCCCATAGTTCTAATATTTCCAATGAAGGACATTCCAAATTAGTATGCACCCCTTCCAAAATCCACTTGAGTTTTGGCAATGCAGTAAGTTTCATGTTCTGTAGTACGGGGAACTTAATATGTCTGGCTGTTCCGTCTTCTCTCGCTCCACTTTCTTTCGTCTCTGAACTTGGAGCTATTAAAACTTGTGGTTCTTTACCATTATGCCCCTCCATATTTCTAAATATAGTTTCTAATGAACTGCAGTCATGTATCCATAGACAAGTTAGACTTTGCATTAACACATTAGATTGAAAGACGTGCAACAACTTTTCACATCTCCAAATATTCATATGTTGAATATTTTTGGAAAAAGAACTCGCGGCGACTTGATCCTGGCATATAATTTCCAACTTATCCATGTTCCGAATGTCCAACGTCTTCAAGCTCGAAAACGAGAGCTGTAAAATATATTAGAATAGTGGTTAACACATACCCCATCCAACATAAGTTATAACAGAACCTATAAGAAATATATTTCAGCTCGAGAATGATGAAGTAAAACTAAACAATGATGAAGTAAGTATTGCGTATTCATCATGTATTCGGATTGATATGTTTTGTTTGTTGGTAATAATAGTTCCACACCTTAATTTAATGTTTCCCGCAACGAGCCGCTAATTGGGACCTAAACAGTAACTATTTTCATATAAAAATATAACTTTAAGTTATTTCAAAATTTTAATTAATGCATTAAAAATCATATAAGTAATTTATTCTGTAGAGATTATAATTTTCTTATTAAATCAGTTGTAATACTTATAATTCTTTCTATTTTCATTATCTAATTATTTCTTTATGAACTTGACATTCAGAATAATAATGAGATTTGAGTATTCTTTAACAATGATTAATATTGTAATTAAATCTATATTTTAGAAAGACTAATTAATTAAATTTATCAACTTAAGAAGAGAGATCAAAATGATTTCACAATATTAGGATGTAAAACTCTTCTACCTAAATAGGAAATCTTAAGGCAGTTAATTAATTAATTAGTCTCTTTACCTCATCCACCAAGAAAAGGGGTTGTTTAATGGACATCTCAGACGACCTCTCTTTCACTGTTTCTTCAAAGCTCACAACTCCTGAAGCAAATATCTCAACTTTCTCGCATCTTTCAATCCAAATCTTTTCCAACATGGACCATTTTGAAACATGCACTCCTTTGTAAAACCACTTGAGTCTCTTTAAACTTTCAAGTGTCAAATCAGTTACTCGAGGGAACTCCAATATTGTCCTTGCTACTGGCTCTCCTCCTCCTCCTCCACCACCTGCAACAATTTCCTCCACCCCACAATCCTTAATCTCAAGTATTTTCAATTGCTCTAAACATCTAAAAACTGTTTTGGGTTCTTGACCACAGCTCCATACGTGCTTTATTTTGGATAGACCCTTCATACGGAGTGTTTGCAAGCTAGGGAAGGAAACCTGTCGGATTATGTTCTTTGTATCAATTAAAGATGCCAAATATATATTTCTATGCTTCAATTTTAAAATATGAAAAATTAAACTGGAGAAAGAATATAAAATAGCACAAATTTGGGAACAATGGTCCCTTCAAAAATCAGTATATTCCGTCTATAAAATTCTCAACAGAGCTCCCAAGAATACAAAGTCTTTAATTATATAATGACATTGTAAATACTCATTTGCGATGCTATAATAGTTCACAAACATATGCCAAATTCCATATTTACGCAATGGGCTTTTTTATTTGAAAACTACTTTGGAAAAGTCCAATCTTATTTTTTCAAATCTAACATTTATGACTCAAAACTATGGTGTCTTCAGCCACAACCTCAGCAGAGGAATGCAATTATAGTTTGGGGGGCAGGGATATGCCAATTGGCCCACAAGCCACTAGCGTTGGGAATGTTTATGATTTATAGTACAATATACATGCTTTGACACATTTATATGGACCACCTGTGTCAATGTGTGAAATCTTTTGTGGGTAATTACTGTCTGATGTACCTGATGATGTAGAAGTGGGATGTGAAGATCGCGGTTGCCCTCTGTAATGATTTGCCCGGAATCAGTCATGAATGAACTTCTTGTGCTTAAGAAGCTCACGAGCTCTGGAAGGTCCTCTAGTACCAAGGTTTGCAGTTGATGGAACATTATTACATCTCCATCTTCTATTCTGTCTTTTTCTTCTTTCACAACTATCGCACCCATGTTGTTACATCTTTTTATTTCCAGTTCTTCAAGTAGTGCAAGGCCTCTGGCTATGGATGATGAGAAGACAAATCTTAATTTCTCACAATTTACTAGCTTCAAATCTCTCAATTTTTTAAAGGATGTCGATGGAAGTTTGACGTGACATATTCCAAGTTCAAGTTCCAACAGATTTGGCAGTGGAAGTTGAATGCAAGTCCGGAGTTTGTTCTGTTGACTTTTTTCTTGGCTACTGCTGCTGCTCGCAAATTTAGAAGCCCAATTCACTTGTTCACATCCCCCCAGTTGTAATATTTCCAACGAAGGACATTCCAAATTAGTATGCACCCCTTCCAAAATCCACTTGAGTTTTGGCAATCCACCAAGTGACATTTCAGTTAGTATGGGGAACTCAATATGTCTGGCAGTTCCGTCTTCTCTCGCTACACTTTCTTCCGTCCCTGAACTTGGAGCTATTAAAACTTGTGGTTCTTTACCATTATGCCCCTCCATATTTCTAAATATAGTTTCTAATGAACGACAGTCCCATATACATAGACGAGTCAGATGTTGCGTTAATATTGTTGTTGTACGAAAATTAGATTGAAAGACGTGCAACAACATTTCACATTCAACAATCTGCACATCTTGAATATTTTTGGAAAAAGAACTCGCGGCGACTTGATCCTGCCATATAATTTCCAACTTATCCATTCCCTTAATGACCAACTTCTTCAAGCTCGAAAACGAGAGCTGTAAAATATATTAGAATTCTATCATAATCGTAACTCTTTAATTTGTTTCCTGATTTTGAGCTGAAACATTTTTTTTTTCTGGTTTCAGTACTCAGCAAGCTAAACTGGGCCTTTTCCTTTTTTAATTTGTTTTTTTCTTGCTTCTTTCTCGGCTTTTGAATCTCTGGTGTAAAAATTTTATTTGGAGTTATGGTAGGCAAAAAGGGCTTAAAATAAAGAAATAACAAAATAAATTTAAAACTATTATTTTTATAATTTAGCTAAACTGATAGATAATCTAATGTGACTGGCTAAAATAATAAAAAAAAAATACCTAAAAACTTTAAATAATGAAAGACAAGGAATATTCATATGCTTAATATGGGTGTATGTTATATTTTTTTGTTTTATAAACATGATATATAGAATATGGAGAACTGAGTATTTTTTTAGTAATTATTATATTATGATTAAGTATACCATTTAAAGAGATTAATTAACTAAATTCATCAACTTAATTAAAGACATATCAAAATGATTTTATACTATTGGGATGTAAAATTTTCTCTCACTTTCATGAAAATCTTAATAGAGGTAAATAATTTATAATTTCTTACCTCATCCACCAAGAAAAGGGGTTGTTTAATTGACATCTGAGAGTACTGCCTCTCTTCAACTGTTTCTTCAAAGCTCATAAGTCCTGAAGCAAAGACCTCAACTTTCTCGCATTCTTCAATCGACATCGTTTTCAGCATCGGCCATTTTGAAATATGCACTCCCCTGTAAAAACACTCAAGTCTTGGTAACTTTGCAAGATCCAAAGAAGTTAATTGAGGGAACTCGAACACCAACGTGCTTCCCATTGCTTCTCCTCCTTCAGCCCCAACAATTTCCTTCAGTACCTCACAATCATTAATTTCAATTTCCGTCAATTTCTTAAGACATCCACTGACCGAGGCTGGAAACAAACTTTTAAGACTCGCACATCCCTCAACAGATATTTCTCGTAGATTCTCAAATTTGAGAATTGTTTGGGGATCCTTATTCCATACATGCTTTATTTTGTATAGACCACATAGATTCAGATTTGTCAAATTAGGAAAGGCAACCTGCAAGATTAAGTCCCTTGTTTCAATAAATAAAAAAACAAAAAAAGCCACTTGTTTCAATTAAAGGCAGAGCAGAGAAAATTCATTTCTGGAGCTGCATGCATGTTTAGGCTGGTCCGAAACTACCTTAATTCATATAATCTAATCATTACAAGTTTTTTCAAATTTTTAAACAAAATATAATAAACAATCTAACATTTTCAAATCTAAAAATATTTATATTAAAAATAATATTATGACAATATTTTAATCAATTTTTAATTTTCATTTCAACTATTCTTATCTCAATTCACTATTCAAAAAACAAAAAAATCTCAATTCACTATTGAAACAATATTGTGATATATAGTAACCTAGAATACATGTAATTAAAAGCGTCATTAATAAATGAGTAGTGCTAAATGCTTTTTTTTTCATTCATTTTTTATATCTTTAAATATTTTTGAAAAATCATAACATTAAAAAATATATTCTTAATCATTAAATTAAAAAAATTGTTGAACCCATCATCGACACCCAATTCTCGACCACTTTACTTTTTCCTTAACAAATCCACAAGAGAGAGAATCTATAGACATAGATTTACATAGAAATTTCAGATGGAAAATGGTACTTCCATATACAAAATGTGCTGATAAAGTAGTGTACGGATTAGTGGTTTTTAAAAAAATTAATTTTTATGTTTATTATTTAATTTTTTTTAAGAAATTATTCACAAAAATGTTTTAATAAAAAAAAAACCAAAAAATATACACACAAATACCCTTTTAAGTCCCTATTCTCGTTTGACGTAACGTCATCCCTTGTGGCAAAATAAAGAGGCTTCGCAAGTATGGTATAATTATTTAAAAAATAATTAATTAAATACGATATAGATATGAAAAAAATTAATTTTTTTAGTAAAAAAATAATATTTATAATCTTAAAATACAGAAACATCGTGCACTCATTTAAAAAAATTAATAAATATAAAATACATACAAAAATATTAATTTTTTAATAATAAATTTCACTCCTTAAAAAAAACACTCAGCATTTCTTCAATCCATAATTATATCTAATATTACTGTTTTAATAATAAATCTAATTCTTTTTAAAAACAACTATATAATACAAGATTATACGTATCATTACTCCAAAATAAATGAATTGTGAATGAGCAGTTCTATTTCTGTAAATTTTAAGAGAGAGAGAGAGGCTGATTGGACTGTTACGGTGTTACCTCTTCAATTCCGAAAAGTGTGCCTCGCTGCTCATGTAATTCCTTGGACGACGACGATTCCAAAGTACGCACCCCTTGAAAAAACCATTTGAGTTTTGGCAACCCATCAAGTCTTAGGAGAGTTAGGCTAGGGAATAAAAGCCTCGTTGTTGGATCTGTCCCATCTTCTCTGGCAACAATATCCTCCATTACCCTACAATCTTGTATCTCTAGAGCCTTCAAACTCTCACATCCGTTAACATTACTCCAAACATGCTTTATTTTGGGCAGACGTTGCAGATGCAAGTTTTTCAAACTTGGGAAGGAAAGCTGCAGGATTAAGTCCCTCATATTAGTTAAAGACGTTCAAGATTTCAGTGCTTTGAATTTGAAAATAGGCAAAATTAAACAGGGGAACGAGTGTATTATAGCTATAATTTTTTTTATTGAACTGTCAGGAATTAAGTCTGGACTAATTTTGACAATGCACATATCCTTGACAAAGTTCTTTAGGTGTACTTCATATAACTCAAGGAAAAATTTCTAAAAGTTATTTTCAGTCAAGAATTTATACTTTAGATTTATACTCCTGAGGATTACATATCTAGATGTGAAAGCAAATACTCATTTACCATCCTACAACACTTAATTGGGAAAATATGTAAATTAATTTCATTATTATGTAATCAGCTTTTTATTTCAAAATCAGTTTAGACATGCGAGTCCCATCTTATTTTTGTTTTCAAATTTTACTTTTATGCCCCAAGACTAAGCTGGCGTCTTCCGCCACAACCTAACAGAGGCGCATGCAATTATACTTTGGGCACAGGGAATGCCAATTTACATGGACTTGTGTAATGTACCTGATGATGTAGAAGCGGCAACTGAAGATCATGGTTGCCCTCCGAATTGGTTTCTCTTGGGCTTAAGAAGCTCACGAGCTTTGGAAGATCCCTTAGCGCCAAGGTTTGTAGTCGATGGAACACCTCTTCTATTTCGTGATCTTCTTCTTCTTTCACGAATATTGCACCCACGTTGTTGCATCTTGTTATCTTCAATTCTTCAAGTAGTGAAAGGCCTCTGGCTATCGATGATGAGAAGATAAATCTTAATTTCTCACAGTTTTCCACCTTTAAAACTTTCAAGTTTTCGAAGGATGTCCTCAACTCAGGGAGATGCCAACTATTTTCGATATGGAGATACTTCAGTCGTTGAAAATCTTCTCTATCTAATTCATAGAAGACACTCTTAGTACTGTTCGACTCGTCTAAATAAAGATATTCTGTCTTCTTCAGTAGCATTTTGATCCCAAAGTCCAATTGGAAGCTGCTCCTATTCAGTTTGAGTTTTAACGTTCTTGAGAAGGCCGGGGCCTCCTCATAATAAAACGAATCCCTGAAATCTCCAATGCTTATCTTGTATCTCTTAAGCTTTTCAGAATCTTTCGGTAGATAGTTGGCATCCGGAATCTGTATCTCTAAGGCGATCAAATGTGACAAATGCTTTAGCTCTGCAAGGCTAGCATTTTTTCCTTCATTGTTGGGTCCTTCAACCTCCCATTGGACTTCGATGTTTCGCATGTACAATTCTTCTAAGTTGACCAAGCTTGACAAGACATTAGGAGGAATCACTCTAAGTTCGAAACAATTGGTCAAATCCAATAACTGCAAACGAGTCAAAGACGCTATTTCTCCTGGCAGGTTTGAAATGTCAGAACGAGCAAGACTAAGAATTACTAAAGTCTTGAGTTCTCCAATCCAATGAATATCTCCCAACTTACATCCATCTAGACACAATGTTTGTAGGTTTGTAAGTGGCAAAAGTGATGAAAGTTGTATATTTGTCAAACTCAGAACTTTGAGCTTCTCCATCCCTTGGAAGAAAATGTCTTCAAGCTTGTCCATCCTTTGGAAGGAAGTACTGCTTGGGATTTTAAAAAATGGATCAATGTTACATACTTGGAAGTATATTAATTTAGGACATTCTATTTTGTTGGGATATTTATGGATATGATCTCCACCATGAATAGAGAGCGCCTCGCATCTTTTTAGTGAATCCACATCTGGCCATGCTTTTTGCCCACCATCGCCTCTCATGACAAACATATTATGATCATCATTTGACGCAATTATTGTAGCGACATGACGAACAAGATCATGCATATAAAATTCCTCGGAGCTGCGTGGACTTTGTAGTAGGAAACAAGCATATTGGAGATCTCTAACTAAAGTTTCTAGTCTGTTTCGTGCTTCTTCCAATGTATCAATGCCATGGAATAAACACAGACCGAAACCATATCTCAACAAGTCCCCATAGGAAATGTAGTAACCTTGTCGAGCACAAAGCAAAAAGAGGGATTTGAGCTGTCCACCATCAAGACGTTTATAGCTCAGCTGTATACAAGAATATACGGTTGACCATATTTTTGTGTCAGGAGTGGGTCTTTTCAGTTGCACCAGGGTGTCCTTCCAGATTCCCAAATTCTTCTCATTCTTTAATGACCTAGAAACTGTTACAAGTGCAATCGGAAGACCTCCACACGCTTTAGCTACCTTAATTGCTTCGTTTCGCAAATCACGATCATCTTTGACAGTATCACCCGCCATCTTTTCGAATAAGTTCCATGCTTCTTCTTCTCCTAAAGTGTCGAGTTGAAAGCTGTTCTTTAATTCGGTGCCCATCTCAGATGATAGTACATGCAGATCTCTGGATGCGAGTAGTACTTTGCATCTTTCGGAAGGAGTAATTCCTATTTTCTCCAAATCAAGTTGCTTCCATATATCATCCAAGATAACAAGTATCTTCTTCTCCTTGTCTTTTTCTAACCTCTCCCGTAGATCGGCTTTTCTTCCTATTTCAGTTTTATTAGAATCAAGCTTTAGACCTAGCATGTCTGCAATTTCTCCTTGAATTCGACTTAGGTTTGGGTTGTCTGTCACATTTGCCATTGCCACCTCATCGACTAAGCTTTCTTCCTTGGCTTTCCTGAAAATTTCGTTCATCAGTGTACTCTTTCCAACTCCAGGCAACCCCCACACGCCGATCTTGTTGATATTAGCATCTCTCAATACCTCCATAATTCTGTTCGTAATTAATATCCTCGAATCCAAGGTCATGTAATCCAGGTTTCTTGGAGTCACCATTTCTTGCGAAGCAGGAGGCCGATAGGAAACTCTGGGGAAGTTTGCCTTTTTAAGAAGTTCAGCAATATTATCCACCATCTCCTTTGCTTCCCGGCTTATCTGATGTTGTTGCTTCAAGTTCAGGCATGACGCATTAGAGTTCCTCGATTCCGCTTCTTCTTCATCTCCACCAAGTTTCTTGGTGGCCAATTGATGTAAAATACCATCCACCTTTGTCAACCACGTTTTTACATCATCTTCAATTTCATCGCCGTTATTTGAAGCAGCGTCAACGTCGTGTTGAACCCTGTTCTTAGCATCCCGCAACGTCTTTTCCAGCTCCTTCAGATTCTCCATGTTGCTCTTGTAGTGACATGAATAACATAGCCACTGTCCAACTGGTCTAACAGTGTACTCTGCGATTTTCGCTGCAACTGCAATAGCGATCTCCATTCTTGTTTGCCACGGTCCGTCACCAGCTTCCTCTTAATTTTTTCTTTTTTAGGGAATTTGGTTTTTATAAAAGTTTTAAACTCAAACAAACTGATGAAAACCAAAAAAGATATAGAAGTTGAAACTGCGATGGCAATAAAGCACGGGGGAAAACAAAGAAATAAATTCGAGTACCTCTCCTTGGGACATTGATGGACGGGAGGCTGGAGTAAAGAGTCAATAGGATGAAGTTGGAAACCAAATTAAGCAAAGAGAAAAAAGTAGGCGGGCGGGGATCTGATTCCACGGTATCAATGTAGATACCAGACCAGAAACAGAGTTGGGAGTGGTATATTGCAGTAAAGACGGATCAGTACTAAAATGAATCACGGAAGTAGAACGACAACCCAATAACGCATCGAGAAAGATTTTCACCAACAACCAGAAAACAGAAAAAGAAAAAAAGAGAAATGGCAATTATCAATATGCCAATAGGCAGGAACAGAGAAAGGATGATCAACCACTCTCGGTTACTCTTTCACAAATGCATCACTTTCTTCGTCAGGCCCCTCCAGTCAAGCTCTGTGCTGAAAGTTCAAATTTTATTTTAACATAATTACAAGTGTGAAAATGCAAATATTATGGAAGAAATATGACGCAGATATTTGTTTTTTGGGTGAGAGTCTGATTCAATTATTCTGAAGAATAATTAAAAACAATCATTTAAATATCTAATTATAAATTATAATTTTTCTTCACTCAGTTAATTATTCAGTAAAAGATTCAACCTGTTTACATAATAGGCCAGTGATCCAAATTTATAGTAGAGCCAGTCATTCGTGGGAATCGCCGAAACAACCTCCAAATTAGCATCTTTTTGGGACAAAATGGGAATCATCGAAACAATCCCCAAATTATAAAGCATTCACATTGGGAAACTTATGAAATTTAGGTAAAATAATCTTCTTTCTTTATAATTATAAAATTTTGAGAAACACCGTATTTCTCATTTTCTATTCTCTTCCTATGATCTATTTAAATATTCCTTCATTTTAATTAAGCTTACTGTTCATCCAGCCTGTGTTGTTTGAAAATCTTATTTTAATTAACCCGCCCCATTATAACAAAACATTCTAATTTTAAAAAAATTATTTATAAAAAATATATATTATAATTTTTAATATAACTTTTGATATAAGATATAAATTCTAGTCTTAAGCATAAACATTAATATATAAATTATTATATATATCAAAGATAAATACATTTTTTACATAATAAATTATAATATATATTTTTTATAAATATATTTTTACACATTTGATCATATATTTACTCATATAAAAAGTCTAGAACTTATATAAACTATAGTTAAATTTAATATTATACTGGTATGTGTTCATTATTATAAAATAATATATTTTTATTATAATATAAATAGATTTAGTTTAGTAAATATATACATCATATTATTACTAATATTGATAATAAAAATATATATAAATAATCCGTACAATCGAATAAATAACTCTACTATTCTACTGAATACTGGATTTAAACGCAGACTATTAGTGGAAGATGAAGATTATATAGTGTCTGGAATGACAAAGAAAGGAAAATATAATAAATAATTTAATTTTTTTTAATTTTAAAATAAAAATAATATTTAAATAATATTTTATTCAACCCATAACCAAATTAGCCCTCAGGATTACTCAGAACTCCTTTTAATACCATGTAAACAATATATCATCACTTGTCTTAACAGTAGGTTCAGAAGTGATAAATTTAAGTTTGAATTCTAACACGCTTTTTGTCGTGAGTTGGGTAAGAGCTCATAATTAAGTTGAAAAATATATGAATTAATCGATCAAAATTCAAGTTTGTTTAATATTTATTGACATGAATTTTCAAGTTCTTTTAAACATAAATGACCAAATTCATGATCGATCAGTTATGCATTACTCAACCAAAGTTGAGCTTCTGCTTGGATATTTACATATGATATTTCCAAACACCTATACATATATATATATATATATATATATATATATATATATATTAACGATCAATGTAGATACCCGACCAGAAACAGAGTTGGGAGTGGGATATTGAGTAAAGACGGATCAGTACTAAAATGAATCAATGAAGAACCAAGAACGAAACGAGAAAGCTTTTCACCAAAAACCAGAAACAAGAAAAGAAACGGTAATTATCAATATGCTAAAAGGCAGGAACAGAGAAAGGATCCTTTCACAAATGCATCACTTTCGTCGTCAGGCCCTCCAGTCACGCTCTGCTGAAAGTTCAAATTTTTTTTTTTTAACGTAATTACAAGTGTGAAAATCATGCAAATATTATGGAAGAAATCCATTAAGTATCTAATTATAATTTTTCTTCACTGGTAAATTATTCAGTAAAAGATTCACACTGTTTATGGAAGAGCCAGTCATTCGTGTGAAAAGAGGATCGGTACGTATTAGTATCGAAATATTGTATAATTTCTCTAGTCCGAGTCTCGAACAATTGAAAAAAGAACTAGATCATCACATATGGTATATTTACGAACACAACCGATGAATAATTCAGATCGATGCAACATCTAAAATATCATATATCTGAAAGAATTTAATTAAACACGATGACTCATAAATTCATACTTTTGATCTGGAAAATCATGATGATGGTACCTCACTTTAATTTGGTCCTCCTCGATCCGCATCAGAAGTGCAAACTAAGAGCAAAGATGCCAAGGTGGTCACCGGAATCAATTAATTATATGAAAACCAAGATCGATCTGCATTTAGCAGTGAAACATGATTAATAATGTGCGGCGAAGTTGGACATATATGATATGACTGACTCTTTATGGTGGGAAGAGTACTGAATATATATACTGCAGGTAAAAACGAATACTTACTACCAATGAAGTAAAAACAAAACGGTATGACATTTAAAATGACTAAGAGAGGTAGTTTGAATACACAGAATGAGATGAGATGTTTTGAATCGTAGTTGAATAAAATATTGTTAGAATATATTTTTTAGATTTATTTTTATTTTTAGATTTGAAAATTTTTAATTGTTTATTATATTTTTATATGAAAATTTGAAAAAATTATAATGATTGAGATGAGATAAGGGTTTTGTATAAACAAACCTAGCCTAAGAGTCTTTGTTTACGATATGAGTTTCATATCATCCTATCCATCATTATTTCATTTTCAAATATTATATAAAATAGATATTTTTAATTTTAAATATTTAATATTTTAAATTAATCATTATATAATTATTACAATTTTTTAAACTTCCAAAATAAAATATAAAAAAATTAATTTTTTAAAATCTCAAAATAAAAATAATATTATAATAATATCTTAAATTTATTATATTTTGTAATTAACGTTTTCTATATCATTCTCAAAATACCATAATATATCATAACTCAAACCATTTTAATATCATTCACAAGCTATTTCACCAATATTTATAAATTCTCTAATTGTAAATTCAGTTATTTGAATTTATGCTCGAGATTTTGAAATTTCACAATTAGTACTTTTTGTCAACTTGACATGTGTATTTTAGGTGACACGTCAGCATTTTAAAAATAAATAAATAAATGATTTTAAAATGTGGTTGTCGTCGTGTCCGTTGTGTGGTGTTATTGTCATATTGGCAAATAATAATACTATTATGTCATTTCATCTTGTTCACTCATTTTGATTGCTTATGGATTTATTTATTTTTAATATTTTTTATTTTACTTACTAATTAAGAAAGTAACTATTAGTGTATTGATATTTTTTTCTAATTTTTTAAAAATATTTTAAAATGACAAAAAAAATATGAACAAAAAGATTAAAAAAAATAAAAAGATAAATTTTACATAAGCAGCACGCCGAGCTGTCAATGCTGACCAGCAAGACAAATTCTCATTGACAAATACCCCAAGACAAATTCTCCAATCACCAAATTAGCATCTTTTTGGGACAAAATGGGAATCACCGAAACAACCAGCAAATTATAAAAGCATTCACATTGGGGACTTATGAAATTTAGGTAAAATAATCTTCTTTCTTTATAATTATCCAATTTTGAGAAACACCGTGCTTTCTCATTTTCTATTCTCTTCCTACTGGATGGATATTTCCTCCCGATTGAGTTGGAGGAGAACTTTTCTTCCAAACAGATGAAAAGATTTTGAGCTGGTAAAAAATACATGATGTTTTATAATGACGGGATATATTGCAATTTTAATTTTGATTATTAAAAAAATATTTACTTATCATATATTCATGATGACGGAAGTTGTTGCACTTAACTTTCATCAAATCAACAACAAAAAATTATGCATATATACATTCCGCAAATATGGGTTGGAAGAACAAATATTTAAAGCAATGATGTTATTGCTTAAAAGGATTCGGCTAAATTGTGATGTTAGTATTTATATATAAATATATTGAGATCAAGGAGCATGCACGTACGACGTTCTTACCTCACTTTAATTAGGTCCTCCTCGATGATCCGCATCAAAAGCATAAATTACTAAGAGCAAAGATGCCCAAAAGAAGTCTGAACATCAGCGAGGAAGCTGTAAACAGTATTACCCGGCCTGTCATGAATAACAAATTAAACACATGTCACCGAGTATGAATACATGCAAGAAAGGTGTGGGGAAGTCTGGCCAGGACAAATGGAAGAGGCGAGCTCGTAGCTAGCAAAGGTAATAAATAACTAGTACTATTGATCTACTGAATAGTACTGGCTTTAAACGTAGACTATTAGTGGAAGATGAAGATTATATAGAGTCTGAAATGATAAAGAAAGAGAAATACAATAAACAATTTAATTTTTTTAAATTTTAAAATAAAAATAATATTATAAATAATATTTAAATAATATTTTATTCAACTTTTATATATGATGTTATGTGTAATCAAATGAGCCCTCAGATTACTCAAACAAAAATTCTACTCAACCTCCTACTATTCACACCACACTCCACACTCCATCTTTTTTTTAATTTTTTTTTAATTTTTTTATCAAATATATTTTTATATGAATAGTGAATAAAAAATTATAAATATTTTAAAAAAATAAATTCAAAAAAAAAATTTTTAAAATATTAAAAAGTGTGAAGTGTGGAGTGTGAGGAGGATGAATTGCAAAACCTATTTAAGTTTGAATTCTTACACGCTTTTTGTCGTGAGTTGGGTAAGAGCTCATAATTAAGTTGAAAATATATATGAATTAATCGATCAAAATTCTAGTTTGTTTAATATTTATTGACATGAATTTTCGAGTTCTTTTAAACATAAATGACCAAATTCATGATCGATCAGTTATGCATTACTCAACAAAAGTTGAGCTTCTGCTTCGATATTTACATATGATATTTCCGAACACCTATATATATATATATATATATATATATATATATATATATATATATGAACGTAGACTAAAGCATGTTGTTTTTTTATTTCAGTTTAATTAAAGGACTCGACCGATATATTAAATCTGGTGATCATGACTACAATAAATTTGAGAACCAAAGCAAGTAATAGAGATGGACAAAATTAGAAGCACGTACGTACCTCTCTTTTGCTGCTCTGAAATATCAAGACTGCAAATTAAACAATGACGCTCAATAATGGAATCGATTTTAAAACGCCAAGGGTCAGTGTTCGCAAGTCCAACTTTTGGAGCAGCGAGAGGGTAAATTGGCTTATATATAGCAGCAACCGTGAAGAATGAATCAGGGAGAGAAACGAGCAGATCACGACCAAAAACTAAAGAGTCATTGGAGAAAAAAACACCATCCACCAATCTTTTGTTTTGGTTTTTTTTTCTTTTTTTTTTTTTTTTTGGTTGCAATTAACAACCACCCATCAAACCAAAAAGTCTTTGCCGACCATATAATTTTGAAAGACTATAATGACAGTTGCGATATATACAAAAAAGCGTTAGATATTATAGAAGTAAATTTACATATTAACGATTTTATAATTTATATTTTGTGAATTTATTTTTTATTCTAATAGTTCCAAAGTTTAAACTAATAAAAAAATAAAAACTTAATTATTTGTAATATATTCTTAACGATTTTCCTATTGTGTGGATCATGTTGGGTTGCATGTAGAGTCTTGTTTGTGAATTGAAAATAAGCAAACAGCGAGTTCGTTCAATTGTTACTCAACTTTGACTCCAGCGAAAGGTCATGCAAGTTCTACACAAAAACTAGGATTGTTTTTCTTTTTTCTTTTCCTATATATAATAAATTTAGGGGTTTTTTCTCACGCTATATAATATATGTAACTTACTAGATTTTAATTATTTCTGCCTTAAAACGGATCAATAGATATAATATATCATACATATAATTTTGAAAATAAGACAGTACTTCAATTCATGTAGATTAATTACCATGCAACCACCTCCATCATCAATTGTCTTTCTAATCTTTATTTTCTAAATTTCATCTTCATTAATATACCACTGAATTCAATTTTATTCGGCTGCCTCACTATACAGAAGTCATTAGTCCTTTAGCTCTAGTTTCTTGTAAGAACGTGAATGGAGAAAGTAATATTTTAGAAGCCGAAATTTAGATTATTTTGGTTATTCAGATGAGATGGCATGAAAGTTAAATAAAATATTGTTATAATTTTATTTTTGTTTTAAGATTTGAAAATTTTGAATTGTTTGTTGTATTTTGTTTAGAATTTCGAGATATTTGTAATAATTAGATAAGATGAGATAAAATTGTTTGTTTTTGTAGATGAAATAAAAGTTGAAAATTGAATAAAATATTATTAAAATATATTTTTTTAATATTATTTTTGTTTTGAGATTTAAAAAAGTTAAATTATTTATTTTATTTTGTATAAAAATTTAAAAAAATTTTAATAATTAGATGAAATAAAATAAAATAAAATAAAAATGATTATGAAAACAAACAGGACAAAAATAATCACGTGAAGTCGTGTAAAGCATATGCTCTGGCTTTAAGGAGAGCAGTAATGCTTAGTCTTGTAAAGGTGGAGATGGAGGGTGATTCATAGCTTGCAGTTAAGGCTTTGAGCAGCGGTGAACAAGTGTGGGCAGATTATATATGCGGTGGTGATAGAGGATACTAGGGGGATTCTTAAGCTTTGTTTGTTTTCAAGACCAAAATTTAAAATTTTGAAAACTTTAAAAACCTCACATCTTATCATTACAATTTTTTTGAATCTTCATACAAAATAAAATAAACAATTTAATTTTTTCAAATCTAAATACAAATATAATATTAAAAAATATATTTTAATAATATTTTATTTAATTTTTTAACTTTAATTTTATCTCATCTCATCTCATCTCTAAAAACAAATGAGACCTTAATGGAAATGTGGATTGGAGTGTTCGGTTTGTATATAGAGAAGCAAACAATGTATCATATAAACTTGCAAAATTAGCTTCTTTTTTTCTTTTTTCTTTTTTTTTCAGAGGAGAGGTTGTGGATAGAAGAAGCCCCTCAATAGATTACAAATACTGTTCTTAGTGAGAAATAGTGTATTGATTGAACACTTACTGATATATATAATAAAGGAAACACATTTGATTTTAAAAAAAAAATAATCACGAAAAAACATTAAATAGTGAAGAAAAAACATTACATACATACATTAATTTTAGCATAATGACAAAGTTATTTTTAATCATGTAATGAAATCATATTCATAAGAAAAATCAGTTTGAAAATTCCTAAAACAAAAATATGTATAGGAGAAAAAGTTAGGATAGGTATAATTACTCTCTATATGTGTTTATTCTTTCCAAAACGTTCTTATACTTAACCATATAAATAATATGATAAATTTTAAATGATTTTATAAAATAAATATTTAAATTATTTATTTTATTTTACATAAAAATTTAAGAATAAAATGTGTTGTGAAAACAAAGGCACAGAGGCCTCTTAACTTCTACTAAATATAGAGAAGAAAGAATCGAAATCCTCTTTATTTTTGGGAATATTAAAAATGACTAAAAAAACATACATAATTGCAAAACAACGCCGCTATGTATTCGTATTCATAAAAAAAAAGCTGAGAAAAGTAATATCTATTTTTTTCTATAATTTTTCATATGTAAAGAGAGATATAATAGATATATATATATAATATGTATATATGTCGTACTTTTTGGCTGAGTTCTTACAAGGACAAAATTTTAAGAATCCACCATGACTTTGATGATCTCTACCATTTCTCTAGTCTATATATTAAGAAATACGCAAGTATGCAACCCATTTCGATCAAAGCACGTACCTACAGTTAGTCAATAAAGTTGGCGGAAAAATGAGACAATAATGCTGTCCGGAAAAAGGAGTGGATCGAGAATCTCGGAGGAAAAAGCACGTAACTACAGTTAGTCAATAACGTTGGGCGGAAAAATTGAAGTGCGTCCACATGAGACCCACCAAAAAGTAGTGCGTTAATTTTAATTTGCACATGGATCAGGACCAAAGTCATGATGTAATTAATCTTGTAGGACCTAGATCATCTGCACATATATCTCTTCAGATCGTTCATTATAGACTTTGAAAAGGAAGTTTCGATTTCAAAAAAAAAAAAAAAAGGAAGTTTCCTACTAAAATTTTCCATGGATCACCCAACTCCAAATTACATGCCTATCTGATCATAATTCTCTATTGTCTATAGCATGTCACCACATCAAAATTAGCAACGACTCACCAACACAAAAAAAACAACATATATATAATATTATAGAAAGATTATAAAAGCATCCGACATTAATAATGTATCACCACCCAAGTGCGCTGGCTAGCTGGCTAAAAGAAATAAAGAAAGAAAAATATTACTTTTACATCTAAATTTGACACCTCATTTTGACATTTTTTTTATTTTATTATATTTTATTTATAAATTTATTATTTAATATTACATCATAAAATAATAAAAAAATAATAAAAATTAAGATAATAAATAGATTTTTCCTTCATAAAATAATGTAAGCAACGTTTCATGATTTTGAAGTCCTTCAATGGCAACAAAAGTCATGTAGCCCGACGAAGCGTGCAAGCCTCTGGGAATTAAAAATTAAAAATTGTCAGTGGAACATGATCGAGTACCCAATACCCAGCTAGCTAGCTATCTCACAAGTGTACTTAATTCCATAATCCGATGCTCCTAAAATTTTTTGCAAAAAATAAAGCATTGTTAGTCCGATCAAATCAAACTACGAATAAAAAACCAAGGGGGATTAAAGGATTCGACCAAACAAGATAGACACAAGAACAGTAAATAAAAGATGACAATAATACTGTCCGGAAAAAGGGGTGGATCGAGAATCTCGGAGGAAAAAGCACGTACCTACAGTTAGTCAATAAAGATGGGCGGAAAAATGAGGAACCAAACGGCAAAAATTAATAAGTGCGTCATGAGACCTGTTGGAATATAGAAAACCATATTAAAGAATTGGAAAGGAAATTCCGAGAAGCTAAACAAGGGATTGTATTAAATCCTAAATCAGTTTGACAGTTAAGTTAGTTAATTCAGAATAATTTTACTTGACTGTATTTTCAAGTTGTATAAATTGATTACTTTTGTATAGTTTTATTTTGATCAAGTCATTTTTCGATCAATGAGAAGAAGTAGAATTCTTTCTTCCATATTCTCTGTTTACTCTTCCACATTCTGTTGTTAGTGATTTTACATGGTATCAGAGCTTATTTCAAATACCTGATTTAAGGAGTTCGCAGATGCAGCAACCATCATGGTACCAGCACAAGTCCAACAAAGTCCCGGAAAACCAAGAGCACTTCCACTCCCAAGAACGAATCCAGTCCCAGAAGTCGCAACCACTAGCATGCTGAGGCGAGCTTTGGAGAGCTCCCAGTAGCAGCGAGCATAATGGCTGGCTAGGCCAGCGACTTGCCTGGCTCTAAAGGCCGATGTAGCAGCCAGAGAAGAGAGATCGACGGCCGTGGCCGAGAAGGCTCGGGCCCCATCGGGTTGGGGAAACCCTAGTTTGAAGGAATCCGAGGCCGAAGAAGAGGAGGAGGGAATAGACGAGGAGTAGGGGTGCAGGGTCCGAACGACCCCGTATGAGGAAATGATAGATGAGGAGGCGATAGGATCGCGAGGATTTGGCCAGGAAGAGCGGAGAAGGAGTTTGGATGAGAAGCTTTGTGAGCTCCTCCACATGGTAGTAGTAGGAAGTCGCAGAGACCAAATTTTCGAGAGAAATTAAAAGAGGGTCTTATCAACATCTTACACATTCCTTCCAAGCATCAGATAGCAGATATCCTCACTAAGCCTCTCGGATCTCTGAATTTTCATACACGATGATAACATGGTATCATCGTGTATGAAGTTTCCGTTGTAATCTTCTTGATTCCTTTGTCTGCTTCTATGGCAGAATCTACTTCTAATCCTATCCCAAACTCTTCGAGTTCTTCTACTCCAATAATGAATCCTTCTGATGATTCATCAAGTTTTTATTTCTTGCATCCATCTAATAACCCAGGTGCTTTGTTGGTCTCTGAAATCTTCATTGGAGAGAATTATGTAGCATGGAGTCAATCCATCTCTATCGCACTTACAGTGAAGAACAAGATTGCCTTTATTAATGGCAGTTTATCTCAACCATCCTCTGATAATCAGACACTTCGAGTTGCTTGGCTTAGGGAAAACAACCTGGTTTTGTCCTGGCTAATGAATTCCATCTCCAAAGAAATTCGTGGAAGTCTTCTTTACTTCACCAGTGCCTTCGAGATTTGGGAGGAGCTCAAGATTCGGTATCTTCGTAGTGATGGTCCTAGAGTTTTCTCTTTAGAAAAATCACTCAGTTCTATTTCTCAAGCATCAAAGTCTGTCACTGAGTATTTTAGTGAGTCTAAAACCTTATGGGATGAATATATCAGCTATCGTCCAATTCCAGTTTGTCGTTGTGGCAATCTTGAAAGATGCTCTTGTGATATTTTGAAGAATCTTGCTGAGCGTCAACAGGCTGATTATGTAATGAAGTTCTTGGTTGGCCTACATGATTCTTATTCAGCACTACGTAGCCAATTGCTGCTTCAATCTCCATTACCTTCGATGAGCAAGGTCTTCTCCCTTTTACTGCAAGAAGAAAGCCAAAGATCATTAACTAATTCTGTTGACATTTTTCTAGATTCACATGCCATGTTTGCTACACAACCTCAAAGGCAAAATTCAACAAATGCTACCAAGTTTCAGAAAGCAAAAGGAAAAACAGATGCAATATGTTCCCACTGTGGATATTCTGGTCACTTAGTAGATAAGTGCTTCCAACACATTGGCTATCCCCCTGGCTGGAAGGGTCCTCGAGGCAAAAGATTTATTTCTGCTCAATCTGGAATGGAACTTCACGATTACCTATTGCAAACAATGTTTCATATATGGAGCAGAATACAAGTAATCCCAACACTATTTTTTCTCAAGAGCAAATTCAAAATTTAATCACTCTTGCCAATAGCTTATCCAATTCCAGTATCAACTCCAATCCAGTTGTTAATATTGCAACAAATTCAAGTATTTCTTCAATCTGTAATATCGTATCTAATTCAAAGAATACCCTCACTTGGATCTTGGATATCGGGGCAACATATTATATGATCTGCTGTCCTGATCTTTTTACCTCCATAAAAATACCCACTGAATCTTACAAAGTCCATCTTCCAAATGGTCAATCTGTTCTAGTTATATTCACTGGAAATGTTATTTTTTCGCCTGACATAATACTCTATAATGCACTTTATGTACCTGCATTTAATATCAATCTTATTTCTGCTTCAAGATTGACAAAAGATAACCCACTTGGTATGTTCTTCTTCCAATCCAAATGTGTTTTGCAGGATCTCAACAAATGGAAGATGATTGGGCTTGCTGAAGTCAAGTCAGGTTTATACCATTTACAACAAATACCTGCTGCTACAAAAATTGAGAAGTCTAATTCGATCAGTCCATCTTCTATTTCAAATTCTGCTACAGCTTGTAATGCCATTTCTGATATATGGCATCTTAGGTTAGGACATCTTCCAAATTCGAGAATAAAAATAATCAATTCATTTGATTCTTTTGTAACAGCTTCAAATAATCATGTATGTGAAGTTTGTCCATTAGCCAAGCAAAAGAAACTCCCATTTTTTGTATCAACTACTCATTCTAATAAAATTTTTCAGTTGGTGCACTTTGACATTTGGGGCCCCTTTTCCACAATATCTTACTCTGGTTTTTCCTATTTCCTTACTGTTGTGGATGATTATTCAAGATTTACTTGGTTATATCTTATGAAATCCAAATCAGAAACTCGAATTCTGCTTAACAATTTCATTTCCTATATTCAAAACCAATTCAATACACAAGTTCAAACCATTCGAACTGACAATGGCCAATAGTTCAACATGCCAAATTTTTATAACAAATATGGCATCATACACCAATTATCTTGTGTAGAAACTCCTCAACAGAATGGTAGAGTTGAAAGAAAGCATCAACATCTACTCAATGTTGCAAGAGCTCTCCTATTTCAGTCAAAATTGCCCTTAACATACTGGTCTGACTGTGTGTTAACTGCCACTCACATAATCAATAGAACTCCTTCATTGATTCTCCATAATCAAACACCATACTCTCTGCTATTTCAAAATTTGCCAAACTATAATTATTTCAAAGTATTTGATTGCTTATGCTTTGCAAATACTCTTACCCATAATCGAGGCAAATTTCATCCTAGAGCTGTCAAATGTATTTTTCTAGGCTATCCTCCTAACATTAAAGGATACAAAGTTCTAGACTTGAATACTCTAAAAACATTTTGTATCCAGAAATGTTATTTTCTATGAATCAGTTTTTCCATCTATTCCTAATAATGATCATACACCTTATGTCTTTCCAAATTTTCCTCAAGTATATGATCATATAGCACCAAATACAACATCAAATAATTCTTCTCACAATTCCGATGTCATAGATTCTGTTACAATTGAATCCAATACTTCACATATTGACTCTACCAATCTGAGAAGGTCTGAAAGGATTAGACATACTCCTACTTATTTGCAAGATTATTATTATGGCAACCTGACTTACAAACATTCAGCTGCACAATTATCTCCTAGTTGTTTTTCTGGTAAGCCTTACTCAATATTTTCCTTTCTTTCCAATTCCAAATTGTCTCATAAACACAAAACATTTGTATCTGCTGTTTCCGCTATATATGAACCCAAAACCTTTAAACAAGCCATTTCTCAACCTGAATGGAAACATGCTATGGCAGATGTGGCGCCCCCGACTTCCATGTACGGACAAGCACGAAAATCGAGACATCCGGGATGATGACAGCACGGTCACGCACCCCAACGACACGTGCCGAGTGTGTGAAATGCAACACGTGTACAAAATAAAATGCAGCGGAAAGGTTAAGTCAGATAACTAAGTACCAGAATTTAATACAATACAAAAATAATACAGAAATCCACAAGTCAACATAATACAATTTTGTTGTTCATAAAACGACATCAAATAAAATACAAGTACCAATAAAAATATAGCCAAATGTCCCTACTCCTCAGGCGGAGCCGCATCCTCGGGCTCAGCCTCTGCAAAGCCTGCATCAAAATCTGCAGTACCAATAAATGATACCACAGGTAAGTAAAACCCAAAAATACTCCAAGATGACAAATATATAAATACAACAGCCACTATGCATGCACATGATGACCAAAACACCAAACCAGAGAAAAATACTATTTCTCGAAAATCACAGTTTTCCACGCACGCCAAAATCACCATTTGGCACAATTTAAAAACACAGGAATAAATACATTAATTCCAATTTTAATCCGTATGTACCATGGCCTCCCCTAGGGACCATCCACATACCCTGGCTTCTTTATTCACTCCACGGGTAACGGCGTGCGAGTAATAAACATGAGAGATGCCCAGTTCCGCGCCCACCGCGTACATAGCCAAGCATCCTCTGATCTCCGCCAGCCCGAGAGATCACGAGTCGGATCGAGAGCGCTACCATCTCGTCCAAGTCCCGAGCAACAGCTCCAGGGGACGACACTCAGTATATTCCGCTCCCGAGTGCCCAGAGGAGCTCCACCGAGATAATAACCCATCTCGGCTTGGGGGTGATACACACACACACCCAGAAAGCCTTTTCAAAATTACACACCCACGCATGCGTGCACAATGCCATGAAAATGACCAATTACCAACAACCAATAATTCACAATAATTTCCAAATAACCAACAGTCTAAACAGATACCAATTTACAGTTTATAAAACAGGTCATTGCAAAAATATATTTAAATCTTAAAAGTCTTTTGGAGAAATACTTACAGTGCTTTAAAATAATTTATGGAGGATCACGGAGGAACTGGAAGCACCAAAACAACAACTGTCACAGTGTAAAAACACTGTGGCCGAAACGCAGTGAAACTCAAATTTCACCCGGGTTCAAACGAAGACTTGGGAACGATAGGGTAGGGCCTATGGGAGGTGGGGAATCTAATGGTGGTGATGGTTGGCCGTGGGTGGCGGCCGAAACGGCGGTGGAAAGCCAAGAAACTCGGATCGGAGAGGGTGCTCGATGGGACGGCTCCGGCGACGGATCGGAGCCGGGGTTGGGTCCAAATGGTTGGTTGAGGGCCGGTGGTGATGTGGTAGAGAGATGGTGGCCGGAGGTGGCCGGACGGCGGCGAAACGAGGAAGAGAAGCCGCGGCTTGGCGGCGCGCGTGCAGGCGATTTCCGGCGAGGGACGGGCTGAAATCGGAGCTGTGGGGTCGCCGGCGAGAAGGGGACACAATGGGCTGGGCGGTGCCGGAAAATGGTGGCGCACGGCGGCGCTGGGAGGGGGAGCCGATTCGCACGGGGAGAGGAGAGAGAGAGAGGGGGTCGGGCTGGGGGGAGGAACCGGGAGAAGAAAGAAGAAAAAGAAGAAAAGAAAAAGAGAAAAAGAAAAAAGAGAAAGAAGAAAAAGGAGATCCAGTCTTTTCAACTTGGGTCCCAGAAAATTCAACGGAGATGAAATTAAAACCGAAAGCTAAATAAAATAATCCAAACAAAGTGAAATATTCAAATAAAATAATAACTATTTTTAAAACAGTTAAAATAAATAAATCAATTTAGCTCAAAAATTAACTAACATAAAATATTAAACTCTGACAAAAACATCCTTTAAAATAAAGAGGAATTAAATTGCATATCACTAATTAAAATTAATCAAATGTAGTGAAATGCTTTAATAAACAATAATAATTTTAAAACACATAAACAACCCAATTTAAATTAAAGATCAATTTAAATTCACCACAATAATTCACAATAAGAAAGTCCAGTAAAAATAATTTTCACCATTTAAAATATTCTAAAATTAATATTCTAAAACTCCAAAAATAATAATTAATAAAAATAGGAAAATCCAATAAAATAATAAAATAAAACCTCTAAAATATTAAAACAAGAGAATTACGCAATAAATAATTAAAATAAACCTTCTTTAAAAATACACTAAAATCCGGGATGTTACAGCAGAAGAAATAAAAGCTCTTGAAATTAACAAAATTTGGGATCTTGCTATCTTACCTCCAAACAAAATTACCATAGGATGCAAATGGGTTTACCGTATTAAGTTCAAAGCTGACGGCAATGTTGAGAGATACAAAGCTAGATTAGTAGCTAAGAGATACACTCAACAAGAGGGAATAGATTTTTTTGATACCTATTCTCCTGTAGCAAAAATGACAACAGTTAGAGTGCTGTTAGCTGTGGCAGCTATAAAGGGTTGGTATTTACATCAACTTGATGTAAATAATGCCTTTTTGCATGGAGAGTTAAATGAGGAAGTCTACATGAAATTACCACCTGGTTTTGCCTCTCCTAATGACCCACGAGTTTTTAAACTTAAAACGAGTTTGTATGGTTTAAAACAGGCTTCAAGAGAGTGGTTCTCAAAACTGTCAGCTTCATTAATCCAGTTTGGATTTGTTCAAGGCAAATCAGATTCACCACTCTTCACTAAGCAGACTTCAAACAGCTTTATGGTTTTATTAGTCTATGTTGATGATGTGATTTTAGCATCAAATAATCTTGAACAGATTGCTATTGTCAAAAAGTATCTGCATGATTCATTCACAATTAAAGATTTAGGTGAGTTAAAATATTTTTTGGGCATTGAGGTAGCAAGATCAAAGCAAGGTATTGCCTTATGTCAAAGGAAGTATGCTCTTGATATATTACAAGATAGTGGATTCTCTGCTTCCAAACCAGTGGCATTTCCCATGGAATCAAACCTCAAACTGAGTGCACATGATTCCTCTCCACCCTTAACTGATGCTGCTGTCTACAGAAGGCTTGTAGGTCGGCTTTTATATCTAACCATGACCAGACCTGCTCTGGCATACTCAGTCCAAGCTTTAAGCCAATTCATGGCTAATCCTAGTACATTACATCTTCAAGCAGCTGAAAGAGTACTTAGGTATATCAAAGCTACACCTAGACAGGGTATCTTCTTGGCTGCAGCATCACCATTGCATTTGAAAGCATACTCAGACAGTGATTGGGGGGGCTGTCTCGACTCAAGGAGAAGTATCACAGGCTTTAAAATTTTCATTGGTGACTCACTTATCTCATGGAAATCAAAGAAACAACCTACAGTGAGTAGATCCTTTGCCGAGTCAGAATATAGAGCTCTAGCTTCTACTACTTGTGAGCTTCAATGGCTGGTATACCTTCTAGCTGATTTACACATCCAGCATACTCAAGCTGCTCTGCTTTACACAGACAGCAAGCCAGCAGCTGCAATTGCCTCTAATCCGGTCTTCCATGAAAGAACTAAACATATTCAACTTGATTGCCAGCTTGTTCGAGAGAAATTACAAGAGGGTCTTATCAACATCATACACATTCCTTCCAAGCATCAGATAGCATATATCCTCACTAAGCCTCTCGAATCTCTGAATTTTCATCACCTTATTCACAAGATGGGAATGATAAACATTCATTCTCATCTTGAGGGGGAGTGTTGGAATATAGAAATCCATATTAAAGAATTGGAAAGGAAATCCCGAGAAGCCAAACAAGGGACTGTATTAAATCCTAAACCAGTTTGACAGTTAAGTTAGTTAATTCAGAATAATTTTACTTGACTGTATTTTCAAGTTGTATAAATAGATTACTTTTGTATAGTTTTATTTTGATCAAGTCATTTTTCGATCAATGAGAAGAAGTAGAATTCTTTCTTCTATATTCTCTGTTTACTTTTCCACATTCTGTTGTTGATTTTACAAGACCCACCAAAAGTAGTGCGTTAATTTTAATTTGCACATGAATCAAGACCAAAGTCATGTAATCTTGTAGAACCTAGATCTGCATGTATATCTCTTCAGATTCATTATAGAGTTCGAAAAAAGAACAACTCTTAAAGGAATTTTATTAAGAAATAATTTCACATTATATGTAGATAAGATATTAAACATATGTATAAAAAAAAATAATTATTTCTTATAAAATCAATTTTATGAAATGAATTAGGTCTATAAATTTTTTTATGATATCAGAGACTGCCATAGAAAGAAATGAGGACCCACATGACGCTACAATTGAATTTGGTTTTTGTGATATATGAAACCGTCATAAAAAATAAGCAAACATCACAAAAAAATTTTTGTAACGGTTTAAGACAGTCACCTAGCTAAAAGGCATTACAGAATGTTTTTTGTGACAGTTAGAAGTCTTCCATAAGATGTAACGTTCGAACGTGATATTTTTTGTGACAATTAAAAACCACCACAAAAAGTAACGTTTGGACAAATAAACCCACGTTCAAACATTATCCCGACTGATTAACGTTCGCACGTAAAAAAATTGACATTCATTCTTTTGGTTTTGCACGAATTATATTTACGTTCGAACGTTTACTTGATGATGTTTGAATGTAACATTTGGATGTTAAATGAGAAGAGTTTGAACGGATCATTTATAATGTTCGGATGTTAGTTCATCATTTGAACATATCAATTCTCATCATTTGAATGTTTAGATCGTTTGTGCATTAAAACGTGTGAACGTAGTGTCTTACATTCGAACGTTTTATTCGAATTCAGTAGCATTTTGTTCAAACGTTGATTTAAATGTGAATCAATGTTTGAACGTTTGTTCTTTACATGCAAACGTTATGATCAGAAATAGTAATTTCATAAAATTAAAAAGTATCAAATTATTTTATATTACACCATAAATATAACAACTAATCTGGTCTCATAGAGTTGCAAAAATCGACAATAAAAATTTGTAATATTGATAATGATAATGATATATTGATCATAATGACAGAGATATTTTTAATCATGCAATGAAATCATATTCATAAGAAAAATCAGTTTGAAAATTCCTAAAACAAAAATATAGGAGAAAAAGTTAGGATAGTGATACTATTACTATATATCTTTGATCATGATATATAGTCATGATCATTATTAAAGTAATAGTCTATATACCATTAGAGTACTCCTAATGGATCCTCTATAATATTTTTTTTTTAAAATATAAAAAAATACTCTAAAAATACCCTCTATTGGATTTTCTATTTTAAAAAAGACTTTTACATTCATCCACAGGAAATTGCTAGATGTAAAGGACTCTATTCACATTGTAAACATTTTTCATTAATTTTTCTTTCCTCCTGCACGCCTGTGTCAACCTTCTGATTTCATGTCTGACCCTCCCATCTTCAATGTTCATATTTAAGCGTCAATGTTCATATATTTGTACAAGAGGTTTGACATAAATTAAAGAAAAGTTATTTGCCGGATTTTAACTCAATTTTTTTTTTTTAAAAAGTAGTGATTCAATTTTTTCAAGAATATTTTTTTACAATTATCGAGAATGGATATTTTCATAATGTATATTCAGAATATTTTTATTATATAATCTCTTCTTTTTATTTTTTGAATTAATTTATATTTTAATTTAGCTTATAAATTTGGATTAATTTAAAATAGAACATAATTATATGACATTATATATAGAGAGATATTGTAAATATCAAAATTTATGAGGATATCATTAGTAATTAAAATTTTTTTTAAATAAATAAAAAATATTAAAAAATATAATATTTAAATAATATAAAGAAAAAATAAATAAGTTAATGTATGGTATATAGTAAAAGTTAATATATAAAATAAAAAATATATATTTTAATAATATATTTTAAAAGATAGGATGGAGGATTCATGGAGTGCTATAAGTCCGATCAAATCAAACGACGAATAAAAAACCAAGGGGGGTTAAAGGGGTGGATCAAGTTATGAAACAAATTATGAATTCGATATAAACACAAGAACAGTAAATCAAAGATGACAATAATGCTGTCCGGCAAAAGGGGTGGATCAAGAATCTCGGAGGAAAAAGCACGTACTTACATGATCCAATCAATAAAAAAGATGGGCGGAATAATGAGTAACCGAATGACAAAAATAAGTGCGTGAGACCCACCAAAAGTAGTGCGTTAATTTTTTCAATTCTGTTAGGTACAAACAAGCTTGCATACTTAGTGCGCACCGCACATTACGTGGCTTTTCACTTATTACATCATTAAATGCCAGCTACAAAATACAACTAGAGTTTATCACCTAATTCAGAACACCTCGTCTCCTTTCCTACTCACTACACACTTGAACGGTTGTACCCATACCCAGTTCCGTCTCCCCTCCTCCTTCCTTTCTTGTTTGACGAACTCCTCCTTCCTTTCGTGCTTGGTGAATTCGCTTTAAGTATAGTTTTTTCAGTATATAATATATATGCATTTACAAGATTTTTATTGTACAGAAACTACAAAAATCCTTATCTTTTTTCTTTCATTACCGCCATTGATGGACTCAAAGGAAGTCCTAGAACTTTTTGATTTTTACTGGTTCGGCCTCAAAATAATCTAATTTCTTTACTTTTCTATTGTTTCTTTAATTTTATTATTTTATTTTACATTAATTACAATACTAACTTTTCCACTTGGTCCATTATTATCATGATTCATCTACTCATCAACTCGTACACTCCCCTTATTATTTAAATGACCATTTGTTGCATAAAAAACCATTCGAATTTTAATTCCCCGAAAGGTCTTTCATGCAAGTTCAACACAAAAACTAGGATTGTTTTTCTTGTTTCTTTTCCTATATATAGTAAATTTAGGGTTTTTTTTCACGCTATATAATATATGTTACTTACCAGATTTTAATTGTTTCTGCCTTAAAACCGATCAATAGATATAATATATTATACATATAATTTTGAAAATAAGACAGTACTTCAATTCATGTAGATTAATTACCATGCAACCACCTCCATCATCAATTGTGTCGTTTAGTCAACTAATTAACTTTCTAATCTTTATTTGCTAAAGTTCATTAATATACCACTGAATTCAATTTTATGCGGCTGCCTCACTATACAGAAGTAATTAATCCTTAATTAGCTCTAGTTTCTAGTAAGAACGTGCATGGAGAAAGTAATATTTTAGAAGCCGAAATTTAGGTTAATTTGGTTACACAGATGAGATGGGATAAAAGTTGAATAAAATATTATATTTTTATTTTGAGATTTGAAAATTTTGAATTATTTGTTGTATTTTGTTTAGAATTTTGAGATATTTGCAATAATTAGATAAGATGAGATAAAATCGTTTGTTTTCGTAAATGAGATAAAATTAAAAATTGAATAAAATATTATTAGATTTTTTTAATATTATTTTTATTTTGAGATTTGAAAAAATTAAATTATTTATTTTATTTTGTGTGAAAAATTAAAAAATTTGTAATGATTAAATGATAAAAATTTTATTTTATGTAAAAATTTACAAATGTTATAATAATAAAATAAGATGTGTTATAAAATCAAACGAAGCCTTAATTTCTTTTATCACTTAAACCAAGGCACAGAGGCCTCTTAAATTTTCTACTAAATATAGAGAAGAAAGAATCGAAATCCTCTTTATTTTTGGGAATATTAAAAATGACCAAAAAAACATACATATTTGCAAAACAACGCCACTATGTATTCGTATTCATTAAAAAAAAAGGCTGAGAAAAGTAATATCTATTTTTTTCTATAATTTTTCATATATAAAGAGAGATATAATATATATATATATATATATATATATATATATAATATGAATATATGTCGTACTTTTTGGCTGAGTTCTTACAAGGACAAAATTTTAAGAATCCACCGTGACTTTGATGATCTCTACCATTTTTCTAGTCCATATATAAATTAATTAAGAAATACGCAAGTATGCAACCCATTTTGACAAGTAGGACAGAAATATCAAATTATTTGCCTACAACTCTTGGCTATACGAATGAAAATTTTTTCTAATCAATCATTATTTATCACTCAATATTTTATATCTTATAAAAAATATTTTTATATTATATAAAAAATATAATTTTATTTTATAAAAAAATTATAAATATAAAAAGTGAGAGTAAGGATATGTTTGGAGTAAAGATAAGATTTCTCATCTCTATCTCTATCTCATCTCATCATTATAATTTTTTTAAATTTCTATATAAAATAAAATAAACAATTCAACTTTTTCAAATCTTAATACAATTTTTTCAAATTTTAATATTTTAAATTAATATTTTAAAATTTTATCTTAATATTATTTATAAAATTTTTAAAAATTCTCATTTTATCTTATCCATCAAACATAACCTAAATAATAATTGATGGACAGTAAATCTCTATTCAAATTAGGTGGGTGGTCAACTCTTCGCCGATGAAAAGCATTATGTAAAGGATTGGGTTAAATTGAGGTATTAAAAACTGTCGGTGGAACAAATTATGAAATTCGATGAAACAAGATATACACAAGATGACAATGGCGGAAAAATGAGACAATAATGCTGTCCGGAAAAAGGAGTGGATAGAGAATCTCGGAGGAAAAAGCACGTAACTACAGTTAGTCAATAAAGTTGGGCGGAAAAATTGAAGTGCGTCCACATGAGACCCACCAAAAGTAGTGCGTTAATTTTAATTTGCACATGGATCAGGACCGAAGTCATGATGTAATCTTGTAGGACCTATATCATCTGTGCACATATATCTCTTCAGATCATTCATTATAGACTTTGAAAATTAATTTTAACTGTTTTCCTACTAAAATTTTCCATGGATCACCCAACTCCAAATTACATGCCTATCTGATAATTCTGGTCTGTTATCTATAGCATGTCACCACATCAAAAGCAACGACTCACCAACACTAAAAAACAACATATATATATATATATAATATTATAAAAGCATCAGACATTAATAATGTATCACACCACTCAAGTACGCTGGCGAGCTAGCTAATTGGCTTTTTATAAAAACTGTCTTGTTTATTTTTAAAAATGAAATGAGATTAAATTAAAATTAAAATTAAAAAATAAAATAAAATATTATTAGAATATATTTTTTAATATTATATTTATTTTAAAATTTAAAAAAATTAAATTATTTATTTTATTTTATATAAAAATTTAATAAAATTATAATGATGGATAGAAAATTTTTAAAATTTTTAAAATTTTAAATTTTAATCTTAAAAACAAACGAATGCTTTTCTCTCTTCAACATTAAGATCAAGGCCATATACGTACATATTTATAGTAGCTAGCTAGCTACAATTGTGTCTTGTAGATACAATAATAGTACCTTCATCATCAACCTCATTACTTTTGATTTGACAATATCTCTTTATCTTGTAGCTTGGCCTTATCTTTAAATCACTCCTAATGATTTTTGTAAAACTAATTTTTATGTAAAATTTAAAATAAAGTAGTTAAAAAATACTTCTAATGAATTCTTTATTTTTAAATCTATTTTACATTTTGTTACAGTGTTCAGCTATATTTAGTATGAACTATTCACAAATGTAAAAATATTTTATTGATTTATTTTTTTTAATGTACTTTATCTTCCATAATAATTTCTCTCTCTATGTACTTTTTTTCTAACAAACTATTAAATAATGTAATATAAAGAAAAAATAGATAAACAGATGTATGGTATATTATAAAAGTCAATATATAAAATAGAAAAAGTAGATTTTGGTGATATATTTTAAAGGATAAGATACATAAATCATTGAGAGTGCTCTTAGTTTATCTGGCTGTTCATCGCTTTATATGCTTTAACAGTGTTTACTAAAATAGCTAGCAAAGTCCAGAATACTAATAAGCTGTGCATATAGTTTTGTGGGAAATATTTGTGAATACGCTTACGCTTCATATAAATAAAAGAAAGGATCAAGAAAGTTATCTTCACAGCACTGGTACTGGAAACTATGCTATTTCTCGCCATGAGTGTCTGGGTGAGTGGCACAACGATTTGAATACTGCCAAAGCCATTGTCCGAGCCAAATATCAATGTCTAGTCAAATTTTGGCTAACTTGAGTAAAAGTGATCTGCATTGTACTAGCCAAAATTCAAATAGTCCACTTTTGAGCTACAGAGAAGTTAATTCTTTCTCTAAATTTGGTCATCTCCAAAACAATATTTTACTCTAAAAATATTATGTTGGGTAACTAGCTAGGTTGAGGAAAAAAATAATTTAGAAACAATAATTTTAAATAAATATAGTTTATGACTAGATCCGTACCCGCTTGTTGACTTCTTCAAACAAGATAAATTTTCATCTTTAGGTTGCCAAAAGCTGACTTACACTCCGTCGTTGGAGAGATAAGGCAACTCTTAAGTCTATATTTTCCTATAGTGCCCTACGGGGAGATATTCTATTGATGTTTTTGTTGCCGTAGATTTTGTTAGCCGTACTTTTATTATTGGCGCCTTCCTGGTAGTGTGAAAGCAAGGAGCAAATGTTTTGCATTGCCTTGAAAAGTCACATTTTTATTAAATAAAAAGGAAAGCACAAGCCAGGTGAAGAGGTGTTATAAAATTAAAAGAAACGGAATCTCGCTCTGGGGAGGTTGTCGCCCATCTTTCTCTTCAAGGCCGTGCACCATCCCTTCCCCCCTCGAAACCGACTGGGCGAGTTGTGGATGGAGGTGTGCCACAGTTTCTTCGACGGTGCTCGGCCTATTCTGTTCTTTTGGTGCCATTCGATGCGGGCCCTTCATCTTTCTGCTTTTGTTCCTGGACGTAACATTCCCTCGCTGATACCTACTCTATTAGGACTTCTCTCATTCCCTGGAGAGTTGGGAACTTCATTTTGAGGTGGTAGGTCGATGTGACGGCCCTTAAGCTGCTGAGGGTGAGCCTTCTGATGATGACATTGTATTCCGACAAAGTCTTCACCACCAAGAAGTCGACCATGACAAGGGCTGTGCAGGGGTTGCTTCCCACAAGGAAAGATAGAGTGATGGTTCCCACTTCCCACAAGGAAAGATAAAGTGATGGTTCCCACTTGCTGGACAATACTTCCGAAAAGTCCTTTTAAGGGCACGGGAAGCAGTAGCCGAGAGGCCTCAATACCCATCTTGGCAAAAGCTCCCCAAAATAGGATGTCAACGAAACTCTCGTTATTGATGAGAATTTTGCTGGTGGTGAAGTTGGCGACAACCATTGTGACCACTAGGGCGTTGTCGTGAGGGTACAAGACCTCTTCTTCATCAACCTCTGTGAATGAGATTCCGGAGTAGGGTCATCCCTTCGTTGTTTGGCAGGATGATACTCAGCCGAGTATACCTCGTAGTATCAGGCCCGTCTGGCATGTGCTTTCCTGCTTGATGAGATAATGCCTCTTCCTGCGAACCCCCCAACTATGGTTCGAATCTCCTCGAAGGGGGGCTGTTGCCTTGGTGGCAAATGGGGGCGACCTAGCAATAGCTCCCTAATTGCCAGTTGTCATTGAGGGCTTTTCGCCCATCTGTTCCGGTTGCCTCGGTCCCGGTTTCTTTCTGTCGATTTTCTCATTCTCTCTTGCTCGTACCTCTAGGCCAGGGAGCGGTGATGCTTCTGCTGTTCTGTATACTCCCTTATTCCTCTTGGGGAGAAACAATCTTATGTATTGTTTGAGGTGTACCAATAATATGTACAGTAGCGACACATTGTTCCCCAGTCATCTTCATTTTGTATGGTGAATGTGGGTCGGTGGTACCGTGGTCCAGATCCCTTCGCTGGGACTTCCTCTTGCCACTTTTCCTGTAAGCTCTTCTCCTCTTTTTCATGGGGCTTTGCTTTAGTTGAGGCCTTTTCCTTCCTTTTTGCGTACTCCACTTCCTTCATTCGCGGCTCCGTCAACGACTGGAAAGTGTCTTCCGTGTTGATGAAATTATCGATCTGGTTCATAAATTCTTGTAATGTCACGGGAGTCTGTCTAGGCCATAAATTGGGAGCGTGGCCAAACACATCTTAGGAGTGTCGCGAAAGTTATCTTCTCGTCTTGATCATCAGTGGTCATAGTTATTATGAATGTGCCAGATCAAATGATCTTTCATAGTCTACATATAAATTAATTAAGAAATACGTAAGTATGCAACCCATTTTGACAAGTTGAACATAAATATCAAATTATTTCGTCGCGGATGAAAAGCATTGTTAGTCCGATCAAACCAAACGATGAATAAAAAACCAAGGGGGATTAAAGGATTGGGTTAAATTGTGGTTATTAAAAAATATTGTCGGTGGAACAAATTATGAATTCGATCAAACAGGATAGACACGAGAACAGTAAATCAAAGATGACAATAATGCTGTCCGGAAAAAAGGGTGGATCGAGAATCTCGGAGGAAAAAGCACGTACTTAGATGAGCCCATCAATAAATTAGATGGGCGGCAAAATGAGTAACCAAATGACAAAAATAAGTGCGTCAGGAGACCCACCAAAAGTAGTGCGTTAATTTTAATTTGCACATGGATCCAGGACCAAAGTCATGATGTAATCTTGTAGGACCTAGATCTGCACATATATCTCTTCCGATCATTCATTATAGAGTTTTGAAAGGAAGTTTTAATTGTTTTCCTACTAAAATTTTCCATGGATCACACAACTCCAAATTACATGCCTATCTGATCATGATTCTCTGTTGTCTATAGCATGTCACCACATCAGTATCTCATAATTACTTTCTCCAATGATGAGAACAATAGTACAAAGGAATTATAACCTCTGGAGCAAAAGTTTGTAAGGTTTGGCAAGCTATCAAGTTCTAAATATGTTAATTTGTTGCAAGTAAACGCCATATTTGCTTCATCCTCCATCACTACAATTTTTGTAATTGATCTTCTGCACTTGCTTGTAGTGATTTTTTTGAGTTACATGACCAAAGTTCCAGCTAATGGTCAGGATGTAACTAAATTGACCAACCCGGTGACAATTTAATATTTTAGATCATGTGTCAAATTATGTAGAGATACCGAGAATGGAACTAAACTTTTCAATTTGGTGCATCATGACACTCGAAGAATGTAGAGTATGAAAACAAATGTGTCAACATAGGAAGACAATGGAGCTCGAGTTTTCTTAGTCATGGGACTAATTTCCCTCGATGATCAAGAAGTTCATTCGGGAAGATTTCCTCCCATCCACTATAATATACATGAAGTTCCAACAGATTTTGTATTAATCTTGCAAGAAAGGATGGTGCAAAACCTAAAAACTTTCTAGGTCATACGCTACTTATTCTGAATGAGTTCAATGTCAAAACCTCCGAGTCGGGAACGTAACCTATAAACGAATCAAAAAATTAATAAACAAACGAAAGAGAAGATGATGAGTAGATAGTATTCCTAGGATTTATTGTTAAGATATATAGAAATAATTAAATATATATCTTCTTATCAGCTTTATTTTTTTAGACAAGTCATGATTTTATATGCTATAAAAAATGAGGTCTTGAATCCGAATGCCAAGCCCGAAGTCTAGTAGAGATTGGCATTTTTTCCATATAGCAGAACTAATGATTAATGGATAGAAAAACTAAATCGTTTGGGAATTCTTACAAGTGTAGTTGGTTGTATTAATGTTATCTCCTCAACCACGAAAATTGGTTGTTGAATGCAAGTCTGCAAGTTGGCTGATCCATTGACTTGTTTCTTCACAGCTCAAACATTTTGAAGCAAAATGTCAACTTTGCTGCAGCCCAAAACTTATAATTCTTTCAACAACGGAATTTCCAAAGTATTCACCCATTCCAAAAACCACTTGAGTTTTGGCAAATCAAGAAAGTCATATTGGTTAGATGCTCCAATTGTGTGCATGAGAATTGTAGTCACCGAGGTTGTTTATAAAGCATGTTGTTCAAATATAACTTCCAACGAAACACAATTGATTTTATGTAGAGAGGTTAGACTTTGGAATGTTGTAGGCATGTTAGATTGAGAAATGTGCAAAAGATTTTGAAAACCAATAACACTTAATAGATGTCTTAAGGACGTGTTTTGCACACTTGCAATTGCGCCCACTTTGGTTATGGATGATCTCGCTTGTACTTGAAATTGGAAGGTAAGATAGGCTTGGCCTCTTTGGTCAAAGGTCGCCTCCGATGCCTAAGATGGGCATGGCAAGTTTCCAATTCGCGGTATATGGGGGCGTGTTTCGGATGGGAACTCCTTCGACTTGACCCTTTCCCCAAGGGAAGAGGACCATGGGATTACGTTTGCTCGTGGGTTGTAGAAAGTCCAGATGAGGCTTGGTTTAACACTCTCCTCACCACGTAGAACATAGATCGGTTCCTGATTTTCTTGGACTAGTCACGAGTTGTCTGTCACCCATCCTTTAGTAGGAAACCCCTACACGTGGTAAAAATAGGCCTGCTTCTTCTCCCACGAAGCAGGAATAGAAAAAGGCCCGTCTTCAACAAGCAAGTACTCGCAAATTTAAAGAGGTTCATGATTAGGCAGGCTTGGAAAGTGGTGCAGTCGGCCCGCACATAGCGTCTTCAATGAGATTCCACCTAGCAATCAAGAAGGATCTATTGCCCATATTACTAACCAACCGAAACGGGGTGAATTGGATCGTTTTAAAAAATTAACAATTATAACTGAAACACATAATATGAGATGTGAATAAAATACAAAACAATAGTAAATATAAAGAGTAAGGGTAAGAGAGAAGTAAACTCAGTATTTGAACGAAATTCAATCTCATTGCCTATGTCCTCGCCTCAAACTATCTCTTAAGGATTTCCAAATGAATTCATAGGATCTATACATTTTAAGACTGTATAAATCATTTTTATTTATGATTTCTTAAAAATACAATAAAAATTATAACAGACCTTCTTATTTCGCTTTCGATTATTATCTAATCCAACTGAAAACCAACTTACAATGTTTTTCAAATCAGAAATTTTTAAAATTATAACTTCAATTTGGACAATGAATTTGAAGATTGTTAAAGGTTTAAAAAATCATATCATATGGATGGATCGGGATAATAATAATAATAAATTTGATACATTGTACCATTTAATATTATATCGTTGTTTGATAAAATCTCATTCAATTTTAACTGTCAAGATAGATTAAGAATAAAATAGAAAAAATAGGTCATATAACATAATATCAGTAGCCATATCCCAA
The DNA here is from genome assembly GCA_029856935.1 of Cyclocarya paliurus. Classification (NCBI taxonomy): domain Eukaryota; kingdom Viridiplantae; phylum Streptophyta; class Magnoliopsida; order Fagales; family Juglandaceae; genus Cyclocarya; species Cyclocarya paliurus. The sequence continues at coordinate 32,616,882 of CM056953.1, forward strand.
AGGAAAATGCAATGTTCCATTTTTAAGACCATGTTTGGGAAGTGAGATGAGTTGAAACCATCTCAAAAAGTCCCATAGTTTCATTCTCGAATATTATTTAAATATAAAATACTATTCAATTTCAAATCATTAATTTTTTCATCTAATCATTACAAATTTTCTGAATATTCTAAAAAACACAAAAAATAATATAATTTTTTCAAATTTCAAAATAAAACTATAATTGCTTTTACACAAACTTTCTAAACAGGTTTATTTATGTACATGCAGCAGATGGACGACCAAAAGTCACACTTCAAAATAACTATATGTTTGGGTAATAAGATGAAGTGAAAATTTTGTGTTTAATAATGAAATAGTTTGTCAATAATAGTGAAATAGTTTGAGTTAAGATATTTTATTAAATTTTAAAAAAAGAGAGAACAAAATTAAATAAAAATATTATAAAGTCAAAATTTTGTTTGGATATAATTTTTTAATATATATTTTTTAAAATTTTTGAAAAATTTGTATTTTTTTTTTGTAAGTTTGAAAAAATTGTAATAATTCGGTAACAATTAAATGAAAAAGTTGAATATTTTAAATTAAAAAGTGTGATGCTTTTGAATCTTGTTTGAAAAGTAAATTATGAGAAGTTTTGAGAAATAATTGATCTCACTTCCCAAGCATGACCTAAACAACCCCATTGAAAAGCGACATTCCAGCTGCTGCATGCATATAATTAAGGATGATCTTCATCTTCTTTAAAATTCTCAACCTTCCTTGACAGAAAACAACATATTAACGAAGCTTTTCATAAAAAAATTAAAAAAAAATCAAAGCAATGTCATAGCCAATATCCCTATCACTAGGCTTTCCCTTTCCTTTTTTTCTTTTTTAAAAGAAACTTTCTTTTCTCTATGTTTAATAGTACCTATAATGAGAGAAAATTAGTGTGATTTATGAGTGTTAAGCCACTAATTTTACTTGTTACAAAAATTTTACCTAATGGCCTGAAAAATATATATTTAATTATCGATTTGTATCTTAACAATAAGCATTAAGTGTGCTAAAAACACCAAAGTCCAGATCAAATACTAATATATTCAACTATGTAGTGTGTTAAGACGTGGGAGAGTATATAATTGGTTGCTTGCACTTACTGATTATTGCATGCAAAGATAAAGAAAAATCATAGTTTTGTAAATTAAGAATATTCTTACCCTTTCTCTGAATAACAATTGAGCTGTATCATAGTGATTTGACTCTCAAAGACAATGTGTGGTGGTATTAAGGTCATGCTTCCAATGCCAACCAGAATGCGTGTCATTTTCATCTTCTGTTGCTTGTACTGCTTTTAGCTTTGGTGTTCACAAGACTCCGTGACAGAAAGTCTTCATCTCAGGACAATGTCTCACAATCACTTCATCCAATGATGGGAACTTAAATGAATAAGATCCAGAGCTAAAGTTTCTGAGGTTTGGTAATCCATCAAGTTCTAAGGATGCTAATTTGTTGAAAGTAATAGCCACATTTGCTTCACCATCCTCCATTGCTACAATTTCTGTAATCCTTTTGCATTCAGTCACCGTCATTTTTTTGAGTTGCACCAGAGTTTTGGCAGTTGAGGATGTTAATAAATTGATCAATCCGTGACAATATGATATGTCCAATTCTGTCAAATTTTGAAGAAATACCGAGCACGGCACTATGTTTTTCAATTTGCCGCATCGTGACAAATGAAGAAATTCCATATTATGAAAAAGTTGGCTTGGCTGGGTGCCTACTTTCCACAAATGTGTCTTAAGGGACTGGATCAACAAGTTCATAAGGGAATATTTCCTCCCAGCCACTACTCAACACTTGAAGTTGCAACAGATTTGGCAGTCTTGTTATAAGAAAAGGTGGATCAGGAAAATCTGAAAATCTGCTAGGACATATGGTTCGACTGAAGCGCAATGACAAAAGCTCCAAGTTGGGGAGCGTACCCTGTAAACGAATCAAAACGTACAATAAACAAATTTATAAAGAGATAAAGATCAGTTGGTATTCTTCTTCAATTCCTTCAAGATTGTAGGTTAACTAATTGCTAGAGTTTAATATTGTAAGGGCAACGAAGGGAATTAAAAACAAGATTGCGCCAACTTATTGCAAGGGAAAAATTCTCAGTATATGAAAATTAAACATTTAGTAGTTGAGAGAGAGATAAGAGTAGTTGATAGGATCCTCCTCAAGCACGAAAATGGGTTGTTGAATGCAAGTCTGGAGTTGGTTCTGTTGACTTGTTTCTTGACTGCTGCTGCTTGAAAATTTTGAAGGCCAAATCATGTTGATCACTTGTTCACATTCCCACACTTGTAATTTTTTCAATGAAGGGCATTCCAAAGTATGCACCCCTTCCAAAATCCACTTGAGTTTTGGCAATCCACCTAGTGTCATTTCAGTTAGTGTGGGGAACTCAATATGTCTGGTTCCAAGTTTCAACGTACTTTCTTCCATCCCTGACCTTGGGGCTATTAAAATTTGTGGTTCTTTATCATTTTTCCCTTCCAGCTTTCCAAATATAGTTTATAATGAAATGCAGCGGTCTATAGTCAGACTTTGTATTAATGTTGTTGTTGTAATCAAATTAGATTGAAAGACGTGCAACAACTTTTCACAATCAACAATTTCCAATTCTGGAATATTGGAAAAAGAACTCGTGGCGACTTGATCCTGCCCTATAATTTCCAACATATCCATGCTCGGAACGTACAGTTTCAACAAATTCGGGAATGAGAGCTGCAAGTAAAATTCATCGAAATAGTGGTTAGAGCACACCCCATCCAACATTATAAAACCTGAAAGAAATATATTTTAACTCAAGAGGACATGAGCTTCATTTCAATAATAAAAGACGGAATTTCATTTGATCAATAATTTATTGTAATTTATTTTGTTGAGACTATAATTTGTTAATAAATCAGTTCTAATATAGAATAATGAGATTTTAGTATTCTTTAATAATGATTAATATTGTAATTAAATCTGTATTTTAGAAAGACTAATTAATTAAATTTATCAACTTAAGGAGAGCGATCAAAATGATTTCACAATATTAGGATGTAAAACTCTTCTACCTACACGGGAAATCTTAAGGTCTGGTAATTATAGGTTTGAGAGTGAGATGAGAATTTTGTATTTTGTTTTAAAGTTTAAAATATTATTTTTTAATTTTGAGATTTGAAAAAGTTGAATTGAGATTTGAAAAAGTTGTATTGAGATTTGAAAAAGTTGAATTATTTATTATATTTTATATGAGAATTTGAAAAAAGTGTAATGATGAGATGAGATGAAATAAGAGTTTTATATTTTATCTTTTGTCCCAAACATAACACAAAATTCTCATCTCATCATTACAACTTTTTCAAATTCTTATATAAAATATAATAAATAATTCAACTTTTTCAAATTATAATTTAACTTTTTCAAATCCTAAAACAAGAATAATATTAAAATATAATATTTTAAATTTTCATCTAAAATTAAAAATGATTATCTCACCCTTCAAATCAAGAGATTTGTTTAATGGACATGCGGCAATTTTAAGTCGTCGCACACTTTTAACGTCGATGCGCGATTTAAAGTCGGTGGTTGCCTAACTTTGTTATTTACAGCGATTTTGGGCATTAGAGCGGCAAAAACATTTTGCGACGGGATATATATCGCTGTTATTGGGTCTAGGGCGCCACCACACTAACATTTTATTTTACCCCCCAAACCTTACTCGGTTTGTTCCCGAGTACACCCTTCGACGTTCTTCCCCATTTTCCTTAACCTGCAAATCCACCCACCCCCACACGGCTGTTTCTCCATTTTCGAATACGCCCCAATGCCTCTACTCCACCACTTCAGTTTCCCTCCACGGAAGCTAGGGTCCTCGTTTCCTCTCCATACAAAATCTGTGCCTCCATCCTTCGTCTCGGATTGATTTGCTTTCCACGATTCTTGCTTATTGGAGGTCGAGATAGTCCAGCTAATTTCCACTTGCATTTACCTTCCGTCACCACAGGTATATATCTCTGCAACTCATTTGTCTATCTCTCCCCCTTCATCCGCGTGTAGAAGCTTTACAAAAATTGGGCTTTTTGTTTGTAGACTAATGAATCTGAAAGCATGTCCTTTTTTGCACGAGATTTTTTTGTATAACCTACATTATCTGTACGTGTTGATGTGGGTGTTAGATGTTTATAATTTTTGCCTGATATTTTGCATTTGCACAGTAATCTTAAGGGTGTCAATAGTGATGAGGACGACGACGACGGTGATATCAGTGACGATACCCAAGAAAATGGATTTGCTGCAAAATTTAAGGAAGATGTTTGCGATTCCTTGCATTTTGTTGTTGCATTTGATAATTTTAAGTGGTTTCTATTTTGAAAGTATAGCTGAAGCTGTTTGTCTGGATCATTTTTTGCTAAAAACACTTGAAAAAGTGCACTTATAAACAGAGAGAAGCTTGTACTGGGATGATTTAGTTTAATAAAAAGTAAAGTATATTAAGTCATCATATCACTCAATGGAAATATATTCTTCTTGTTGGGTGACATGGGTCAACATGCTTGCACAACAAGTGATTGTCATTATGTATGCTAGAAATACTATGAGTTATCGCATCATATGCGTCTTTTTAAAATTTGGTGAATTATGGAAAATATGTGTCAGCTAATGGCTCATCAAGAATATACTTTAATCAGGTAAAGATATATTCAGGAAACCCTAAGAACCATAGGGATGGGGTGGGTGGGATTGGAAGCAATTGCACTGGTTTTTATTGGGAGTCTTTTTATGCAACGCATGGATTCATCCCTCCTCCATTTAATCACTATATGTTTTAATTTTGATTGGTTGGCTGGTTGTAAAATGTGATTTTTAATACTAATGGATAAAAAAACTGTACAAAACAATTCCCATTACTTTTCCAAAAATAATGTTGAATTATTTCTCTAATATGATTTGATTATGTGCTAAATGTTCACTTATAAAAAGAAAAGATTATGTGCTAAATGTTTAAAACATGTTATCATCTATATATTCCTTGTGTGCTAGGGTGTTGTCTTTTTTGTAGATGGGTTTATGTGGGATGAGCTACGTGGTATGAAATTTCAATATCTTCATAATCTTGTACATAATTATCAGCTTATGTGATACTTGGACAAAAAAATATGGAGATCAGTTTCTGATACATTAAAGATTACATTTATAGCTTCATTGTTTGATATCTTTCTTCGGTGAAATAAGAGCATTACTCCAAGAAGAATCTTTTAATCTTTTTCAGAAGGGGGGGATGGCGTGGTTGGTGAGGGGATGCTAAATCATCTAGGGGTATGTAGTATACCTATTTGGCTGTTACATTGATAGGATTACAACTTTTATTAATTTCGAATACTCTCTGTAGTTGCTAGGCAACAGAAATTCTTACGGGAAAAGTTTGGTGGTGTTGAGGATTACATGCATGAAGATGAGGATGAGGATGAACAAGAAGCCATATGGGGTTGTTCATAAAAAAAAAAAAAATTTGAATTTCAGTAAATTTTCTGTATGTTACAGACAAATCTAAGAGGTCAACTACATTTACATAATAATAATGTAAACTAAATGAGACTATCTACTACTTAAAAAATAGTTTAACTAGTGTCAGTGCAGATAAGTTGAAATATTATTCAAGCCATGAATGTAACATTGAGAATTATATTAAGAGCAATCGAACTTACTCCTTATATATCTTAGATGTTTTCATCCCGAATTATATTTATTGAAATGATACGTTTTAAATAGTTATTTATTTAAGTAATTGACATTCAAAATCATTTAAAGGGCATCATATCTGCATATGTGATTGAAGATGACAAGATCTAATTAGATCGATAAGATGAAAAACAGCAATTATCTTAAATTTTTTTTTTTCTTTCTGAGTTAAGAGAGTTAATTAGATGATGAAAGAGTAGTATTGAAATAATATAGTTCCTAAACATATGTTTGAGTGTGTATAATTAGGAAAATTTAAAGGTTGAGGTAAATAATTTATTGAAAAGATTGAGCGGAGAAAAAATTAACTAAAAATGATTGCATGATACTCCACTACAAAAGTGCATGCCCCAACGTATGTCTTATATATTTGTAGTCATGGACAAATGCTAGTACCATTTTGTTAATTTGAAAATATTTTATGCCGTTACACATTGTTCAATTTAAAGTTGCATGTTTAGTCTGTAAAAAGTGTAACATGAGTTGGTGGTTTATGCAATGCAGCTGCTCAAGGATTATTCTGGATGTCGTGCTTTTCAGAGAGATGATTAGGTACTTTTCTTTGAATCTTTTGCTTTGGCAATATTCCCTTTCTTTTCCCTTTGTATTCTAATTTGTAATCAAAGCTTTATCTATTTTGTTCACCTCTGTTATTTTGGACAAGTAAGGTAATCTTATTCCAAATGAAGAAAATAAACAATTAGGAAAGACAGCAATTAACAACAGAAATACAACATAACTTAAGGTACTACGAGAGAAGAGTGGTCCTTCAAAGAGAACAAACAAAACAAGTACAGCAATTTGCACAGCCGGAAACATCTAGTGCAGCAACCAGTATTCAAAAGAGCTTGAATAAATAAAACCATTCCCACCAATGGCGGAACCATTAAGGGGCCCGCGCGTGTGCCGGGGGGGAGGGGGGGCACATGTCCCCCCCAAAAGTTAGAAAGAAAAATACATATTAAGTTTTTATCATTTAATAGGATGATATTAATATCATCTTGTGTTAGCCCCCTCTCTCTTTAATTATCCTGCCCCCCCCCCCCCCCCCCCCCTTTCTAGTAAATAATTTAGTTGTCTATATTGAAAGAGAAATAGCTAAGAATTTTGACTTAGATTCAATACTTGTTGATTTTGTTTTAAAAAAAAAACACAAGTTACAATTTTAGACACTTTGTGTTTCTTTTGTTTGATATATTTGTATGAGTGTCTTTATGTTATTTCAATGATATATTATTCTTGACATATCATATACTTTTTTAATACATAGATTGTATTAAACGTATTTTATTTTTATTTTAGATCTTACTATCAGATTGTTTTATACCGCAGGAAAAATTGTTTAGAAATAGAACAAAAAATATTTTGTTATAGTTTTAGCTTTGCTTTCTACACCCCCCCCCCCCCCCCCCCCCCCGGCCGCCGGCCGCGGCCCCAGCGGGAAACAAATTCCTGGTTCTGCCACTGAATTTCCCACCACCAACACAGCAGGCTTACATTTTCACCACAACAGCTAGGCCTAACATAACCTTTTCCACCGCGAACAGCACAAGGCTGCACTAAAAACTAGCCATAAGTTTGCCATCAAAGAAGAGAGTCATCCACTATAGGGGACAGAGAACCCAGCCACAACCACACCAAGTTTTGAAAGCAATGCTCAGCACTTCAAAACGAGCCACCAACCAGCATACAATAGAAGCAAATCCACACAACCATAAGTAAGAGCAGTCCAATAAGAAGGCAAAGGAGCATCCCACCTAGATCAGAACTACCAGAACTAATAAAGAACAACTTACTTTTCCAGAACAAAAGGCTCAAAGATAAAAGATTATTAGTGCAAACAAAGAGTGAAGGGGTAGTTTAATTGGCTGAATGGATCCCTTTATATATTTTAAAAAATATAAGATCATTAGTGCCATGCAAAGACTGATTCTCAAACAAGAGGTCAGAGATTTAAGTAATCTTGATTAGGTCAGAGATTTAAGCTAGAAACATTAAACTGATGCAACCTCAATATTCCATTGTCCTTATAACGGCATGATTACTTGGTTTGTCCTTCATAGAGGTTGACATTACTGGTTAACTTCTAATGGCATAATATTCCATTGTCTTATAATTTAATCAAGCTCCCTATAGTACTACTTGACTTCATTTCTAAGAAAAATGACTTTTGACTTGCATATACTCGGTTTCAATGGCCATTGCAAGAAGCATTTCTTTTTTATAATAATGACATTTTTAAAGTTGATTATAGGATAAAGTTTTTTTTTACAACTCTAATCATTTGGTCTGGTGCTGCACTAAGGATTCTAGTGTTCCTATGAGAGATACACACAACACATAGATACATGATTAAGATAAAGGTGCACACAATGCATGATGCATCTCATGTGAGGAAGACAATATATATAGATTAGTGAAAGAATAGTTCCAAAAATAATTTGAAAAATAATTACTTGTTTCTTTTCCTGTCAACTGCTGATCTGTTGTTTCTCATGCATGTGTTCCAAATGGGTCGATTTTGAGAACATAGAGAGCGATGTTAAAACTTAAATTAACAAGTTATCTAGTTAAGGTTTTGATGAATTACACGGATATGGTTGTATGCACGCATTCATTCATATTCTAATAATATAACCTTAGATGTAAAAGAAATTTATGTCCAGATACCATGGCGCATGGTTTTAAACATGTTGGGGTAGTTGGTTGCTGTCGTGTTAAATCTAGGCTTATTGAATATTGATATTTATTTCTACTCTTTTTAATATTGAGAAGATCTTCTGTTTTAAATATTGAGTTTCAATCATGTTTTGACTATATTTAACCCTTTATGACTATGTGTTAAACTAGTGGAGATGAGAATGTATTTTTTTAACACTTTTCTTCAAGATTAATAGCCTAAGTAAGCAATTAAAGCAACCAAGGATTTTATTCAAACTAGTAGGTTCGATTAGAATTTTCTGGTTTGCCGAGAGCTGCTCTTGCTGTTTATGCTATGCTTTCACAAAAAAATGATGTTTCTTCTCAGGTTTTCTTCAACTCTAGTATGCTTGGTTTATGTAGTGGAGATTGTGGTTAAATGAGGGATGTTTAAGAGCATGAATGTACTAAAGCTGCTAGCTGTCCATGGTAGTGCAGAAAATTCTGCTATGCACTCTGTTTTGGGGGCTTCAACAAGTCCATTTCATCCCCATTTTTCATTTGCATCTTTTGCTCAACCAAAGTTATTTGTTTGTATGAAAAACTATTGAAAACAAGGGACAAAAAACCAGCCATCTTGTGAGCTTAAGCTCTTCATTTAATTTGGTTCCGACAAGTTACTAAAAAGCTGTCAAATGCCATTTTTGATTATTGCATAATGTAAGATTTATTCTTGCTTCCGTGCTCAATTCCATACTTCCATTGTGTTGAAACTTTCACCTTTTCAAATGACATTCTTTTAATTTCTTCAATCTTGCTTGAAGGAAAATTTATACGTTTAATTATTTTAAGAATTGAGCATGAAAAAAATGTTCAATGTACCTCTGAATATATATGGCTATAAAACCCCTTCTTCTCAAACTGACTGGAAGCACAGATGTCAAAGTTTAGTTGCAGTTGAAAATGCATGACATGAAATTCATTTTACTTTTAGTTATTAGAGCTTACAAGTCCATATTATCATTGATTAAAGCTATCTTTTTGTGAACCTAGTCAACCTAGCCTGATGACTTTTGAAGCAAGTCAACTCATGCAACTTTATTAGAGGAAACAACATCATGATTATTGTTCATTGGTTAATCATTTAGAAATGTAGAAGTAAACTACTTGCCAGATGTCACTGTGCAATTGCAACATGATAACTTACTGTAACATGATAATAAATGCTGCGCATAACTTACTGTGCTAGCTTCATATTGGGAGAATGACTTATAGATATATTTTCCCTTTTTTTAGTATGATAACTGATGTCTTGCAGATTGGGCAAGAAACACACTTTGTCCTAGTTTCATGCACAGGATTAGGAATAAAACCTAACAGAAGGGAGCATGTTCTTAAAGCTAAGAGGGTTAGTTCATTCCTTTCTTTTGTTTCTTTTGCTACTTTAACATATTCTTTTAATTTTTATCTTTGTTCACATGATTTCCCCAGGCTGGAGAAGAGTCATTGGTTTTTAGATTATATGTAAGTCTGGTTTTGTGCTTCCCACTTGTGCAATTGTTTATTTGAGCAAGAACATATAATCTGGATGTGTATTATATTTTTCCTGTATTCTGTTTTGTGCAATTCTTTTTATTTTCTGAAACATTTTTTCCGGCAAGTAAAATTCGCCGGAAATAATTTTTTCGTGGCATAAACGTATTTGCGGCGATATTATATCTACAAAAATATAAGCACTTAAAATGAATTTGTAAAGCTTACACCATTGGCTGTACAATCTAGAACTGGAATGCAACTGTAACTTTTTCTATCCACGTGGGATTCAAGTTATTCAGTATAACCTCAGTGCGTAAGACAATCCTGATGAAAAACATGAATGCATCTCATATGAGCACATAAACAAACTACTGTGTATTGAAAAACTCAAACCTTGAAAGCTATAAACACCTTTTTCCAGAAAGGGTCAACATGAAGTATTAGTTCAGCTCGCTACACGTGTAAATACTACTTATGGTACATGTAAACCGAACACTACCAAGATAGGAATCCCACGAAAACTACTCTTAAACTTGAGAAGAAAGAAAAACACCAGAAACTTGGGGTGTTAGCTCAGTTTCTAGCAATTTTGAGCAAACAAAGATGGTGTCCAGGATTTAGTCATCCAAAGGTTAAGCTGAAGAGATACAGAAGAAGCAAGAAACTCTCCAAATTTGGAATCCATTTCTTGTTTGAGAAAGTCCTAATGGAAGACATATATCCTCCTAATCAGTAAACACAAGATACCAGTACTGTAGTTTTCTTTCCTCTACATCATAATATATCATTAAGAACACCAAAAACAGAACAAACTAAATTATATCACTAAGCACTGTAGTTTTCTTACCCAGGTTTTTCATCAGTGTATAATAATTACCCAAACTAACTAAGACTGTCATCGATCCACATACATAGTAATCCAGCTCGTTACCAGAGTATGACTACAAATATCTTTTGTAAACAAAATACTGTCAAAATAGTAACTTAACTTTTATTTTATAGGTAAATAGATATAGCCCAAGTACGCAGTACGGATAAAAATAGTAGCTTAACATAGCATAAAGTAATGATCATCTCATGTGCCCTTTTAAAACCTGACAAACCACCTTCTCATGCAATCTCCCCTCTGTTTTGCTTGTATCTTGAAGTGAAACTCACACTAAAATGTACTTCAACATAATGAACCAATATTGTGATAGTTTTCTCAAAATTTAGAACTGATTAATTCATAGAATTATGTTAACTCAAGAAATATTATACCATAGTCTTGAATTAATACTGAAAAAGCAGTGGTTCTACCACACGCAACACCTAGAGAGGGGTGAATAGGTGTAGTCCAATTTTTTCGGTCTACTAAAAATATTTGACATGCAAATAAGCAAAGGAACACATCATACAAATAATCAACACAGGAATTTGTTCACGAAATGGAAACTCATTTGAAGAACCTCTTTAAAATCCAAAATCACTCCGGGTGTAAGACACCACCTCAAATCCACTATAGAAAAATTTAATTGTTACAACCAATTTAGCTACACTTACAAAACCTTTGAAGTTCCTAAACTTGATCTGCAACACCACGAGTGACCCACTCAATCTCTACAAGCATGAAGTGTCGGAACTCTGACCTTTCTATAGCATCCCACGAGAACCTCTCGATCTTTGCATCAACAGCAACTCCGGAAACCTTTCGGCCAATAAAACACGTCCACTTTGATGGACTTGTATGAGGTTTGATCTTGGGTGTGGTGTGGTGGAGGTATGTTTGTCCAAGAGAGATTCACAATGTGGGGAGAAAGCCTTCTCAATGGCTCTTGGATGAACTTAGGGTTTTTGCTCTATTTCTCCATACCAAAGAACAGAATAAGATGTTCTATTTATAGCTCCTCTGATTCACGGTGCTCAAAACAATGATATTTGAGTTTCTTGAACATTGGCTTGAGCGAAGGATCGAGCGAGAGTCGAGCGCAGGTCAACTTCCAGAAATTCACTCGAGCGGAATATCGAGCGGGAGTCGAGTGAAGCACTCTGCCTGATTTAGCTCGAGCGGCTAGTCGAGCGGGAGTTGAGCGAAGCACTCTGCCTGATTTCGCTCGAGCGCCAGTTTGGTATGCTCGAGCCGTGTTGAACACACTTCAATTCTTTTCTTGTGATAATTCATCAACACTAGTTACAACACAATGTTACATAGGTTTTCACACGAATATGCCAATCAACTAATTTTCCCTCAACAATCTCCCCCTTTGGCATTTCTGTGACAAAACCTCTAACCTATTACATAGGACCTAATCCTACCACATCCCATACTGGATTCCCAGATTCATGAACACATTGAGATATTTCTGCACATACTTAACAAACGATTAAACATGCCAACATAAATATGCAAGAAATATATCCACAAGTATAATCAATGACTGCTCGGAAATCTAGAAAAACATTTCATTAATGCAATTAATCAGACATTGAAATCAGTTAGTCAAATGACAGCAGCACAAGTAGCATGTGATAAACAGAAGCTACTCTTCTACAAATAATAAAACATGTAATACAAAAATAAAAACTGCTGCTCAACAAAAATTGTGCTTCTAACATTAAAATTTCCTCCCCCTACTTCTATATCACTCCCCCTGTCTCTATGCTATACCACTCCCCCTGTCTTTATGCTACTCCCTCTTTTTGTCACAAAGGGCCAAAGGTCTCAATTATCAGCATCAATCTGACTGCCATCTTTATCATCAAGATGCTCCTCAATATCATTGAAGCGTTGAGTCACAAATTGCTGCAGGCCATCAACCTTAGCTTCAAGTCGGGCAAGGTACTCAATAACCTGTTGAAAGCTGGGCTCGATTGTCCCAGGTGCTGGTGCTGGTGGCGGTGTCGATGTAGAAGGCTGTGAGCTGGATGGCTATGAGGAGGGTGCAGGTGGGTGCTCAACTATCAGTGGTTGCGGGATGGTGTGAGTACGACTTAGCTGCATGATCCTCCAACCAATGGGAGCCTTGAGAGGAACTCTAGGCTCATTGGGAAGTAATGCAACTGACTGGGAAAGGGTCAAACGAGTGACGAGGCTTGCAAAAGGTAATCCAGTTGTACTTTGGGGGACTGAAAAGCCTCAAGAATGACTCGGCATAGAAGGCTCCCAAGATCAATGGTGACACCATTAATAAGAGCATATAAAAGAGTGGCGCGGTCAAGACCCACATCACTTTGATGAGTAATAAGATACAAATTTGTCAGGACTATTGTACTGAGAATGAGATATTCAGTAGAAAATCTCATCGTGAAAAGTGGTGACTTACCATCCCAAGCAGTAAGATGACCAATTAGACAATCAGCCATATCAAACGGACTAGGAGGAGATATCCGTGTATATGGATACTCAGGATATAACACAAGCGGGGCATTTAGCAGATCTGCTAGCATGCGCGGAGTCACCCGGAATGAGATGTTCCGGAGACTCACCTCAAAAGAGTCATCAGCAGATATGGCATGAATGTTGGAATAAAACTCCCTAACCAACTCCACTGACGGAGTGGGAAGACCAATAATCAACGCTTGCCACTAGCGAGACTCAAATATGCGGGGAATAACTGTCTCATTAAGCTCACCTAGAGTGACTTCACGCTCGACAATGAGATTGCGTTTAGAGAAGTTTTCAGTGTATAGTTGTTGTGCCCCAGCATTGTGAAAAAGTCCTTGAGCGGGGGTAGGAGGATTTTGGCGTTAGAGGGAGAGCTACAGAGAGAACATATTCTCCAGCATGTAGATCTCCAGCTCCCATTGTACAGTAAGAAATAAGAGGTTATGAGAGATTGTAAACAAGCATATTATGGTGAATTTTTCCTTCCCAAACACCATTGAATGTAGGCAACATGTCGAACCACGTAAATTTGTGTGTCACTCTCTCTTTTTTCTCTATACTTGTTTTCCATTCACTGTTATGGATATACCCACCGACACTGTATAGCCACACCGGACCACTGTCGTGGACTCTAAACAACACTGATCGAGGCCTGAATCATCTCACCTGATCAGGAATGACTCTCTCTCTTTTCGGCCCGTTGAGCGATTTTCATGCATCAAGAGGTACAATATCAGTAAATCAAATATTGCAAACAACCAGTAACAACAATTAGGGCGAAAAAATAAGTGAGCAAATGACAAAAATAAGTGTGTGAGACCCACCAGATAAGTGCGTTCATTTTTGCACATGGATCACGACCAATATGAAATCCTATAGGTAGGAACCTACATCTGCACATATATCTCTCTTAAGTAGTCATTATAGAGTTTGAAAAAATAACTCAAGATGTTGAGATAATTTGAATTAAATTGTGAATAAAATATTGATTTGATGGATGAATAGTAATTCTTTAATTTAAAAAATTCTTTTAAAATTACTGTAATTCGAAATCTAAGTTTTTAACTAATGCAATATAAATCATTTATATAAAATTTAACTATATTTTAAATCTCACTAATATTTAACAGACAGGTTGGATTCAAAACTCATTTCAATTATAGGTTTGGAAGTTTTAGGTCGCACAAAATTCTCATATCATCTTATCTCATCATTACACATTTTTCAAATTCTCATACACAATATTATAAACAATTCAACTTTTTCAAATCTCAATACAACTTTTTCAAATCTCAATTTAACTTTTTCAAATTCCAAAACTAAAAAATAATATTTTAAACTTTAAAACAAAACACAAAATTTTCATCTCACCCTCCAAACCTATGGGATCTATCTTATTATTATAATTTTTTTAAATTTTCACACAAAATATAATAAACAACATAACTTTTTCAAATTCTAAAATAATAATAATTTTAAAAAATAATATTCTAATAATATTTTATTATATTATTCACAAATCATCTAATTACTATATTAATTAGATGAATTGAGTTAAAATCAAATCATTATCCAAATAAATTCTTAAGCATTTCTTCTTTTTAATGGGTGCTCATTTAGCCTTGTTAGAGCATGGGCAATGGCCTAGCCATGGCCAAGTCCAAAATTTAGCTAGAATTTCAAGTTTTGGCTATAGGGTTAAACTTTGGCTAGGTGAATCCACATTGGACTAGCCATATTAAAGCCAAAATAGTAATATAATATTATATATTTTAATAATTTTTTATAATTTTTTTTTTATATTTTTCAAATACACTACATATATTAAATAATAAATATAATGCATATAAATCAAAACCGAAAAGAAAAAAAACATATAATAATTATATCCTTACTCATTTTTCTTACATATTACAACTTTACGATAAGAATGAAGTACTACTTCATGCACAACAAACTTCATTTGACCTAATGAAACCCTATAAATAATAAAGAAAAATAAAGGGTCCGAGCACTAGATCATACATAAAATGCACATCATCCAAGTTCTTCTTCTTTAGTTCGAATTATACACATCTTTGGTATATGAAATAGAACAACATATACTCTTTGGTATATGAAACAGAACAACTACCCTTGCCACTGGAAATAGACTCTACAGACATAATTGAATTCTTCTCCACCTCAGTCACTGCATAGTTCCCATTACAATATGCATTCTTCTCCACCTCAGTCACTGCATAGTTCATTACCCTTGCCATAGTTCTCAATTTCCTGTCCAAACAAACAAGGCAGAATGAATTCTATAAATGCAAGCCCTTGCAAATATGTAGATGGAAAAAAAAACTATACATCAATGTGACTTTAATTGTAGCAGGATTATTCCTTTATGGCACCAACAATAATGGTTGAGTATCACATGCTTGTAATTTAAAATCACATATATCATTTAGTTCACCAGAAATAAGGTTAGAGTGACTTTAATTCAAAATTCACTCTAACCTTAAACAAGACATTCTCATCTGGCTCAGTACCTCTTTTCATTAGATCAGACAGACATATAATCATGGCTAAACATCCAGCACTGGTTTTCTTAAACAATTAAATGCATATCTCAATATAGCAACTCATACTAATGAAATCACAATTCACATTGTCAAATTTAACTTATGCATTGTAACCTCTGTAAAATGTAACATTGAGAAACATTCAATAGAATTTTCTTGAGTGGACTACGTATAATGAGGGAAAAACAATACACTTCCTCATAATCATGTTCCACGAATATATAATGAAGTTAATCAAATAAATACATTGATAGAAAGAAGCATATAAATGTGTCTAAACCAAGTTTCGTTTAATAGGACTCCAACTTTATAGATGAAAAAACTAGTGGGAAAGTGTAAGCTTGTGTTTTGGCTATTGGCAGGAAAAAGATGGCAAAAATATGTATAAAATATGTGTAAGCTCTTCCTGCAAGAGAGCACCAGAGCAACTTCTGCATTACTCCTAAAGAATACAATTTAAAATAACAGAGCAAAAGAACCTCACCCATTAGCATAAAATGCACCTGATCATATCCTACATGTTTCGTTCATATTTCTAAAATATACAATAGAAAAACAAATGCCCACAACTTGAAGGGCATGAACTCAAATATACCCACAGTTTCATATATCTTATCATGAGGGGAGGGCTCACGTTATCACATTACAATATCTACTCAGCACTGCACGCTAGCAACCTTTTTTTTTTTTTTATTAGGATTAAAAATGGGAGCAGAAAGGGACACACAGACATGCATGCAGGGAGAACTCTCCCTCCAGAAAGCACACAAATGGTGTGAACTTATTAAGAGAATGAACCAAAACCCATTTAAATTGGAAAAAAACTTGGACCCAAAGATAGTTCTGCATACTGATTTCTAGGGCCGTGCAAAATTTTGAAAGTTCCGACTCCGCCCGACATCCGCTCCGATTCCGACTCCGTCGGAGTCGGAGCTTTCAAAAAACGGAGTCGGAGTGCGAAGTGGCTCCGAATAAAAGTCGGAGTCAGAGTCGGAGTTCGGAGCTACTTAGAGCTCCGAAATCTGACTCTGATTTTTTTTAAAAAAAAAAATCCAGATGTAAAACGACGTCGTTTTACATCTGGAATTTTTAAAAAAAATCAAACGACGCCGTTCCACTTAATGTGGAACGGCGTCGTTTCATCATAGGGGGGTCCAAAACGCAGGACCCCCCTCCTCTTTCCCTTCTCCCTTCTTCGGATCCTTCCTCAGTTCCTCTTTCTCTCTAAGTCTTCATCTGAACAACTAAACCAGCCACCTCGCCACCTCGCCACCTCGTTCCCTCTCTATTGCCGCCGTGAGACTTTGCTCCTCCATCGTGCGCAACTTCAATCCGAGCTTCAACCTACGGTGAGAACCCGATTCCGAGCCCTAAAATTAAATTGCTTGATTTAATTTTATGTATTCCGTTATTCATAGTCTCATAGCATGCACGTCTGGGTATTTTGTTGTGATTGAAATGAATTCCTTTTGAAAATTTGTAGTAAGGAAATGTGTTTGATAAAATGTGTAATGTGTTTGTAAGTTGTGTTGTATGCATGCAATGTGTTTGATAAAATGTGTAAGAGATGTTTCTTGGCTCCTTTAGGCTTTAATTCTGCTTGGCTCCTTTAGGCTTTAATTCTGCTTGGCTCCTTGGCTTCTTGGCTCTTTTAAAATTCACATAGAGAGAACAGAGTAATAAACAAATTAATCTACACTTTGGTTGAATGAAACACTAGCTGCTAGCTTGTGCAAAATTAATCTACATACTGCAGCTGCCTGCATATGATGTGTGCACAAACACTAGCTGCATGTATGCATAAACACTAGCTGCTGTTTCTTCAGCAGCTTAAACATTATGCTTAAACACTAGCTGCATGCATGCAGTACTGCTGCTTCAGTACTATAGCTGCATGCATAAACACTAGCTGCTGCTTCAGTCGTACTGCAGCTGACTGCATATGATGTTTGATATTTTATATATCCATAGTACTGCTGCTTCAGTACTCTAGCTGCATGCATAAGGAGATAGATCATCATGTAATTAGCATCAGAACCTATCACCCAAATTGCGGGACAATCAGACGTGTGCACAAACTCGTTTTGTTTTTTAAGCAATAGTCTAATGAGAGAGAATGGAATAAATAAAGATTAAAGAGAGAGGAATAAAGCCTTAGGAATCAAGAACTAAAGACTGCTCACCACGGCTCAAGTGGGCACAACTGGAGCTCAAGCGAAGTCAGGCAGAGTGCTTCGCTCGACCACCGCTCGAGCGAATCCAGGCAGAGTGCTTCGCTCGACCACCGCTCGACTCACCGCTCGACCGAATCTAGGCAGAGTGTTTCGCTCGATAGTCGCTCGACTCACCGTTCGAGCGAATCTAGACAGAGTGTTTCACTCGATAGTCGCTCGATGTTCCGCTCGAGCGACTTTCTGGAAGTTGACCTGCGCTCGACCCTCGCTCGAGCGGAGACTTGATCTCTGCTTTTTCAGACTTGATCTCTTAATAGTATTTCTTCCTTTTCTAAATTAAAATTATTCTTGTCTGACGTACTCATGAGTCATGATATAAATAAATAATCAAATGATAGGTAAAAGACATGATGAATATTATTTTCCTTTTCACACTAACTAGTGCTTATACCTAACTAAAAGATTGTATATAATTTAATATATATATATATATATATATATATATATATATATATAAGTGTCATGTTCTTCTTTTGCACTCACTGCATGTAGATCAAGTAATAAACATTCACTCAAACAACCAAAGTTATTAGTGGCTTGAGATTAAAGCTGAGATCATCAGTGATTCAGTAGGGTCGACCTCATGTGCCCCAAATCCCGCCCACCTCTTAACTTTAAACTCAAAATCATTCAAATCCCAACCCGACATCTTAATGTTATTTGAGCTTCTTTGATAGCTTCTATTTTAATGTTATTTATTAACAAACTTAATGTATATAATATACGAGATCAGAACCAAATTTAAGCATAATTAGTGGATATTTGTAACTTATCATGCATGCAGGCTTGTAGCTTATTATTGCTAAGGAATATTTTTAGCTTATCGTGGACAGCTTATTATGATACAATAATATATGTCCTATATCAACGCGTTGATTTAAATTTTTAATATAGCCTAGTTTATTTTTAAACTAATTTTTTGCTTCTAACTTATTTTTTCAGTTTCATTGATTGTGATATGGATCCTAGACCTAGTGGAGATGATTGTCCACAAGGGGATGTGGCGGATGCCAATACTACAACTCCTACACCGGTGGGTACTTCCACCCCTAGAGCCACATCTAGGGCAGCTACATCTAGAGGAGCTACATCTAGAGCAGCTACATCTAGAGGAGCTACATCTAGAGCAGCTACATCTTGTGCGAGTAGTCGACTCCCACTCCCAGTAGATATAGAGGATGAGGATATGTTCAACGAAGAGGAGGAGATGCCCATTGAGCAAGATCAACCACAACCACCACGGCCTTCTAAAAAGAGGTCGTGGACATGGGAGCATTTCACCAAAATTCCTGGTGATATTGCGAACTCGGTAGCAAGATGTCATTATTGTGGCCAACTTTGTGGATGCCATTCAAAGAAACAAGGCACAAGTGTGTTAATAGCACATCTAACTGGTTGCCAACGATATAAGATAGTGAAGGGATTGACGGCCACTGATCAGACCAACCTCAGTTACCAAACTTCTACAGCCACTGATGGTACACAGACTAAGAAATTGGTTATCCCTCAATACAGTGAGAATATGTTGAGGGACATGCTTGCAGAGATGATAATAACTGATGAGATGCCCTTTACCACAGTCGATAAAAGAGGCTTTAGAAAGTTTCTAAACTTTGTTGAGCCACGATTTCCTATTCCATCACGGTATATGGTGATGCGAGATTGTATGAAGAGGCATGCGAAAGACAAGGCGGAGATGAAGAAGATGTTTATTACCACTGGCCAGAGAGTGTCGTTTACGACTGACACAAGGACGTCCATACAGAACGTCTGCTACATGTGTATCACAGCACACTACATCGACAGTGAGTGGATTTTGCATAAAAAAATTATTGGCTTTAAAGATATTGTGGATCATAAATGTGCATCCATTGGGGCGAAGATGGATGATTGTTTAAAGGACTGGGGAATTCGAAAAGTGCTGTGTATTACAGTTGACAATGCTAGTGCCAATGAAACAACAATTGATTGGTTTAAGCGGAACACGATAGTGAGAGATGATGTCATTCGGGCCCACGAGTTTATTCACGTTCGATGTTGTGCTCATATCATCAACCTCATAGTTGTTGAGGGGTTAAAAGAGGTTGATGATTCCATTACCTGAGTCCGCAGCATTGTACGATATGTGAAGGGTTCCCCTCAAAGGCTTGCCAAGTTTAAGGCAATAGCTGAAGATCTTAAAATTGAATGTTCTAGTATGTTGTGTTTGGACGTTCCGACTCAATGGAACTCTACATACATGATGTTGGATGTGGCACAGAAGTACCAAAAAGCATTCGAGCGGATAGAGGTCGAGGATGGAGGCTTGAGGTATGCTTTGTTGGAGCCAGCAGGACAGGGGCTCGGTGCGCCGAACGCACATGATTGGACCAGTGTGAGCTACTTTGTTGAATTTTTAAGAATTTTTTATGACATAACCATGCGGCTATCTGGATCCAAATATACGACTGTGAACTCATTCTTCAGTGAGCTCTTAGAGCTTCACTTCCACTTGGAAAATAGTTGTACTGACTCTGGTAGATTGTTATCTGCTATGGTTACGAGGATGAAGACCAAATATGATAAATATTGGGGGAATATTGAGAAGATAAATAGATTGCTATTTGTGGCTGTGATCCTTGACCCCCGATACAAGTTGGCCATTCTGGAATTTTGGGTAAATTCCGTCCTCGGGGCAGTGAAGGCTGCAAAGTTTATTAAAGTGTTAAAAAGTGATATTGATGATCTATATAATCACTACAGCAATAGTTGTCAGCCTTCATCCGCAGCTGATAGCTCTTCACATTCGAGGCCGACAGGGTCGACAGCTTCCTCAAGTGATACTAATCCATCTGTAGGGCTTAGAGGCCATCGTATTATGCAGCAATATCATCAACTCATGTCAACAAGGAATATTATGCATTGTACATCTGAGGTTAAACGATATTTTATGGAAGCTGTCGAGGCACCTAGCGATGTATTTCAGTTATTAACTTGGTGGAAAGTTAATTCCACCAAGTATCCAGTCCTTTCCCGTGTAGCCCGAGATGTGCTAGCCATTCCTGTCACTACGGTTGCCTCAGAGTCGGCATTTAGCACTGGAGGTCGCGTGTTGGATGCTTATCGGAGTTCATTGTCACCGTCAACCGTGGAGGCCCTCGTTTGCACACAGAATTGGATAAGTGAAACGCCTATTGGACTAGATACCGTTGGCGTTGATGCCGAGAGCTATAGACTTGAGTCGGGTAAGTTTATATGCTTTTAAATGATTATTTAATTATTTTTAATGTTTCTAACTTCTACTTTTTAAGATTTTAAAGATCTAGTTGTGAACCCTAACATAATTGCTGATGACTGAGAGTCAAAGACAAACGCCCCTTGAGAGTTGGAGAGGAGTTGAGAGAATCCCCTTTCTTGGTAAGAATCAAATTCTACTTTTCCTGTGTTCAAATTTTTATTATCAATTTTTTTCATTTATTGATTGCAACTTTCTATCTTCATTTCAATTTTCAGGCATGACCAATGGACCAAAAAGCATTTGAGTGAAATCCGTATTGTTATTACATTATAAATGAGACTGTTATAACTTATGGCTACATCATACATGTTATTTAGTATCAGATTCTTGTAAAGTTTTGAATCTTTTGATATATATGGTAGTATTGGCGCCCCAAAGACATTTTAATTTGTCTCTACAACGTCCTATATATTATATACACAAAATAAACAGCTCGACTCCGATCGGAAGTCGGATTCAGAGGATAAATTCGACTCCGACTACTGTCGGAGTCGGAGGTCGGAAACGACAACTCCGACTCCGTCGGAGTCGGAGCTCAGCCCTACTGATTTCCGTATGTTTTGAATTGATCCTTGAGGTTAATGATGTTGGAAACTCGAGCTTTTCAATTGTTCAATGTGATGCAATTTTTGCAAAAAGAAAAAAATAAAACAATGAAAACCTTGGATTGGATTGCTGGAGTTAATGAAATTTATTCAAATTATGTTTAGTACACAGATGATCACAACCATCCAACACAGTTTTTAGATTTTAACAAATTCCTCAAAATTTTAACAAATTTTCAGCAGACAAACAGTTCACAAATATGCAGAAAAACAACAAAGAAATAAAATTCATTTGCTGATCTGCTATGCAAAGAAATATGTAGAAAAAAAACAAAGAAAAAGAGCAAAGAAATATGTAGAAAAACAGCAAAGAAATAAACTTGCCGTTCTATTTTGCTGATCTAGTATGCAAAGAAGATAAACTGGTATACATGTGTTCTATTTTGCAAAGAAGAACAACAAAGACATTTTATTTCAATATTCTATGTTCATGTGTTCTGTTTTAGATCATCCAGTGCCCAACAAACAGGAGAAATGAAAATAAGTTGTTCAATATTCTATAGCATCAACCAAGCCACTTCAATTTCAAAGTAACAAGAGTACTCTCCAAACCAAAGCATGCAAGTAAACAATTTTCACTTTAAAGCATGCAAGTTACTTGATCTACTAGTGAAAAAAAAAATTAAAATTTACTATAACGAAAAAGAAAATAGAAGATTACTACACTATGAACATAGAGATGAAATGAAAAATTTCAAAAAGACGATATCAAGCATTATTTAAGACTCCATCACAACCAAACATGATGCAGACTAGATCAAGCCAAAACCAAACTAAACAATAAAATTACAAATTGAAAAAAACAAGAGAATGGGAGTTGATTACCTTCTGTGAAGCGCAATAGAACCCTAATAGAGGCCTGACCAGTTGATTAAAATTGATTTTCTCTTGCAAATCGATAGCTCCTTCTCCTAGTACCAGATTCCCAACTTCGACAGCCTTGGGGTAACGAAAACAGCAAGAGAACTGGAAAAAAATGGAAAAATGGAGAAAAGGGGAGAGAGGGAGTGTCTAGCCAAAGACACAACCGATGAGAAAGAGACGGGAAGAGAGAAACGGGGAGAAAAAAAAATGAAAGGGGGTGTTCGACGAGGAAGAAATGGAGAGAAAGCGAAGGATTTTGGGGGAGAACGGATTCACGAGGGAAATAAAAGGTTTCGGTTGAGGAGATGCGATGAATAAAATAATGATTTGGCGATGAATAGAACCTCGCTATGTTTGGAGAAAAGGATGGACTTACTGTAGATGAAAGTTTGAACTTTCTGTTTTGCCGAGTCCAATGCAGTGAGGAATGAAATTGCGAAGTCTATAATTTGACTTTTTAGGAGTTTTAGTGAGACCGATGCGGATGCTCTTAGAAGTTTTTGTTTGAAAAAGGAAAAAAAATTTATTTATTTATCATTCTACACTGTACATCTTAAGACTTTCCTCTTAATCCGCGGGTTGGTGAAATCTTCTTAAATTAAAAGGTCTGTTTGGTATTATGTTAAGAGTCTAAAAAACTCTTTAATATAAAAATTAGGTTTTTTGGGAGTTACATATTAAAATATTTTTTAATTTCAAATAAGTTAAAAAATATGTATTTTTTTGGATAGTACTAAACGTAATTCAAATTTCAAAAAAAAAAAAACTGTCAATGGATTAAAATACTCATATAGCTTTTAGAAAATTATAACTTTAAATTTTCAAAAATATGATTATAATCTTTAAAAAATCAAATACACTATAACAAAAAAAGGTCTTTTGAGACGAAAAGTTTCATCCCAAAATCCTGGTCTTTCATCCCAAAAGATCCTTTGGGATAAAAAAAAAAGTCCCAAAATCGTCCCAATTAAACTGTCCCAAAAAATATTTTTAAGACTAAAAATCATAAATTCGTCTCAAAAAGATATCTTTTAACTGCTTGTGTATTTTCATTTTTAATTTTTAAATCAACCTAATTATCCAACGTAATATAATCTTGTTTACAAAAAATATTTCTTGAACAATATGAACATAATATAGCCTTGTTTACTAAACTTTAAAAAAAAAAAACTTAATAAAACCTTGTTGATTATTTGTGAATAAAATATAGATTTGATGGGTGAATAGTTACTCTCCAACTTTAAAAATTACTTTTAAAATTATTGTAGCTCAAAATGTAAACTAAAATTTTTTAACTAGTCCAATAGAAATCATTTATATAAAATTTAATTATATTTTAAATTTTATTAACATTTAATCTGTACAATGTCAATAATCAAGCATCCCATTTTGAAAGTCACTACTGCTACGGACAGTCGAGAGATGCAAGCGGGAGGGAGTCGCCGCCACGTAAGCCTGCCACATAAAAAATAAAAAATAAATAAAAGAAGAAAAAAAGCGACAGAGATGAAAATATAGTAGTGCAGCGGGAAATAAAAATCTGAAATAGAGATGAAAACGGTGAACGAGCTCTTCGAACTGGAAGGGGTGATCTTCTTGGGTGAGACTCTTCGTCTTCAAGAGAGCATTTTGGTCTTCGTGGCTCTTGTCTGCGTGGGTTCTGGTTTCGTGGGTGATCTTTGTCTTCGTGTGGGTCTGGTCTTCGCCTTCGTGGGTAGATGAGTTGCTGCGAGTAGAGCTCTTCGTAGATCTGTGGGTAAGAGCTTCGTGTGGGTCGTCTTCGTGGGAGCTTCATCAGACATTGGTAGCTTCATCACATTTTCTTCTTTGATTAAGATTTTTGTTGTTCTTTGTAGTTACTGAACTTGAAGCAGGCTAAATGTAAGATTTTTGTTGTTCTTTGCATGTAAGGAAAATATACAAAAAGATTAAAAAAAAAAAAATGCAGGACATTTTCTAAATCACAATTTCTTCTTTGATTAAGATTTTTTTTGTTCTTTGTGGTTACTGAACTTCAAGCAAGCTAAATGTAAGATTTTTGCTGTTATTTGCTTGTGAGGAAAATATACAAAAAGTAAAAAAAAAAAAAAAAAATGCAGGACATGGGATAAAATCACATTTTCTTCTTTGATATAGATTTTTGTTGTTCTTTGTGGTTACTGAACTTCAAGCAAGCTCAATGTAAGATTTTTGCTGTGAGGAAAATATACAAAAAGTAAACAAAAATGCAGGACATGGGATACTTATAAAAAATAAATAAATGCAAGACATGGGATAAAATCACATTTTCTTTTTTGATATAGATTTTTGTTGTTCTTTGTGGTTACTGAACTTCAAGCAAACTAAATGTAAGATTTTTGTTGTTCTTTACTTGTGAGTAAAATATACAAAAAGATAAAAAAAAAAAAAATGTAGGACCTTTTCTAAATCACGTTTTCTAAATCACATTTTCTTTAGCATTTAGTTTAAGACAAATGGGGTTTAAGACAACATCATTTAGGATCTAGTTTAAGACAATATATCTTGGCATTTTGGCAAAGGTCACCAGATTCGCATGGTGAATGTAATCAGCAGGCAAAATTGGAGCAAAAGAGTAGTTTTGTTAGCATCCTATAAAAAGAATTAATTGAAAAAAATTCAAAAAATAATGTAAGAGTTGCTGTGTTTTGGTTAAATATTTAGGATGAGAAAATGATGCGAAAACAACTTGTTTTGCAATGATTGAACAACTGTTCTTATCCATATTAATTTTTTGGTGGGTCTATTTAACAACTGTTGTTATCGATGTTAATTTTTTGGTGGGTTTATTGAACAACTTTTCTTGTACAGGGCATGGGAAAAGGGGAAGAACACCATATAGGAAAACTGAAGCGCCATGTACCTCCTCTAGAGTTGATAAATAAAGTAAAGAGGATAGACCATGATGGATTTGTTTTTAATTTTGAATTTTCAGGATGGATTTGTGTTGAATTTTAAAGAATTTGGATTGAATGTATTTGATGTACTTCTTGTTGGATTGATGGCTTTGTGTTGAAGAGTACTTTTAGAATTGAATGTATTTTGTGTTGAAATTTTAGGATGGACTTGTGTTGAATTTTAAACATTTTAGGATGGATTTGTGTTGAATTTTAAAGATTTAAGATTGAATGTATTGGTGTACAATGATGTTGGATTTGTGTATTGGCACTAGCAGGCATGTGTTGTATTATTCAGGATGGTATGGGCACAATCGGACACTTGGATGCAACTTTTATGTATGGAAATTATTGATGGATTTGTGTATGCAAGTCCTGGTATGTTATGCAATTTCTGGTATGGTATGGTATGGTATGGCAATTTCTGGTATGGTATGAAATTATACTGGGCAGAGAGGATGTTTTTTATCATTGCATTATTGAGGATGCCATGGAAAATATACTCAATCCAATCCATTATCACAACCGGTGCAAATTTCAAATGCAACCAAACAATTCCCCCATGCCACTCAGTAATCTCAAAAATGGGGCTAAGGATTTTCTTCATTGCATGTAAAATAAACTTGACATTACAACAACCACAAATTGAGTAAGCCCACCGAAGCCAACTCTTACACTAACAAGTCTAACAGAGACACTTTTAAACAATACCTAACCCAGTAAATCTTAATTATACTTCTCAAGGATAATTCATTCTTGCAGAAAATACCAACATTTTGTAGAATAAATTGGTAAATAAATGAACATGTTTATCTGAGATTGTAATCCATTGTTATAATCCTAATAACACATACAATTCGTTGCACATACATGTATATATGTATGTATAATACCAAAATCTCCACTAATTTAACTCCAAATACATCCCAATTCAACATAGGTCCAAATCCCTTCTAATCAGAAACCCTAATTTCAAAATGAGGACCTTCGGCCCTATCAATTACAACAAATAATCTGAAACTTTGAGCCCGTCTTCAAGCCATTTTAACAAAAAAAAAAAATGAAGTAAATTCATAGGCCGAAGCATTTAAACCAAGAAACCAAGCAAAACTAAAGAGCTTTACCCTAATTCCCAATGGATGCCAAGCCTTCGATATTCCAGTAAGGCGTGCAGAACGAAGTTTTTGCTAGCTGCTAGCTGTATGTGAGGTCTGGCCAAGCGAGTGAGAGAAAGAATTGAAAGATCGAGTTGCCCCCAAAACGAACGGTAGTGTGGATGAGTGGGGACATTTCTACCTTTACTTGATGGAGGAAGAGCAAAGAAAGGTGATACGGAATAGTGACGCTCTGTGGCGGCGAGGAGAGGGGTGATTTTTCGGTCAGGGATTAGAAGGGAAGAGAGTGAGATCGGGCGAAGAATAAGGAGAGAGAGAGAGAGAAGAAACAAAGAAGATGCTTAGTCTAGATCTCTCGTTAATTCTCAAAGCCCCAATTTACGAAACGGTGCGTTTTATTTTTACTTCAACATCGGTAGCCGCTTGCATGAGGCGCTTGCACTCAGCATTGTTCTTGGACACTTGAACAGAAATTTCAAGTTATTTCTCTACTAGTCTTGGCAATCCAAAATTCAAATTGGATAGGTGGTCAAGTCGTCACAAATCATGAAAGCATTGTGACAACAATAATCTAGCCCCATCAAATCAACCAGCAATCGAAAAGCCCAGGGATGAAGATAAGAAAAATGATATATACAACAAAAAATCATGTAGCTTTAATGGCAACAAAAAGTCATGTAGCCCGACAAAGAATGCAAGCTGCTGGGAATTAAAAATTAAAAATTGTCAATGGAACATGATCGAGTACCCACTACCCAGCTAGCTAGCTACCTTCTCTTTTCCTGATCCAGCTGGGTAGCTACCCAGCAATTGCAATCAATAATAATAATAATAATAATAATAATAATAATAATAATAATAATAATAAATAATAATATGTTGAAATATATGCTTATTTTTAATATATTTTTTAAAAATATTTTTTTATGTAGATTTTTTTAATAATTTTAAATATTTTAAAAAAATAAAAAAAAATTTAAAATAATATTAAAAAAATACTTTCTTAATGACGAGTAAAATAAAATTATTAGGAACATGAGACACTTTGGTCGCATCGCAGTGTGCGGAATGATCTCACAATACAACCTTGATGAGCCTCATGGCATTAAAAATTTGATGACATGAAAGGGAACTCACATCGCAACTACTATCACCTATATCCCAAGTTCCTGGACATTGTGCTGCCTTTCATCAGATAAAAGAAGATCGTATATGTTGAAGACGTAGCAGAAGGCCTTGAAAAGAAGATCGTAGTTGCAGTCGCTCCAAAATGATATCATGCCACGCATTTTTCAGTGTCTATGCAGACTGACTATTTGGGTCACTATGGTTGTTGGGCAAAACAAGATAAAATTTTAGTTTGATTACTATCCCCTCCCTTCGATTTCTCCCTCCCTTCGTCTCCACCCCTTCCTCCCTTCGAAGACCACGAAGCACTGCTTTTTTCCTTTTCCCTCTTTGAAGCCTAGCCTTTTTCCTTTTCCCTCTTTTACAGATCTCTCCAGACTTTTCCGGTAAATTTATTTTTTGTTTCTTGTAATATGCTCTTTTGGTTTCTCACGAAGACTACTTGAAGACGACAAACCCAGCTCCTTACGGACACATCCATCTTAAGAGAGAGCACACATCCACTTGAAGACCACGAGCTCGAGAAGACCACTGAACGCGAAAACCCAGTCCCAACCAAAGAAGAGTTCCACGCGAATTCGAGATCTGTATTATTTGCCTCTTTGGTCTTTTTATTTTTATTTTTATTTTTTATTTTTCGTCTGTTTCTGTGTGTTTTTTTTTTATTAAATATAATGGACGACTTCGCAGCGGTTACCTACCGCGACTGTACGCAGAAGAACTGAGCATGTCACCACATCAAAAGCAACGACTCATCAAAACGTCATGAAATATATATCTTCATATTAACTTGAAGTTTTTAGTTTTAAATAAAAATTTAAAATATTATTTATTAATATTATTATTATTTTAAAATTAAAAAAAATTAAATTAAAATTTAAAAAAGTTGAATGATTTATTATATTTTATATAGAAATTTAAAAAAGCTATAATGAAGAGATATAATTTATGAGCAATGCTACATATAGTCCCCATTTGGGGACGGCAATGCAAGCCTAGGTAATTTTATCTTAAAAAATTTTTAAAATTACAAAAATCTCCCTCCTAAAATGATATTTTTTCTCATTTAATGAAGGACCTGCACATACAATCTCCAAGTGGAGATTGCAAATAGAATTTCTCATAATTAATATCTCATCTCACCTTCTACAAACCTACCAAGACAAGTCACAATCTCATATGTTATCAAAACTGAGATCTTGAATCCAAACGCCAAGCCCAAAGTCTAGTACTAGAGATTGACATTTTTTCCATATAGCAGAATTAATAATTAATGGGTAGAAAAAAAATCATTTGGGATTCTTAGTAGTTGATTGTATTAATGTCATCTCCTCAACCATGAAAATTGGTTGTTGAATGCAAGTCTCAAGTTGGCTGATCCATTGACTTGTTTCTAATTCACAGCTCAAACATTTTGAAGCAAAATGTCAACTTTGTTGCAGCCCAAAACTTACAATTCTTTCAACAACGGAATTTTCAAAGTATTCACCCCTTCCAAAAACCACTTGAGTTTTGGCAAATCGGGAAGAGTCATACTAGTTAGATGCTCTAATTGCGTGCATGAGACTTGTAGTCACTGAGGCTGTTTATAAAGCATGTTGTTCAAATATAACTTCCTACGAACCACAATTGATTTTATGTAGAGAAGTTAGACTTTGAAATGTTGTAAGCATGTTAGATTGAGAGATGTGCAAAAGATTTTGAAAACCAATGACACAGGATAGGTTTGGGGGCAAAGACAAGATGAGATTTCTCATCTTCATCTCATCTCATCATTACACTTTTTCAAATTTCCATACAAAATGTAATAAATAATTCAACTTTTTTAAATCCCAATATAACTTTTTCAAATTCCAATTCAACTTTTTCAAATCTCAAAACTAAAAAATAATATTTTAAACTTTAAAACAAAACATAAAATTCTCATCTCACTTCCCAAACCTATCCTAAATAGATGTGTTAAGGATGTGTTTTGCACACTAGCAATTACTCCCACGTTGGTTATGGATGATCTCGCTTGTACTTGAAATTGGAAGCTAAGATGGGCTTGGTCTCTTTGGTCAGAGGTTGCCTCCGATGTCTAAATTAGTTGCCACCAAAGAGATTTTTCTTCATGAACGTACATCTAGATCTTCCTCTATACCTTATTTGTATTTCACTTTTGGTAGGAGTCGCACCTATTGTTTTCGACAATTTTATAGTTGTACTTCTATGGGGATTAGCATGTCATCTCATTTAATGCGGTAACCCCTTTGGGCCTCAAGACCACTCCCGGCTGTCCTGGACTTGCCCTTTCGAGTGGGTGCATCCATGCATTTAATACAACATGTCCTATGAGGTTCTTGGTGAACCCCTTCGTGACACGGATAGGTACACTCCACAAGCTAGTCGGGGTGCTCTTCACAATGCGCTCCTTCTGAGGAGGTGGGATATCTCTTTCCCTTGATGGCTCCGTCCTTGTCCCTAAGTGACGGACCTTCGGGCCACTTGCCTAAGCTTTTCGCCTCATACGCATGGTCTAGTTCAATGGGCTCGTTCAATTTGGTTAGAGATGACACAAATGGGGTTTAGCGTTGATTATAATTCGACAGTCTGGAAGCTGAATAAATCGGTTTAATTGCAATTTAAGCTAATAAGAAATGGTGAATTTTATCATTAAACCATTATTCTGGCACCCCCCTATGTGAGCCCAAATTAGATAGTTGCCTGATGGTACGGCCCAACACACAAGATTTTAACTTTTTAAGTGGGACGTAGAGTGGAGTTAGGGTTCAAACCTAAGATCACCTATTTAAAACCATGTCATATATCAATTATCCCAAAAAACCATCCAAAAAACTTGAGCTGAATAAAAATGGTGAATGGAAGCACTTAACCATTAAAAAGTATACATATAGTTGCTGCTAATGTTGGTAAATCACCCCCATGGTCTGATTTACGAATATAAGTTTCGCATCTCGAACTTGATTGACACATGTAACAACGTTGTGTATCTGTAAAACTCAGGCATCTCGAACCTTTTTTTTTTTAATCGGTAAACAAAATTTTATAGATAATTAGAATAGGCAAGAGCCCAAGTACAAACAATAACAAAAATTGGAAACCTAACAATGTAACAAGTCAGAAAATTATTATTATTTTTGTTTTTGGATCAGTAACAAGCCAGAAAATTAAAATATTGCAAGAGAAGGCTATACACAAAATAACAGGATCATAGAGAAGTGAAAGAACTCAACAGAAATCTGCTCTCAGTTTCAAAAGTTATAATATAACTGGCATGCGCAATTGCATGTGTTGAGAAAAACTCTAATACAAAATAACTATTCCTTATCCTAGCGACACTAAAACTCAAAGAGGAAAAGATGAATCATCAATTGCTTCCCCATACAACATAATCGTTTGATGTGTACATTAGGATAGGTTTGATAACCAAGATGAGACACAAAATTCTCGTCTTATCTTATCATTACAATTTTTTTAAATTTTCTCACAAAATATAATAAACAATTTAACTTTTTCAAATTCTAAAATAATAATAATATTAAAAAATAATATTTTAAATTTTCATTTAAAATTAAAAATTCTCATTTCACTAGCCAAACCTATCCTAAGAGAGAGCATTTAAGGGCACTATTTTTGGTTTTTGTGCCTTTCTATGAAAAGGGCACTCTCCATAGTGACCAGTAATCGCGCCATTCATATATATCCTCATCATAGAAGGAGCCTACTCTTTTCTTTCAATATAAATGACCTCATTTAAAGGCACTATTTTTGCTTTTTGTGCCTTTCTAATGAAAAAAAAAAAAAAAAGCAATCTCCACGGTGTTGGGTTGTCTCACATCGATTATCGAAGGGGCTGGTGGTCAGTTTATAAATGTAGAGAAAAGTCTTATCCCTTAAGCTAACTTTTGGGGTTAAGAGAAGCCCAAGACCACCCAACACATGGTGACCAGTATAGCACCATTCATATATATCAACCAGATAAAAGGAGACTACTCTTATCATTCAATATATATATATATATATATATATTTGGATAGTTTACTCTTATCTTTCAATATTAATCGCCATGTGTTGAATTTACTTATAAAAAATGTCCACGTGTTGAACTCATCAGTGGAGACATAGTTAAACTCTGCTAAAAAAAAAAAACAGTAATTGCACACAAGGAAAAATTAATTTTTGTGAAAAATTAAGTACGTCTTTCTTGATAGGCAATGCAATTAAAGACAAAACAAGAATGAAAAACAGATAAAACTCCCAGTGAGATTCTATAACTAAAGAATGGAAGCACAAAATTATACCAGACAACATGATTTAATTATACAGAGTCCAAATTTGAGCGAATGCAATGGAAAATCAAAAAAATATATCACATAAAGAGTCCAAATTTCAGGCATTTAATAAGGGGGCACATGCTTCTCTTCCAAATTTCTTTCGATCAACAATACCAATTGCTTCAATTTTTCCAGATACTGCATACTGTCATGCCTGGAATAAGATAATTGAAATGAGAGAGAAGAGCTTGGGGTGAAAAATCTTTTACTAAATAGTATTTAAAATCTTCAGTCTAATTCTAACTGTCACAACATTCAAGGATTACACTGGTATACAATATTGAAGCGCTAGAAACAACACCAAGGTGTTCAAATTAAGATAAGGTCACAGTTCAATCATTACCATTTTCAATATGAAGAGTTATTTTGATACGTCATTACAATCGGAATACCAAATTAAGTAGCAAAATCAGGCCCAAATGGACACAAGTTTCACCAAAGAAGAACAGGTAGCAAACAGAAAAATAAAGCAAGTGCGTCTTGGTGCCTCTTATGTACCGCCTTGGAGTGGCCCATTCCTTAGATATAGTTGTAGATTATATTCTCCCCCAGGAAGTTTTGAAGCATTTGGATAGACATCACCCACTGCATATACGCGGTACAATTGGAAAGGGTAAAAAGAAAACTGAGCATGTCTACACTAATAGAAAGTAAACTAACACTAAAACAAAGATAAAAAGGAAAAGAAAAGGCTGCCACATTTTTACGGGGTAAACTTCACGAATTGTAATGGCAAGCAAATCTCAGAACATAGAATTGTTATGCAAATGCAGCGCTATTATTTCAGCATTCATTTCTTGTTTCGAAAAATTTACATTCTAGAATGGTAATTCTACTTCCTAACCGCAAACAACAAGCATGAAGAATCTCACTCTAGGGAAAGGTCAACGTACATTGTTTGTGTCAGAAATCATATAAAACTGAGACTCAAATTTTGTGTCATATATGCGGTTGTTTAGTAATGGTATTTGAGGTTTTACTTCAGCTGCGTCTTCCAATTTGAACTTGTAACTGTGCAATGGAAGTAATGGATCAATATAAACTCTAAACACAGCCAAATGAAACATGAAATGTACAAAATACACCATAACTCACATTAAAGTCTGTTAGAATCTGTTTGCCTGCGGGCAATTTGTCACGATCCGTTGCAAGAGCCCTAACTCCAACCACATCAATTGTCATCTAAAACATAATTGTCAGTTGTCATCTTCGTTGTCTCCTCCCACAATCGGGAATTGCCACATACTGAAAGAGGTGAAGGAAAGGAATTCTAATTTCGAAGGGATCAAGGACTTCCTGGATCAGAGTTCCATTGAGTCAGAAAGCAGTTGCAAAGTCCAGTTGGAATATGGGTTTGAAAAGATGGAAAATTTGCTTGAAACCTGCTCCATTGGTAAATTTATTTTTTATGCAGGAAGAATGCAACGACGAATTGTTCATCGATAATTTGGAAGAATTGACAGGGGTGCCTTTTTGCTGCACCATCATCTGATCTCAAAAATCTATTCGACATCTTTAAAGAAAGTACTAGAAGTGGAAACATAGAGTGGGAGGCTTTTTTGCTGAAAAGCTATCGAAGAATTCAAGAACTAGAAAGACATGAAGTACAAAAGAAAGACACCCAGCAAGACAAGTGAGAATCTATCGACTATAACTCTAAAACCAAAAGCTAGCATTTATGTTTGCTCAGTCAATTTCAATCTCAAAGCAAGCAGCATTTGTACAACTGGACCCATCTATCGATTAAGAACGAGAGAAAATGATAAAGAGAATCGTACAATAAATCTGGTAGGGAAGAAGTGTTAATTAATATTATATTATATAAGAATTGAATATATTGGTATCCTCTATAGCCATATCCATGGTGTCTTTTCTTCTTTTGGAAAAATTAGTTGATTAATTTTCCCTTTCTCCATATTAAAATATTCATGTTTTTGTAAAAGAAATCTACTTATTAACAAACTATATTATATCCTGTACAAACCAAAATGGTGAAAAACACAATACTGTTTTTGGTATTCTCTCGTACGTAGAGAGATTTGAAAATAAAGAAGCCATAATAAAACAAGCAACTATAATAAAACATTCATGGGAATGAAGGGTCCTCTGCCCCCACTAACTTCAAAAGAAAGAGCGACATTCCAACTGCTGCATGCATATTAAGGATGATCTTGATCATCTTCTTCAGAATTCTTATTGAAAGAAAACAACATATTTATAAAGACAAAAGTATCAAATATCAAATTATCATAAACGAAGCATTAAGTGTGCTAAAAACACCAAAGTCTAGATCGAATACTAATATATTTCAACTATGTAGTGTGTTAAGATATGGGAGAATATATAATCGGTTGCTTGCAGTTACGGATTCTTGCATTAAAGATAAAAATTCATAGTTTTGTAAATTGAGAATATTCTTACCCTTTCTCTGAATAACAATTGAGCTCATGTATCATAGTGATTTGACTCCCAAAGACAATGTGCGGTGGTATTAAGGTCATTCTTCCAAGGCAAATTCAAATTCAAGCTCTGGTGTACTTGAGACTCTGTCACGGAAAGGCTTCATCTCGGGACAACCTGTCACAAATACTTCCTTCAAAGGGAACCCAAAGGAATAAGGTCCAGAGCAAAAGTGTGTGAGGTTTGGTAAGTCTTCAAATTTCAAGTATGCTAATTTGTTGAAAGTAATTGCCACATTTGCTTCACCATCCTCCATTGCTACAATTTCTGTAATCCTTTTGCATTCAATCAGAGTCATTTTTTGGAGTTGCACCAGAGTTTTGGCAGTTGAGGATGTTAATAAATTGATCAATCCATCACAACACGATATGTCCAATTCTTTCAAATTTTGAAGAAATACCAAGGATGGCACTATGTTTTTCAATTTGTCGCATCTAAACAGAAGAAGAAATTCCAGATTATGAAAAGGTGGGCATGGCTGGGTACTGTCTTCTTTCCACAAATGTGTAAGCATAGGTAGACGATAGAGTTGTAGTCGTCTTAATCGTGGGACTGGATCAACAAGTTCATATGGGAATATTTCCTCCCAGCCACTATACCATACTTGAAGTCCCAACAAATTTGGCAGTGGAAATTGAATGCAAGTTTGGAGTTGGTTCTGTTGACTTGTTTCTTGACTACTACTGCTGCTCGCAAATTTTGAAGCCCAAATCACTTGATCACATTCCGACAGTTCTAATTTTTCCAAAGAAGGACATTCCAAATTAGTATGCACCCCTTCCAAAATCCACTTGAGTTTTGGCAATCCACCAAGTGACATTTCAGTTAGTATGGGGAACTCAATATGTCTGGCTGTTCCGTCTTCTCTCGCTACACTTTCTTCCGTCCCTGGACTTGGAGCTATTAAAACTTGTGGTCCTTTACCATTATGCCCCTCCATATTTCTAAATATAGTTTCTAATGAACTGCAATCCCATATACATAGACGAGTCAGTCTTCGCATTAATATTGTTGTTGTATGAAAATTAGATTGAAAGACGTGCAACAACTTTTCACATCCATTAATCTCCATATCTTGAATATTTGTGGAAAAAGAACTCGCGGCGACTTGATCCTGCCATATAATTTCCAACTTATCCATGTTCTCAATGACCAACTTCTTCAAACTCGAAAGTGAGAGCTGTAAAATATATTATAACAGTGGTTAACACATACCCCATCCAACATATATAACAGAACCTATAAGAAATATACTTCAGCTCGAGTGGACAGCTTCATTTAAATAATTAAAAAGGAAAACTAAACAACTCATGATGTATTCGGTTTGATATGTTTTGTTTGTTGGTAATAGTTCAACACTTTAATTTAATGTTTCTTGCAACGAGCCGCTAATTGGGTCACCCCTCGTGGATTTAAAACTTTTAATTAATAGTTAAACAGTAACTTTTTCTTATAAAAATATGAATTTAAGTTATTTCAAAATTTTAATTAATGCATTAAAAATCATATAAGTAATTTCTTCTGTAGAGATTCTAGTTTTATTATTAAATCAGTTGTAATACTTATAATTCTCTATGCTTTCGTTATTTAATTATTTCTTTATGAACTTGATATACAGAATAATAATGAGATTTGAGTATTTCTTTAATAATGATTAATATTGTAATTAAATCTGTATTTTAGAAAGACTAATTAATTAAATTTATCAACTTAAGGAGAGAGATCAAAATGATTTCACAATATATATATTTTTTTGATAAGTGATTTCACAATATTAGGATGTAAAACTCTTCTACCTAAATAGGAAATCTTAAGACAGCTAATTAATTTTAGTCTCTTTACCTCATCCTCATCCACCAAGAAAAGGGGTTGTTCAATGGACATCTCAGACTGCCTCTCTTCAACTGTTTCTTCAAAGCTCACAACTCCTGAAGCAACTATCGCCACTTCTGTACCATCATACAAGGTTCTATCAACTTAAACATGATGGCTGCAATTTTGAAAAGGTTTGTGACCTCATTGATCATCAGCTGAAAATGTGGAAGACACCTATTCTCCAAGAGCTTTTCTCAGTGCAGGAATGTCAAGCTATACAGGAAATTCCAATTAGTTTAGGAAGAAGAGAAGACACACTGGTATGGCAATTGACTAGCAAAGGGTTATACACTGTGAAGAGTGGATATCATCTCTATAAGGAAATGGCAAGAGGTAATGAAGGAGAAACATCAAGCAGGGATCGGGCCATTCAAATGTGGAAGGCTATATGGCAGCTACAAGCTCAACCCGTCACTAGGATGTTCATATGGAGAGCTTGCTCTGATGCTTTTCCCACGTTTGCCAATCTGAAGAGAAGGAGATTAATGAATTATTCCTTCTGCCCAATCTGTCACCAGGAGCCTGAAACAACAGGACACGCTTTGTGGGGATGCTCTGCAGCCCAAGATGTTTGGAACCAAAGTGCAAAAAGGGTGCAAAAGATGACTTACCAAAGTGAGCATTTCTTTGAAATCTGGTCTACAATGGTTGAACTGTTAAATGCCACAGAACTTGAGGAAGTAGCTGCGATACTAAAAGGTATATGGCAAAGAAGAAATGATTTTATTCATAATAATCATTTTAAACATCCAACCATGGTGGCTAACTTGGCCATAGCTGAAGCTGCTGCTTACAAGGAATTACAGAAGAAGGCAAGGGCAGGAACAATTACACATCCGCAGAGTAACCAGAAATGGACTAAACCTGCAGAAACTTGGTACAAAATTAACTGGGATGCAGCTGCTAAAACAAATGAAGGGAAGGTTGGGATAGGAGTACTAATAAGAGATCATTTTGGACAAATTATTGGTTCCCTTCGGGCCAATAGGTTGTTTAGAGGCTCTTCATTTGATGCTGATGCTTATGGTCTACTCTTAGCAGTCAATTTCTGCAGACACATGGGTATGCAAAGGATCTGCTTTGAAGGGGAGTCTAAGCAAGTTGTGGAGCTTCTAAAAGGTGGTGGATTAAATTGGAGCTTGGGAGGTTGTCTCATAGAGGAGGCTCGACAATTATTGATTGATGTGCACCAATGGTCTGCTTCACATGTGCATAGGAATGCAAATATGGCAGCTCACTCTTTAGCCAAAGAGGATCTGGAATGTGTAGAAGACCTATATGCATTTGAAGAATGTCCTTCTAGCATTTTATCCATAGTAACAAACGAAATGCTGTAATGCAGTAGCTTTCTGTCAAATGTGACACTGCTACCTGCTATGTTTGCTCAAGTTCGTTTTTATTTTATTTGTTGTAAACTTTGCTCATGATCAATTAATGAAATTGAGATTTTCAAAAAAAAAAAAAAAAAAAACTATCGCCACTTCCTCGCATCCGCTAATCCAAATCTTTTCCAACATGGGCCATTTTGAAACATGTACTCCTTTGTAAAACCACTTGAGTCTCTTTAAATTTATAAGTCTCAAATCAGTTACTCGAGGGAACTCCAATATTGTCCTTGCTACTGGCTCTCCTCCACCTGCAACAATTTCCTCCACCCCACAATTTTCAATCCAAAGTACTTTCAGATATCTGAAAACTGTTTTGGGTTCTTGACCACATCTCCATACGTGCTTTATTTTGGGTAGACCCTTCATACGGAATGTTTGCAAGCTAGGGAAGGAAATCTGTCAGATTATGTTCTTTATATCAATTAAAGACGCCAAATATATATTTCTATGCTTCGATTTTGAAAATATGAAAAATTAAACTGGAGAAAGAATATAAAATAGCACAAATTTGGGAACAATGGTCCCTTCAAAAATCAGTATATTCCGTCTATAAAATTCTCAACAGAGCTCCCTAGGATACAAAGTCATTATATCATGCCATTGTAAATACTCATTTGCGATGCTATAATAGTTAACAAAAATATGCCAAATTCCATACTTGCGCAATGGGTTTTTTTATTTGAAAATTGTTTTAGAAAAGTTCCATCTTATTTTTTCAAATCTAACATTTATAACTCAAGACTATGGTGTCTTCAGCCACAACCTCGGTAGAGGAATGCAATTATAGTTTGGGGGAAGGGGATGCCAATTGGCCCACAAGCCACTGGCGTTGGTAATGTTTTTGATTTATAGTACGATATATATGCTTTGACACATTTATACAGAGTCGTGTCGATGCGTGGAATCTTTTGTGGGTAATTACTGTCTGATGTACCTGATGATGTAGAAGTGGCACGTGAAGATCACGGTTGCCCTCTACAATGATTTGCCCACAATCAGTCATGAATGAACTTCTTGTGCTTAAGAAGCTCACGAGCTCTGGAAGGTCCTCTAGCACCAAGGTTTGCAGTTGATGGAACAATATTACATCTCCATCTTCTACTCTATTTTTTTCTTCTTTCACAACTATCGCACCCATGTTGTTGCATCTTTTTATTTTCAGTTCTTCAAGTAGTGAAAGGCCTCTGGCTATGGATGATGAGAAGACAAATCTTAATTTCTCACAATTTTCCAGCTCCAAAACTCTAAATTTTTGAAAGGATGTCGAAGGAAGTTCGCCCTGACATAGTACAAATTTGAGAACAATGGACCCTTCAAAAATCAATATAGTTTGTCTATAAAATTCTCAACAGAGCTCCCAATGATACAAAGTCATTATATCATGCCATTGTAAATACTCATTTGCGATGCTATAATAGTTAACAAAAATATGCCAAATTCCATATTTAAGCAATGAGCTTTTTTATTTGAAAACTATTTTTAGAAAAGTTCCATCATATTTTTTCAAATCTAACATTTATGACTCAAGACTATGGTGTCTTCAACTTTCAAACTTTTTTTATGACATTTTTTTTTCAAACTTTCAAACAAAATGCAATAAAAAATTCAATATTTTCGAATATCAAAATAAAAATAATATTAAAAAATAGCACTCTAACAATATTTTATTCAATTTTTAATTTTCATCTCAACTCATCTCATCTTAATTCACTATTCAAACCAAGCTCGCTTGTTTTCACAACTATTCTCATCTTATCCCATATAATCATTATAATTTTTCTAAATTCCTATACAAAATAAAATAAACAATTTAATTTTTTCAAATCTCAAAATAAAAATAATATTAAAAAAATATATTCTAATAATAATTTATTTAATTTTTAATTTTTATCTCAATTCATTTCATCTTGTCATCTCATCTGCGAAAAAAAATGAGTGTCATATATGGTAACCTAGAAAATTTGAGCTAGAATACATGTAATTAGAAGCGTCATTAAAAAGATACTATC
Source organism: Cyclocarya paliurus (assembly GCA_029856935.1). NCBI lineage: Eukaryota > Viridiplantae > Streptophyta > Magnoliopsida > Fagales > Juglandaceae > Cyclocarya > Cyclocarya paliurus. Next base: position 32,656,962 of record CM056953.1, read on the forward strand.
TTAATCATTAAGTTTAATAAAAAAATTAAAAAGACTGGTTTACCCATCATCGAGACCCAAGTCACTTTAGCTTTTTCCTTAAAAAGTCCACGAGAAAGAATCTATAGACATAGATTTACATAGAAATTTCAGATGGAAAATATGCTTTCACATACAAAATGTATTGATAAAGTGTACGGATTAGTGTATTTTATTAAAAAAAAGAAAAGAAAAGAAAGCATTTGTATGTTTATTATTTAATATATTTTTAAATATTCACAAAATTTTTTTAATAAAAAACAAAAAAAGATAACACCAATACCCTTTTAAGTCCCTGTTCTCGTTTGATGTAGCGTACATATGGCAAAATAAAGAGAGTTTGTAAGTGCAATTATTTTGAAAAAGGTAATATAGAATTTATATGAAAAAAATTTAGTTTTTTAATTAAAAAATAATATTTACAGTCGTAGAATGCGCAAGTATTGCATACTACTTTTAAAAAAAATAAATAAATATAAAATACATATGAAAAATTAATTTTTTAATAACAAATCACTCTTTTTTAAAAGTAGTGCGCATGCTTCTCTAATTCGTTATTGTATCTAATATTATTCTTTTTAATAATAAATTTTACTATTTTTTAAAATAACTGCACAACACTTGTACCATTAATCTAAAATAAATCAATTAATCTAAAATAAATCAACGAGCAGTTCTATTGCTCTAAATTTTAAGAGAGAGAGAGAAAGAGAGAGAAGGAGGTTGATTGGACTGTTACGGTGTTACCTCTTCAATCCTGAAAAGTGTGCCTCCCTGCTCATCTAATTCCTTGGATGACGATGATTCCAAAGTACGCACCCCTTGGAAAAACCACTTGAGTTTTGGTAACCCATGAAGTTTTAGAAGATTTAGGCTGGGGAATAAAAGCCTCGTTGTTGGATCTGTCCCGTCTTCTCTATGGACAATTTCCTCCAGTACGCCACAATCTTCTATCTCGAGAGACTTCAAACTCTCACATCCGTTAACATTACTCCAAACCTGCTTTATTTTGGGCAGATGTTGCAGATGCAGTTTTTTCAAACTAGGCAAGGAAAGCTGCAGGATTAAGTCCCTCATATTATTAGTTAAAGACGCTCAAGATTTCAGTGCTTCGAATTTGAAAATAGGAAAAATTAAACAGGGGAACGAGTGTATTATAGCTATAATTTTTTTATTGGACCAACTGTCAGGAATTAAGTCCGGACTAATTTCGACAATGCACATGTCCTTGACAAAGTTTTTTATGTGTACTTCATATAACTCAAGGAAAAATTTCCAGCACTATAATTCCTAAAAGTTATTTACACTCAAGAATTTAAACTTTAGATTTAGAGGAACATACCATTAATTTTTCAAATTAATTTCATCTTAACTCCGAAGGATTACATATCTAGATGTGAAACCAAATACATACTCATTTGCATGCCATGCTACAACACTTAGAAAATATGTCAAATTAATTTAATCAGCTTTTTATTTCAAAATCATTTTAGACATGCCAGTCCCATCTTATTTTTGTTTTCAAATTTAACTTTAGGCCCCAAGACTAAGTTGGCATCTTCCGCCACAACCTAACAGAGGAGCATGCATGAATTATACTTTGGGAACAGGGAATGCCAACTAAATCATGTTTATGCTTATGGCGTGCTTGACCAAGCACATGATTTACATGGACTTGTGTAATGTACCTGATGATGTAGAAGCGGCAACTGAAGATCATGGTTGCCCTCCGAATTGGTTTCTCTTGGGCTTAAGAAGCTCACGAGCTTTGGAAGATCCCTTAGCACCAAGGTTTGTAGTCGACGGAACACGTCTTCTATTCCGTGATCTTCTTCTTCTTTCACGAATATTGCACCCACGTTGTTGCATCTTCTTATCTTCAATTCTTCAAGTAGTGAAAGGCCTCTGGCTATTGATGATGAGAAGATAAATCTTAATTTCTCACAGTTTTCCACCTCTAAAACTTTCAAGTTTTTGAAGGATGTTAATGGAAGGTTGCCCTGACAAATTTCTTCCAAGCTGATCATATGTTTCAAAACAAATGTCTCCCGGATGGGAAAGGCAACAGCCGGTGTCCTCAACTCAGGGATATGCTTAATATTACCATATTGGATATGGAGATGCTTCAGTTGTTGAAAATCTTCTCTATCTAATTCATAGAAGACACTCTTAGTACTGTTCGACTCGTCTAAATAAAGATATTATGTCCTCTTCAGTAGCGTTTTGATCCCATAGTCCGATTCGAAGCTCATACTCTGTTTGAAATGTAACGATCTTGAGAAGGCTGATATCTGATATAACGAATAGCTGATATCTCTCAAGCTTTTCAGAAAACAAATCTTTCGGTAGATTATTGGCATCCGGAATCTTTATCTCTAAGGTGGTCAAGTGTGACAATTTCTTTAGCTCTGCAAGGCTAGCATTTTTCCCTTCATTGTTGGGTCCTTCAACCTCCCATTGGACTTTGATGTTTCGCATGTACAATTCTTCTAAGTTGACCAAGCTTGACAATACATTAGGAGGAATCACTCTAAGTTGGAAACAATTGGTCAAATCCAATAACCGCAAACGAGTCAAAGACCCTATTTCTCTTGGCAGATTTGAAATGTCAGAATAAACAAGACTAAGAATTACTAAAGTCTTGAGTTCTCCAATCGAATGAATATCTCCCAACTTACATCCATCTAGACACAATGTTTGTAGGTTTGTAAGTGGCAAAAGTGATGAAAGTTGTATAGTTGTCAAACTCAGAACTTCGAGCTTCTCCATCCCTTGGAAGAATTTGTTTGGGATTTCCAAAGATTGATCTTCATCATCAGAATCATAACACTGGACATCATGAAAGTATCTTAATTTAGGACATTCTATTTCATTGGGATATTTATGGATATGTGCTCCACCATGAATAGAGAGCGCCTCGCATCTTTTTAGTGCATCCACATCTGGCCATGCTTGTTGCCCACCATCGCCTCTCATGACAAACATATTATGATCATTTGACGCAATTATTGTAGCGACATGACGAACAAGATCATGCATGTAAAATTCCTCGGAGCTACGTGGACTTTGTAGTAGCAAACAAGCATCTTGGAGATCTCCAACTAAAGTTTCTAGTCTGTTTCTTGCTTCTTTCAATGTATCAATGCGACGGAATAAACGCAGACCGAAACCATATCTCAACAAGTCCCGATAGGAAATGTAGTAACCTTGTAGAGCACAAAGCAAAAAGAAGGATTGGAGCTCACTACCATCAAGATGTTTATAGCTCAACTCTATACAAGAATAGACGGGTAACCATATTTTTGTGTCATGTTCTGGAGTGGGTCTTGTTAGTTGCACAAGGGCATCTTTCCAGGCTCCCAAATTCTTATTCTTTAATGCCCTAGAAACTGTTACAAGTGCAATAGGAAGACCTCCACACGCTTTAGCTACCTCATTTGCTGCATTTCGCAAATCATGATCATCTTTGACAGAATCACCCGCCATCTTTTCAAATAAGTTCCATGCTTCTTCTTGTCCTAAAATGTCGAGTTTAAAGCTGTTCTCTTCGGTGCCCATATCAGAAGCTAGTACGTGTCGATGTCTGGATGTGATAGTACTTTGCATCTTTCGGAAGGAGTAATTCCTATTTCCTCCAAATCAAGTCGCTTCCATATATCATCCAAGATAACAAGTATCTTCTTCTCCTTGTCTTCTTCTAACCTCTTCCGTAGATGGCCTGCTCTTACCATTTCAGTTTTACAATTAGGATCAAGCTTTAGATCTAGCATGTCTGCAATTTCTCCTTGAATTCCACTTAGGTTTGGGCTGTTTGTCACATTTGCCAGAGCCACCTCATCGAATAAGCTTTCTTCCTTGGCTTTCTTGAAAATTTCTTTCATCAGTGTACTCTTTCCAACTCCAGGCGACCCCCACACGCCGATCTTGTTGATATTAGCATCTCCCAATGCATCCATAATTCTCTTCGTAATTGAAATCCTCGATCCAAGGTCATGTAATCCTCGTTTCTTGGAGTCACCATTTCTGGAGCAGCAGGACGATAGGAAACTCCTTCGTCGAGGTTTGGCTTTTCTTTAAGAAGTTCAGCAATATTACCCACCATCTGCTTTGCTTCCCGGCTCATCTGATGTCGTTGCTTCAAGTTCAGGCATGACGGATTAGAGTTCCTCGATTCCTCTAGTTTCTTGGTGTCCAATTGATGTACCTTTGTCAACCACGTTTCTACATCATCGTGAATTCTATCGCCGTTATTTGAAGCGGCTTCAACCTTGCGTTCAACCTTTTTCTGAGCATCCCGCAACATCGTTTCCTGATTCTTCATATTGTCCATGTTGCTCTTGTAGTGACATGAATAACATAGCCACCGTCCAACTGGTCGAACAGTGTACTCTGCGATTTTCGCTAAAACTTCAATAATGAAGCCCTCCATTCTTGTTTGCCACGGTCCCTCACCAGCTTCCTCTTAATTTTTTTTTTTAGGGAATTTGTTTTTTATAAAATTTTTAAACTCAAACAAACTGATGAAAACCAAGAAAGATATAGAAGTTGAAACTGCGATGGCAATAAAGCACGGGGAAAAACAAAGAAATAAGTTCGAGTACCTCTCCTTAGGACATTGATGGGCTGGAGGCTGGAGTAAAGAGTCAATAGGATGAAGTTGGAAACCAAATTAAGCAAAGAGAAAGATGAAAACTAGGCGGGCGGGGTTTTGATTCCACAATATCAATGTAGAAACCAGACCAGAAACAGAGTTGGGAGTGGGATATTGCAGTAAAGACGAATCAGTACTAAAATGAATCACGGAAGTAGAACGACAACCCAAGAACGCATTGAGAAAGCTTTTCACCAAAAACCAGAAAAAAGAAAAAGAAAAGAAGAGAAATGGCAATTATCAATATGCCAAAAGGCAGGAACAGAGAAAGGATGATCAACCACTCTCGGTTACTCTTTCACAAATGCATCACTTTCTTCGTCAGGCCCTCCAGTCAAGCTCTATGCTGAAAGTTCAAATTGTTTTTTAACATAATTACAAGTGTGAAAATGCAAATATTATGGAAAAAATATGACACAGATATTTGTTTTTGGGGTCAGAGTCTGAAGAACTAGATCATCACATGGTATCTAAACTAATTAATGAACAGTGCAAAATCTTTAAAACAAAAGATGTGGACAAAAAAAAAGAAATCCTTTTGTTCATGTATATTACGAACACAACCGATGAATAATTGAGATGCAACATCTAAAATATCATATATCTGAAAGAATTTAATTAAACATGATGACTCATAAATTCATACTTTTGATCTGGAAAATCATGATGGTACCTCACTTTAATTTGGTCCTCCTCGATGATCCGCATCAAAAGTGCAAACTAAGAGCAAAGATGCCAAGATGGTCACCGGAATCAATTAATTATATGAAAACCAAGATCGATCGGCGTTTAGCAGTGAAACATGATTAATAATGTGCGGCGAAGTTGGACATATGACTGGCCCTTTATAGTGGGAAGAGTACTGAATATATATAATGCAGGAAAAAACAAGCACTTACAACCAATAAAGTAAAAAAAAAAAAAAAAAAAAAAGAAAAAGAAAAAGAAAAGTATGACATTTAAAGAGTCTTTGTTTACTATATGAGTTTCATATCATCCATTATTTTATTTTCAAATATTATATAAAATAGATATTTTTTAATTTTAAATATTTAATATTTTAAATTAATTATTATCTAATTATTACAATTTTTTCAAATTTATATAAAAAATAAAAAATTTATTTTTTAAAATTTAAAAATAAAAATAATATCTTAATAATATCTTAAATTTATAATATTTTTTATTTAATTTTTTCTATATCATTTCTCAAAATATCATAATATATCATAACTCAAACCATTTTAATATCATTCAAAACTATTTCATCAATATTTATAAATTCCCTAATTGTAAATTCAGTTATTCAAATTTATGCTTAAAATTTTTAAATTTTGCAATTAGTACTTTCCGTCAACCTGACATGTGTATTCTAGGTGACACGTCAATATTTTAAAAATAAATAAATGATTTTAAAATGTGGTTGTTGCCGTGTCTCTTGCGTGGTGTAATTGTTATATTAGCAAATAATAATACTACTATGTCCCTTTATCTTATCCATTCATTTTGGTTGTTCATGGATTTAATTTTTTAATATATTTTATTTTATTTATTGATTAAAGAAATAACTATTAGTGTATTGATATTTTTTTTTATATTTTTTAAAAATATTTTAAAATAATAAAAATATATGAACAAAAAGATTGAAAAAAAATAGAAAAAAAAAAAAGGAATTTGACATAGAGCACGTCCAGCTGTCAATGTTGGCCAGCCTAGCACTTACTCTTTGACAAATACCATAAGACAAATTCTCCAATCACCAAATTAACATCTTTTTGGGACAAAATGGGAATCACCGAAACAACCAGCAAATTATAAAAGCTTTCACATTGGGGGACTTATGAAATTTAGGTAAAATAATCTTCTTTCTTTATAATTATCCAAGTTTGAGAAACACCGTGCTTTCTCATTTTCTATTATCTTCCTATTGAATGGATATTTCCTCCCGATTGAGTTGGAGAACTTTTCTTCCAAACAAATGAAAAGATTTTGAGCTGGTAAAACATACATGTTTTATAATGACAGGATACATTGCAATTTTAATTTTGATTATTAAAAAAATATTTACTTATCATATGTTCAATGACTGAATTGTTGAGGCACTTAACTTTCATCAAATCAACAACAAAAAATTATGCATATATGCATTCCGCAAATATGGATTGGAAGAACAAATATTTAAAGCAATGATGTTATTGCTTAAAAGGATTCGGCTAAATTGTGATGTTAGTATTTATATATAAATATATTGAGATCAAGAAGCATGCACGTACGTACCTCACTTTAATTTTGTCCTCCTCGATGATCCGCATCAAAAGCATAAATTACTAAGAGCAAAGATGCCCAAAAGGAGTCCGAACATCATAAGTAGGCATAAAACACGATTTGTACCCACAAATCCATGTAACTTATATTCATGTTCACCCATGGGAACTGTACTGAGGCGAAAGTCTAAATTAGTACTCTTTTTGTGGTTTTTGCGATCACTTTAAATACACATTCAATCAAGGTATCACCATATATAGAAAACAAAAAACAAACTGGTGTTATACAGTAATCTAGAAAAACTCTATAGCCCAATCGATCGAAGAAAAGCATGTTGTTTTTTTTTTTTATTTTATTTAAAGGACTCGACCGATATATTAAATCTGGTGATCACTACTAGGGCTGTAAGCGGACCGACCGGACCGAACGGACCGACCGGACCGGACCGAGACCGGACCGGACCGGACCGAGACCGGACCGGACCGAGTTCATTCGGTCCGGTCCACGGTCCGAATTTAATAGGACCGAATTAATTCGGTCCGGTCCACGGTCCATGTGTTTTTCGGACCGGACCGAACCTAAAAAAAAAAAAAAAAAAATTATATATATAATTTTCATCTAACATAATCCTATCACTAACTAATATATAATTATACCATATTATAATTAAGTATAAACTATAGTTATACATTTATACTTATACTAATATTACTAATATATAGCTATACTATATTACTAATAGTCTAATACTTTATACTAATTCTATTATATAGTTATACTAATTATGATTCATAATAACTAATCACTATAAGTCTATAATTATATATATTTAGTATCAATATATTAATATATTCTTTAATGTATTATTAATACTATTAAGTATTAAGAGTTATAGTATAAATTAATTTAGTATTGTAAATAAATTTTTTTATTAATTGATGTGAAAAAAAAAAAAAAAAAAAGGGCTGGACCGAATGGACCGGACCGGACCGGACCGGACCGATGACTACCGGTCCGGTCCGGTCCCTATAGGAGTTCGGTCCGGTCCGGTCCGGTCAAACCATGGACCGAAAAAATTCGGTCCATGGCCGGACCAGACCGAACCGGACCGGACCGGCCCGTTTACACCCCTAATCACTACAATAAATTTGAGAACCAAAGCAAGTTATAGAGATGGACAAAAATAGAAGCACGTACGTCGTACCTCTCTTTTGCTGCTCTGAAATATCAAGACTACAAAACAATGACGCTCATCAATGGAAACGATTTTGGGTCAGTGTTCGCAAGTCCGACTTTTGGAGCAGCGCATAGGGTAAAATGGCTATATAGCAGCCAACGTGAATAATGAATCAGGGAGAAAACGAGCAGATCACTCATCCACCAGTCAATGGAGAAAAAAACACCATCCACCAGTCTTTTGTTTTGGTTTTTTTTTTTTTTTGGCAATTAACAACCACCCATCAAACCAAAAAGTCGCTGCCGACCATATAATTTTCAAAGACTAATGGCAGTTGCGATATATACAAAATTAAAAGGCGTTAGATATTATAAAAGTAAATTTACATATTAAGGATTTTACAATTTATATTTTGTGAATTTATTTTTATTCTAAAAGTTTAAAATAAAGAAAAAATAAAGCTTTAATTATTTGTATTATATTCTTAATGATTTTCCTATTGTGTGGGCCATGTTGGGTTGCATGTAGAGTCTAGTTTATGAGTAGAAAAGGTGCAAACAGAGAATTCGTTCGACTGTCACTCAACTTTGGCTCTAGCGAAGCTCAAACCGTGAGTTCAGTTGAGGTGCACTCGACAATGAGATCGAGTAATAAGTTCTATTATTAAAAAGTTATTTACTCTTTAGTAACTATATGTTTAAAGCACTTTCAAACATGTTATGTTTGTTTAGAAACAAATTAAGAAAGTGTTTTCTGATGTCGAAATTACGATTATTTGAATTTTTAAAGAATATGACAATATCCTTAAAAGTTTGAAAGTTGTAATTATTTAAAAATTGTATAAGTATTTTCGTCCATTAACATTTTTTTAAAACTCGAATTACGTTCCACATTATCTAGGAAAGCACGTTTGAAGAAAAGTATCAAAATGATACTTTATCTCAAACGTACTTTTTAGCTTATTTGAGATTAAAAGTGCTTTAATATGTAATACTTAAACAACCTAATTTTTTCCTTAAAGAGTTTTTAAGACTATTTAAATACTTTTTAAGACTCCTACCGCAACCCCAAACAATCCCTAAGTCGAGAGATCCGTTAGAAAAGCTCTTAGCTAGAATAATAATACTCTTGTTAATATATATTTGCATACTTTAAAATATACTGTATTTAGTATGGCCCTACTATTTTATGATATTATTAATTTTTGCATTTCTTTAGAGTTCTTCTTCTTCTTCCAAACTCTATAATGAAGTCTGAAGAGATATATCGTGTGCAGATCTAGAACCTACCTACAAGATTCCATATTGGTCATGATCCATGAGCAAACCTTATTGCTACTTTGGTAGGTCTCATGACACACTCATCAAAGTAGAACATCTATGAAAACTTATCAGATTATAATCAAACAAGAAACATTCACAACATACATACAACATAGCCTGTTCGATTCAGAACAGGTAAAATCTTCATTAAACGCTCTAACTGACCAAGCATAAAGACGTGCAGAAGTGAGAAGCATTAACAAAGTAGATGTTACTCATACCGAGTTATCAACTGATCCACTAACGGAAATGTGTAAAGTAGATATATATACCCATTTAGCGAAAACGACGTCGTTTTTGTATAACAATCGTTAAATATAAGATTATATGTGGAATGGTTCGGTTATAATACGATTAGTTCTATTTCCGATTTAAAGCCTAAACCGGTCGGGTTGAAAAAATAGAGTAGGTCGGGTGAGCGGCTTTTTTGTTCATCTGATTAATAAATAGTAAGAAAGTAGAGAGATACTATATATAGTATTAAAATATACAAATCTTTAACAAATATATTGTTACATCATAAATGATAATGATAATGTGATCGTATGACCGTTATCGACTCTTATAATGTGTAAAACTTTAAACTCTCTTTACTCTTTAATTTATATTTGTGCTTTTAATTTCTCGAAGGGAATAAATGATTAGGATAAAAGTGTGGTATTAAAAATGGTCGGTGGAACACGTTATGAAAGTCAATCAAATTAATGAAGATAGGCACAAGAACAGTAAATCAAATATGACATTGATTCTGTCTGCAAAGAGGGTGGATCGAGAATATCGGATTAAAAAGCACTTACGTATAGCCAGTAAAAAAAGGTGGGGCGGAGAAATGAGCATCCAAATGAGTCCTGACAAAAATAAGAGTGTCATGAGATCCACTAGAGCAGTTGCACATGGATCATGACCAATATGAAATCTTGTACATAGGACCTACATCAGCACATATATCTCGATACTATAGAGTTTGGAAATATTATATGAAAAATTTATAAATAGTAATAAAATATTTTTGTATATAATAATAAAATAGTTTGAATTAAGATGCTTTATGAGATTTTAAAAATGGATAAAAAAAATTAAGTTAAAATATTAAAATATTAAAATGTTGCTAGGATATAATTTTTTAATATTATTTTATCTTGGGACTTGAGAAATTTTAATTATTTTTATGTTTTATTTAAAAGTTTAGAAAAGTTTATTAATACGTAATTAGTATGCAACCCAATTTGACAAGTTGAACAAAAATATTAAATTATTTGTCTACAACTCTTGGCTATCCAAATTAGGTAGGTGGGCAATTCGTCCAAATTAATACTCTGCACGGCCCACAACAAGGGACTCATGCCCTCTTCACAAACTCTACAATGAATCCTGAAGAGATATATCGTGTGAAGATCAAGAACCTATCTACAAGATTCTATATTGGTCATGATCCATGTGCAAACCTTATCACTACTTTGGTGGGTCTCGTGACACACTTATTTTTGTCATGGGAGAGACTTGGAGCCAATCGGGTGTCACACACTCTTTTACACTAGCAAATAAGCAACTACCACGTGTGACTTTGAGCAACATTGAGTTAGGTGGTCAATCCGTCCAAATTAATACTCTGCACGGCCCACGACAGGAGACTCACACCTGGCCTCCTCACAAACTCTACAATGAATTCTAAAGAGATATATCGTGTGCAGATCTAGAACCTAACTACAAGATTTTATATTGGTCATGATCCATGTGCAAACCTTACCGCTACTTTGGTGGGTCTCGTGACACACTTATTTTTGTCATGGGAGAGACTAGGAGCCAGTCGGGTGTCGCACACTATTTTACACCAATAAATAAGCAGCTACCACGTATGACTTTGAGCAACATTGAATTAGTTGGTCAATTCGTCCAAATTAATACTCTGCACGGCCCACGACAGGAGACTCACACCCTCCTCACAAACTCTACAATGAATTTTGAAGAGATATATCGTGTGAAGATAAAAAAACCTACCTACAAGATTCTATATTGGTCATGATCTATGTGCAAACCTTATCGCTACTTTGGTGGGTCTTATGACACACTTACTTTTGCCATGGTAGAGACTAGGAGCCAATCGGGTGTCACACGGTCTTTTACACCAGCAAATAAGCAGTTACCACGTATGGCTTTGAGCAACATTGAGTTAGGTGGTCAATTAGTCTAAATTAATACTTTGCACGGCCCACAACAGGAGACTCATGCCCTCTTCACAAACTCTACAATGAATTCTGAAGAGATATATCGTCTGCAAATCTATAACCTACCTACAAGATTCTATATTGGTCATGATCCATGTGCAAACCTTATCTCTACTTTAGTGGGTCTCACGACACACTTATTTTTGTCATGGGAGAGACTTGGAGCTGATTGGGTGTCACACGGTCTTTTACACCAGCAAATAAGCAGTTGACACGTATGACTTTGAGCAACATTGAGTTAGGTGGTCAATTCGTCTAAATTAATACTCTGCACGGCCCACGACAAGAGACTCATGCCCTCCTCACAAGCTCTACAACGAATTCTAAAGAGATATATCGTGTGCAGATCTAGAACCTGCCTACAAGATTCCATATTGGTCATGATCCAGGTGCAAACCTTATCTCTACTTTGGTGGGTCTCATGACACACTTATTTTTGTCGTGGGAGAGACTTGGAGCTGATCGGGTGTCACACGGTCTTTTACACCAGCAAATAAGCAGCTGCCACGTATGACTTTGAGCAACATTAAGTTAGGTGGTCAATTCGTCCAAATTAATACTCTGCACAGCCCACGATTGGAGACTCATGCCCTCCTCACAAACTCTACAATGAATTCTGAAGAGATATATCGTTTGCAGATCTAGAACCTGCCTACAAGATTCCATATTGGTCATGATCCAGGTGCAAACCTTATCTCTACTTTGGTGGGTCTCATGACACACTTATTTTTGTGATGGGAGAGACTTGGAGCCGATCAGGTGTCACACGGTCTTTTACACCAGCAAATAAGCAGCTGCCACATATGACTTTGAGCAACATTGAGTTAGGTGGTTAATTCGTCTAAATTAATGCTCTGCACAACTCACGACAAGAGACTCATGCCCTCCTCACAAACTCTACAATGAATTTTGAAGAGATATATCGTGTGCAGATCTAGAACCTACCTACAAGATTCTATATTGGTCAGGATCCATGTGCAAACTTTATCGCTATTTTGGTGGGTCTCATGACACACTTATTTTTGTCATGTGAGAGAGTTGGCGCCGATCGGGTGTCACACGGTCTTTTACACCAGCAAATAAGCAACTGCCACGTATGAATTTGAGCAACATTGAGTCTACACCCACATGCAGCTTATCACAATTTAATTGCTTGAGTCATGTTCCCAAGATCTCTCTCTCTCTCTCTCTTTCCTCCTCCCACCACCCTCGTCGGCATCCATTGTCCTTTCGAATCCCCTGTTGGCCTCCATCGATTGAAGAAAAATTGTAGCTCTCTGAGGTTAGAAACTTAGTCTGTGATTGATAATTAGATAAACTAAATCCCACTCCGAAACATCTCATGTATTCAACTGTACTTGATATTATTTTTTCTAATTTGGTGGAGGCATAATTGCAAAGCCACATAATTTTTTTTGGATTCAAGCCACAAAAAATTGGTTGTTAGGGTAGGGAATGTTCTCTAGATTTTTAAATGTGTGTTTTCTTTTCATGCATGTATGTGTAAAACTAGTACGACCCTTGCAAAATATGTTTGATAACAAAAAGTTCTTAGATCTTTTTAATTAGAAAACATCTTACTTCTGGCTTGTGCGTTTCTTTTGTCACGAGAATGAATAATTCTTTTGAGATGAATTTTGTTTCTTCAATGTTGGGCTCAGAAACTAGTGGATAGAAAATAAAAGAGGGTTGGAGCTCCTTCCGTACTTAGGGACCCCTATATATATATATATATATATATGTATATGTCTAGTGAGAGAGGCAACAATTTAATCATGTGGTCCAAAAATTAAAGGTGGTGGGTGTCTTCATGTGGTCCAAAAATTTAATCAAATGAAAGAAAAAGAAGTGGTGGGTCTCACTCACCTTAACTGTTCAGAAAGATGAAAGATATGGGAGGTGGATGAGACAAGTCTCCACACACAGATGTACAAAATATGTGTCTGCATCCAATAGTCGTTTATTATTGTTTTCGAATTAATTTTTTTTGCCAATTCAATGTGTTTAACCATGCATCAACAAAAATACAACTGAACAGGCTAGTGAAAGTATAATGTCATCTAACCAACACATATTTTCACAGAAAAACCAATACCCAACTCTTAGTCCTCAATGTAAAAGAGTTCTAACTTGCAAATTGTAGTATTCAGCACTTCAAAAACGCTTAGCATGTAAACTTTTTCTTGTATATTGTTGGTACAAATTATAATTGGAAAAACAAAACCTACAAAGATTATAACATTAGATACTTGAGAGCAGAAACTATAATGTTCCTTCACAGGTATATTGTGATATTCGGTATCAACATCATACACATGAAATCTGGAGCGAAAATAAAGGGAAACGCGAGTGAGTCAAAAGAAGTCAAATCAAAACAGGAGTTGCCGTAAAAAAAAAAAAAAGAACTATATCTACAAAAATATAAGCACTTAAAATGAATTTGTAAAGCTTACACCAATGGCTGTACAATCTCGAACTGGAATGCAACTGTAACTTTTTCTATCTACGTGGGATTCAAGCTATTCAGTATAACCTCAGTGCGGCCTAACTCTAGTTTTCCATCTATTTTCTTCGCATATACCACTGCCATGGGATCACTCTGAACAGAACAATATCTATTTTAGCTCAAACAACAGTAAGACAATCGTGATCAAAACTTGAATGCATCTCATATGAGCACATAAACAAACTACTGTGTATTGGAAAACTCAAACCTTGAAAGCTATAAACACCTTTTTCCAAAAAGGGTCAGCATGAAGTATTAGTTCAGCTCGCTACACTTGTAAATACTACTTATGGTATACGTAAACCGAACACTACCAAGATAGGAATCCCACGAAAACTACTCTTAAACTTGAGAAGAAAGAAAAACACCAGAAACTTGGGGTGTTAGCTCAGTTTCTAGCAATTTTGAGCAAACAAAGATGGTGTCCAGGATTTAGTCATCCAAAGGTTAAGCTGAAGAGATACAGAAGAAGCAAGAAACTCTCCAAATTTGGAATCCATTTCTTGTTTGATAAAGTCCTAATGGAAGACATATATCCTCCTAATCAGTAAACACAAGATACCAGTACTGTAGTTTTCTTTCCTCTACATCATAATATATCATTAAGAACACCAAAAACAGAACAAACTAAATTATATCACTAAGCACTGTAGTTTTCTTACCCAGGTTTTTCATCAGTGTATAATAATTACCCAAACTAACTAAGACTGTCATCGATCCACATACATAGTAATCCAGCTCATTACAAGAGTATGACTACAAATATCTTATGTAAACAAAATACTGTCAAAATAGTAACTTAACTTTTATTTTATAGGTAAATAGACATAGCCCAAGTACACAGTACGTATAAAAATAGTAGCTTAACATAACATAAAGTAATGATCATCTCATGTGCCCTTTTAAACCCTGACAAACCACCTTCTCATGCAATCTCCCCTCTGTTTTGGTTGTATCTTGAAGTGAAACTCACAGTAAAATGTACTTCAACATAATGAACCAAAATTGTTATAGTTTTCTGAAAATTTAGAACTGATTAATTCATAGAATTATGTTAACTCAAGAAATATTATAACACAGTCTTGAATTAATACAAATGTGAAGTGTGGTTTGGATCATAATTTCAAGTCCGTGCTAAGCATAGAAAATATATAGGTGATGAAGGTGGACAATAGAGCACCTAAACAAAAGATTTGGCAAAGGAAAGACGCTAGTATAAACAGTCATAAACATCACTATCAAACATATGGTTATTTTAGAGAGGGATACCTTTGAAATGATGTCACGATCTCGCAAGTTAAATGCTGATAGGGATAACTGCAGCACAAATTAAAACATACATGAATACATTTTGAAAAAGCAAAACAAATGAGTTAACAGTACAGAAATAAATAAAAAGACAAACTAAAAACAAAAGAGCCACGCATGCAGATAGAATAACAATTCCAGATGTCGAAATCTCCTATAATACAGTTAAGTGGTCCCCTCCCATGTAAAGTTTTTGTCAGGCAATATACTGCTTTGGAGCTTGCCGATATTCCACCCATTTCTTTCTAGTAAGGGGCAACAGAAATGCACAATTTCCATCTGTTGGAGTTGAAAGAAATGGCAGGTAACACTTTTCAAGAATATAGGTGGCACTTCAACCTTTGGCACTTAAAAATGAGAAATATTCAACT
The DNA here is from genome assembly GCA_029856935.1 of Cyclocarya paliurus. Taxonomy (NCBI): domain Eukaryota; kingdom Viridiplantae; phylum Streptophyta; class Magnoliopsida; order Fagales; family Juglandaceae; genus Cyclocarya; species Cyclocarya paliurus. Next base: position 32,672,805 of record CM056953.1, read on the forward strand.
CCAGCACAATACTAAAAGGCAGCATGTTGCTTCATACAACCTCATCAGTCTCCAATTTACTAATATTCCGTTAACATATTTAGCTTGACTAAAAAGTTTGACTGCAGTCTTAAATTTAAGAAGTTGGTTACTATGTGGGGTATCAACCCGACCATGCTATCTGTAACGCCCCGTGCCCAGATGGGTCAGAGAATTACTACCTATCATTTATATACATGTCTCCCAACACATCTAAATCTCCAAAGATTTCATAAACAATAATCAATCTCATATTTTCTAGATAACCACATTATAAACTCCACAAAGCCAATACTGCAATAATAATAAATCAAGGGGTCCACAATCCCCTAATAGTCATATCATAATAATCTGATAAAAACTTAAGTCCTACTAAACCAATTACATAATTAAATCTAAAAAGACATTAGAAATCCTTCTTTTAACAGTGATACCCTAGGATGCTCGATACCCTCTCTTTAGCTTAGTCAAGCCCACAAATCCTAACCTTGGTCTTTAGTTGGACTCTCCACATCATCTGAAAATATTATGAAGATAAGGGGGGTGAGTTATCAACAACTCAGTAAGCAGAAGACATATGCTAGCGTGCAATCATGAGCATTTACAAAGTACAGTATGCAGAACAAAATATTTTTCAGAGTTATCATGTAGAACAAAACATGTTTTCAAAACGTAACAGAGCGATGGTTTTAAATCACATTAAAACTCAAAGTACTTTGGCATAACATAACCTGAGCATCATCATCACATCAAAACAGAGCATCTCACAGAGCAGAGACCATGTTTCACCCCCGTGGTAGGGTTGTGCTAACCCCGGTGGCCAAACCAGGTAGAGACAGAGGTGGAATCTTTCCCTTATTACTCTCGGAGCCCCGAGTGTGCACACAGGAAAGACCACAATAAAATCACTTTGTTTCCAAAGTGGGTGCACTCAGAGACAGAGAAGTTGGTACCAACCCAAACAGAACAGAGCAGAGACAAAGTTAGATACAAAATCAGTACACCATGCCAAAGGATTTTCAGATGCCATATCAAAACAAAACCGAGTACCAAAACATAATTAGAGCATTCTCACAAATAGAAAACAAAAGTCGGAGCATCTTTCTAAATCAATCCACAATCTTTCATATTTTCAATATCGCTCTTTTTCATATTTCAGAAATAGCATGAAAAAATATAGCTCATGTCTACACAATGCATGTCAAAAACATTTTCACTTTTCATACATGTTTCAAGAGTAATGCAAATAAGCGACTGAGGTTGGTTTTTCTCAAGTTCTCATTTCATCACAAAATATGCAAAGTTTTCAAAAAGTCAACCTCAGTCTCAATAATTCGTATAAAGCCTAGCATAGGAACCCCGCTTACCTGACTCTTGCAATATATTCTCTAAATTCTGAAACTGTACTCTAGCCGTGTCACGATAACCTATATTATAAAAAGTATGCACAAATTAATAACTATACCATACTAGTATACAAACTTAACTAACCAAAGTTTAAAACTCTTAAGAGATAAGACTGGATAAGCCAATCAATAGCTAAGTTTATAAAAGTCCAAAAATCAGTCATAGCATAATCTGTACAGCCACTAAATTCAACTCCAAATGATATCACAACACAAGGCACGCCTACCCAATCAACTCTTCATACAAAGTATTCATATAAACCATCCCAAAAGTCGACACCGACTAAAAAGTAACACCCAAACAGTCCATATTCTTCCCCGAACAGTCACACAATTTTATTATATCGCCACTACAACACTACAATTTACACATACTTCAAAAATGGTCAATAATTAATTCACAACAGCCATATAACTTCCTCTTTAAAATTTTCCAGCACCCATACCTCCACACTTAACATCACCACCCACACTTCCATAACAACTCTTTCAATAATACAAATCCACCAGAATAAAAGAAGTTTCCGAAAATAAAGTATAGCTTCAAGAGTAGTGTTCGTGATTACCTTTCACGATCTCCAAAGTAACGAACAGTCGATTTGAGTAAAAGAAATAGCACTGCCTAAGATTGAACCTACCCTGTAATTATCCATCAAGCAATCCTATTAATAATGAAACTCACTAAAGTTTGGGGCGGAACCTCGAACAACACAAGATAACAAGATAATTAGATCTAGAGAGACAGAGGGCGTGGCTTACCGTCGTGCAAAAATCTCAGCAGCCCAATCTGAAATTTCCACCAAAAATCGCAGCAAGCAAGAGAGAGAGGACGAGAGAGGCTTCTACTGAGAGTGAGATTGAAAATAGTGAAGAAACCAAAATACAAAGTGACGGAAGAAATCGACGAGGCCATGGGATTCGAAGGGAGAGAGAGAAAGAGAGAGAGAGAGAGAGAGAAAGATGGAACCTTACCGACGTGAAGATCTACGAACCCAATTTGGATTTTCACCCCAAAAAAAAAAAATGCAGCAGCAACACTCTGAAGAACAAAGCAAGAGCTTGAGAGAAAGTGAGGCTAAGGAGAAAACAAAAATACTAAACTCGAGTAACTGAAAGTGGGGTGGGAAGATGTGGGATTTCATGGGCGATAGATGCGGAAGGAAAAGATTAACGGCAGGGGAAGTTTTTTTTTTTTTTTCTTCTTTCTGAATTTCACAAACCGATAAGGTGAAGAGAGAGAGAGACCATCTGTGAAGGAAGAAACACAGAAAAATAAAATGAAATAAAAACTTACTTGACTACGACGCCGTATTACTATAGAATTGATGGGAGTTGGGTTTGGGCTAAAGTCAAGCAGCGGGCTGGGTCTTACACTATCCATTCCCGATTCTGAGAAACTAGTAATAGGCCAATGACAGAATATCAGAGGCAACATTGCGGGGCATGCTTCATTTATCAAGCGAAACTCATAGCTTGAAGAGCGTTAAGGAGGTAACATTTTAGCACCTTTGAAATACACACAAACCGATCCTCTACCATGCAATGAAAATGACTTCTTTGATAATTTTAAACATAACAATAACTGAATAACACTAAGACGAATACAAAATATTTATTATTTTATTATTACTCTTTCTGGATAACCTTTTTTTAATCAACTTTTGTAGCTTGCATTTGTATAAGAATAGTATTACAGGGGAAACTTTACTCGAGAAGAAAAAAGTAATCACAATTTATAATAATAATAATAATAATAGTATTCATGTTATTCTTGTTCTCATTGTATTTTACGGGCAATGGCCAACATAATAATCAAGTAAAATGAGAATAGTAAGAACCTACGCCAATCTGGGATAGAAAATAAATAATGATACGAATTTAAGCCATTGTGGGGATAAACAGAGTAAAGAATATCAAGAGTCCGAGCCAATGTGGGGTAGATAATAAAGAGCAGCACAGCTAATATAAATTTATATTGAGAGTAATCTTAGAAGAAATTTTATTATATAATATTTATAAATTGCTATGTCAAATATTAAAAATTTAAAATTTTCCGTACATATGCATAATACAGTTCTGTGTACGTGTGGATATATATATATATATATATATATATAGGTGTTAGAATGGTTGTCACTACCTCGACTCGGGTGAAGAGTTGCTGGAGCCCCCGAGACCTGTAGAAGAAGTCAACCGCGTCGTTGTGGCCGGCATTGTTGTTGTTGGTAGCTGTGGGGCTCTGTTGGACCCCACCCACGGCTTGCTTTCCTCCTTCCACGTCCGAAAAGCAGTTCCCCATCTCTGTCTCTCTCTCAAGCCCAAATGAGATTCCTTTTTTGTTTTTGTTTTCTCTTCTCTATTTAAAACCCTTGATAAATGTTTGGTTCGCAACCCACTTTAGAGAGAACGTGTGTGTTGAGGATTGTGATTGTGGAGGATTGTCCATCTCTGCTCTGTTGTATTTATTAAGGGAGAACAAGCTGTTTCCTTCCTTCCTTGCAGGAACCTACGAAATTGTAGCATCTTTTACGAAGAAGGAGGTGTTTTTACTTTTCTTCACAAACACAACAGTTGTTTCTTTCTTAGGACTCAACGAAACGCGGATTGATTCTTTTTTTTTTTTATTCCCCTTTGAGCAATTTCGCATTAAAACAAAACAGAGGAAAACAAAAATGGGTATTAACAACCTAAAAGAAGAGTTTTTAAATACAACGAAATTAATTGTTTATTTAAAAAATCATTATTCATTTGCGTTTTTGGGTTTTGCTATACAACTTCTTACTATTCATCTACATTTCACATTCCATATTTTTTAATATTTTTTTAAATTTTTTTTTGAATTTATTTTTTTTTAAATTTTTTAAATTTTTTATTTACTATTTATATAAAAATTATTTAATAAAAAATTTTTTAAAAAAATTTAAAAAAATATGGAATGTGAAGTGTTGGGAGGTTGGAAAGATTTATTCAATAAGAAATAATCTTCCCAACCTCCTACTATTCACCACACTCCACACTCTACTTTTTTTTTTAATTTTTTTTATCAAATATTTTTTTTATGAATAGTGAATAAAAAATTTGAAATATTTAAAAAAAAATAAATTCAAAAAAAAATTTTAAAAAAATATTAAAAAATATTAAAAAGTATGGAGTGTGGAGTGTAGATGAATAGTAGGAGGTTGTGTAGCATTTCTCCTTTCCGAATTCCAAGGGGTTTGTGGATCTAGTTTTGAAAAGCCGAAGAGGGAATGCAGATGCTACCTGTGTTTCGTTTGCTTGGCAAGTTGGCACAAAGACATTGTGCAACATCATGTACTACAGCCATCTGTTCGGCCAGAATATTATTTTGTTTGGAGTACAAGTTGGTATAGAAAATATATTATTCACATTATTTAATAAGGAAAAATTCTTCTCATCAATTATTATTTACTACCTCAAACTTCACATCTTATGAAAAAAAATTTATAAATGTGTGGTGTAAAAATAAATAATAACTGATGTATAGAATTCTTCTTTAATAAAATATACTATCTATATTACTGATGTAGTACATTAATTTATAAGATTTAAATTTATAACTTTTTTTATAAATGAAATTATGTTACATTATATAAAATATTAATTATTTTGAAAAAAAATTGATTTTCGTTTTGACTTTAATGTGTTTGAATTTAAAAAAGTATTATTTTATTAAAAAATTGTGAGTTAATTATGTGTATTATTTCTCTTTCTTTCCTAATTATGAATAACAATCACATCAATCAACAAATTTAATTTCCAAACTTATATGTCATTAATCAAAAGTCAAAATAAAATAAAATAAAAAAGTTAAATTAATATTTATTACATTGCTGCGTCACCATTCATACCAAGTTTGTCGAGCTTTATTCTTAAATAAAATTTGTTGTACGTTTACCATTTCCTATATCTCAAAATCATATAACGCTTTAACTTTAGAATATGGGTATGATGTAATTGAATCAGATTCCCGTGTTGAACGATTGTGCGCAACTTTTTCTTTGAGAGTCAACCAACGGATGCGCGTGTTTCTTTCCCTTCTGCAAACATATATACATTAAAAAAAGTAATAAAAATCAACAAGACTCTTATCCGGACCTCTCTAATCTCTATGTACCTTCCAAGTCATTAATGTAATGTTCCTTTTAATTCTAATTCCATGTGACAAACGAATAGAATATATATTTGAAGAAGGGTTGAATCTTCTTATTTTGAATCTGAGTTCTTTATTTCTTCCCTCCTTCCATAGAATATCCAATTGGTTGCCCAAGAGGGCTTTACTCCCTAGCAAATGTATATGAAGAAGTTAGGAGTACTCGCAAACCAATTTGCACATAAATTCAAGGTTTCTACCTTGCAATTCAGGCGTAGATGTCATACAATGTGAAGTTGGTAGCCCAAGAACATTGACCAATTAAGGAGTAAGTCGAACACTTCCAACACCAATCGACCAAGTTTGATAGTCCCACATTTTTTATCTGTTCCATACAAATTTGGAGCCCAAATTTGTTCCCTCATCCATACATTATGCAACTGAAGAGTGTCTCATATGCACATCAGGTACCAATAAACAGAAGTCCAAATACAAATGGATACATATGTTAAAGATACAAATTTAGTCAGTGATTTCGGGGTTTTCTTTTTTGACGACTCTGGTCCAGTAAATGCCTTTGTTTCCTTCTTTTTATAATCTGGTTTCATAGGTGCCTCGACAGGAGAGTCTGATTCGTTTTTGTTATCTTCTTCTTCCTTCATGTAAGACTCTGGTTCAGTAGGTGCCTCTGCAGGAGTCTCTGCTTCCTCCTTTTTTTTCCTGTTCCATATTCCACGAGCCAAGAGGTTGCCTGATCAAGATATCTCCCAGCAAGCACATTGCCACTAAAAAGCTTTTTCTTTGTTTTCTGTTTAACCAGAAGTAAACCGGATTAAACAATTAGGATAGGATGAAACAAAAACAAGAAGAAAATGAAAATAAGAAAGTCATAAGCGATTTAGTCAACTGGTCATTTTTATCAAGGCTCCATGGACTTGCATCCGATTCTACAGATATTCTGATTCAATTAAATTGGTAAAAGGTAAAAGTTCAAAAACTTGAAAAAAACATGAATGCATTATGTGTTAGTGTACATGTGTGCTGCCAAAATTGTTAGTGAAAAGAAATGAGGGGAGAGAGAGAGAGAGAGAGAGAGAGAGAGGGGGGAGGGAGGGAGAGATCCCCAGAAGCACCAATTTATGTGCAAGCTTGATAAATTATTAGCCACGTCAATCAAAATAAGGTCAACACAATAAAAAAATAAAAAAAATACTAGCTTCCTCTCATCTGTGAAGGCTTGGGTTCTGCAAATTTATTTATATCAAGAAAAGGGTAAATCAAACTATGTCCATCCACATCAATTGTTATCTAAAACATAATTGTCAGTTGTCATCTCCGTTGTCTCCTCCCACAATCGGGAATTGCCACATAGTGAAAGAGGTGAAGTAAGGGAATTTTAATTTCGAAGGGATCAAGGACTTCTTGGATTAGAGTTCCATAGGAGTCAGAATGCAGTTGCAAAGTCCAGTTGGAATATGGGCTTCTTCCCAGTTTCAATAACAAATGGATTTGAAAGGATGGAAAATTTGCTTGAAATCTGCTCTATTGGTAAATTTATTTTTTATGCAGGAAGAATGCAACGACAAATTGTTCATCGATAATTTGGAAGAATTGACAGGGGTGCCTTTTTGTTGCACCATCATCTGATCTCAAAAATCTATTCGACATCTTTAAAGAAAGTACTAGAAGTGGAAACATAGAGTGGGAGGCTTTTTGGCTGAAAAGCTATCCAGGAATTCAAGAACTAGAAAGACATGAAGTACAAAAGAAAGACACCCAGCAAGACAAGTGAGAATCTAAGTAATGCATAGGAAACTCTACCGTCGACTATAACTCTAAAACCAAAAGCATTTATGTTTGCTCAGTCAATTTCAATCTCAAAGCAAGCAGCATTTGTACAACTTGACCCATCTATCGATTAAGCTAACTAGGATGATAAATATACCTCATACTAGATCATGGCATGCCCTCCTTCACCTCCATAATAAAATAATCTTTGGGTAATATCACAGCAGCCCTTTCTTTTCACTTCCTTCCTTTTGCTTTTCTTTCCTCATACATACTACTTAGGTACTTCATATAAAAAGAAAGCACCAAGGAAGTTATCTTCACAGCTCTAGTATTGGAAACTATGCTATTTCTTGCCATGATTAGTCTGGGTGAGAATACAACATTTTGAATATTGGCTAACGTAGCCATTACTTTTTAATGAATTGAACAACATCTAATGTAGTTCAATATTCCTATAAAAAGATGCAGTTAAAAAACACCAGCACACAACTCCAAATACAGTGGGAAAAAAAATTCGAGAAAGGAACAATTTTCATAACCTCCTTTGTTTTCCTTTCAGCGTTAATGAATATTATATATTAGAGAGAGGGCGACTGTAAAGAACAAGAGAAAACGATAAAGAGAACCATACAATAGATCTGGTAGAGAAGAAGTGTTAATTAATATTATATTATATATGAATTGAATATATTGGTATCCTCTATATCCCCATATCCATGGCGTCTTTTCTTCTTTTTGAAAAATTAGTTGATTAATTTTCCCTTTCTTCATATTAAAATATTTATGTTTTTGTTGAGAAATCTACTTATTAACAAACTATTTTATATCCTGTACAAACCAAAATGGTGAAAAGCACAATACCGTTTTTGGTATTCTCCCGTACATAGAGAAATTTGAAAATAAAGAAGACATAATAAAACAAGCAATCATAATAAAACATTAATGGGGATGAAGGGTCCTCTGCCCCCACTGACTTCAAAAGAAAGAGCGACATTCCAGCTACTGCATGCATATTAAGGATGATCTTGATCATCTTCTTTCAGAATTCCCATTGAAAGAAAACAACATATTTATAAAGATAAAAGTTTCAAATATGAAATTATCATAAACGAAGCATTAAGTGTGCTAAAAACACCAAAGTCCAGATCAAATACTAATATATTTCAACTATGTAGTGTGTTAAGATATGGGAGAATATATAATTGGTTGCTTGCAGTTACAGATTAATGCATTAAAGATAAAAATTCATAGTTTTGTAAATTGAGAATATTCTTACCCTTTCTTTGAATAACAATTGAGTTGTATCATAGTGATTTGACTCCCAAAGACAATGTGCGGTGGTATTAAGATCATGCTTCCAATGCAAATTCAAATTCAAGTTCTGGTGTACTTGAGACTCGGGATAGAAAGTCTTCATCTCGGGACAACGTGTCACAATCAGATTATCCAAAGATGGCAACCCAAAAGAATAAGGTCTAGAGCAAAAGTGTGTGAGGTTTGGTAAGCCATCAAGTTTTAAGTATGCTAATTTGTTGAAAGTAATAGCCACATTTGCTTCACCATCCTCCATTGCTACAATTTCTGTAATCCTTTTGCATTCAGTCAGTCATTTTTTTTAGTTGCTCCAGAGTTTTGGCAGTTGAGGATGTTAATAAATTGATCAATCCATCAAAACACGATATGTCCAATTCTGTCAAATTTTGAAGAAATACCGAGGATGGCACTATGTTTTTCAATTTGTCGCATCTAAACAGAAGAAGAAATTCCAGATTATGAAAAAGTGGGCATGGCTGGGTACTGTCTGATGGGTCCTTGCCTTTTGTTCTTGTCTGCCACCATTCTCACCAAAGGTTGATATCCACTAGCCCACATGGGCTGCTGCTACTCAAAGTTGCAGAAAGTTTGTAGGCAGCCGCAATTCTTTGCGGCTGCAAATTGCCTTGCATTCACACAGGCATGAGCCTGTGTAATTATTCTATAAAAGGAGGACTCCAGCGAGAGCCTCAGATGTACATTAGTTAAGAATTAATCGAAGAGAGAAAATAGAGTAAGAGTTCATAGAACTCTGAGAGAAAAATTAGACAGTTGAGTTGAGTGGATGTGATCCTCCTTTTCTGTAATATTTTTCTGTGTTCCACTATTATTAGTGAAGCTATTTTCTGTGGATGTAGGCAGTTGCCGAAACACGTTAAATCTTGGTGTCACTGTGTGAGGGGTTGCTCTTTTATTTCAACTTTTATTTATTCCGTTGTGCTTGTTTTTCCCAACAAGTGGTATCAGAGCTTTTGTTGAGAGAAGTCTTTTGCAGAAAATTCGCTTTTAGTGAGTTGCTCATTCTTCAAATTTGAGCATACCACTGTGTTCGTCTCATCGGGACAAGAAAAGTTTTGAAAATTAGAGTCCAAACGGACCCCGCATGCGCCCCCACGCGCCGCCGGAAGATCTGAGAGTGAGACCCACTCTCTCCACGCGCTACACGCGCTCTAGATTTGCTGTTTTGTTCTTTTGCTCATTTCTTGTGCTATCTGAGGCCGATTTTGACGAAACAAGACTCGTTTTCAACGAAATCAGGCGTTCCGGACACAACGGTGCTGTCCGTTTTGCGAGATTCCACCTCGAAGATCTTGTACTTCATTTTGAACTTAGAATCAGTCTAAGTCCATGGAGGATTCAGCATCAGGCGCTATGATAAAGCTGACTTCCCCAAACTACAGTCTTTGGAGACCTCGAATGGAGGATCTTTTGAACTGTAAAGATCTGGCTGACCCCTTAGAAAATGAAGGGAAGAAATCATAAGAAGTTAAGGATCTTGTGTGGAAAAAGATGCACAAGAAAACTATTGGTCAGATCAGACAATGGATCGACCATAGTGTCTTTCATCACGTGGCTCAAGAGACTGATGCATATGTTCTCTGGAAGAAGTTGGAGGATATGTATCAAGCGAAAACTGCTCGAAACAAGGCCCTCTTGATGAGACGGCTTGTTAACTTGAATCTGAAGAATAACACCTCTGTTGCCGAGCACACTAGCGATTTTCAAAATCTAGTTAACCAGCTTGGGTCCGTCAAGTTAAATCTTGGTGATGAAGAACAAGCCTTGCTACTTCTCAGTTCATTACCAGACAGTTGGGAGACGCTGGTGGTCTCCGTAAGTAACTCTACTCCAGATGGTAAACTTACCATGACGATGGTTAAGGATGCCTTGTTCAATGAGGAGGCCAGACGAAAGGAGTCGAGCATGAATCAAACTCATGTCCTTCTCACTGAGAGTAGAGAAAGGCCTCAAGGTAATGATAGGGGGAGAAGTAGAGGCAGAAACAGAGGAAAGTCTCAAATACGTGGAAAGTCCAGCAATAACAGGAACCAGCAAACAGGTAACATGAAGTGTTACCATTGTGGCAAAGAAGGCCACATAAGGAAAAACTGCCGCCAGTTCATAAGGGAGCAAGGTCAAAGCAGCAAGCTGAAAAAGGAAGATGGTGAAACTCTTGTCACTTTTTCAGGAGATGTAGCAGTACTCTCCACCAAAGACGAGACGTGTCTGCACGTTGCAAATCACGATACTGAGTGGGTGGTAGATACAACAGCATCATACCACGCCACTTTCCATAGTGAATTTTTCACTGCGTACAAAGCAGGAGACTTTGGTACGGTAAAGATGGGAAACTCTAGTTCCTCAAAGGTCGTGGGTGTTGGCGAGGTGCAAATCAAAACCAACACTAGTTGCACCATGGTGTTGAAGGATGTTCGACACATTCCTGACCTTCGGCTCAACCTGATTTCCGGGACAGCCCTTGATCGACAGGGCTATGACAGCCATTTCAGCAAAGGCACTTAGAAGCTGACAAAAGGTGCCATGGTTGTCGCTCGAGGACATATTTGCGGTACGTTGTTCAAAACCCATGCAAAGATCGGTACTGATAGCCTCAATGCAGTGGAAGATGAGGTATCACCGAATCTGTGGCATAAGAGACTCGGACACATGGGTGAGAAAGGGTTAGATACGCTTGCGAAGAAGGCACTCATCAAAGTTGCCAAAGGGACAGCGTTAAAACCTTGTGAGTACTGTTTGTTCGGCAAACAACGTAGAGTCTTGTTTAACTCCTCTACTAAGAGGAGATCAGAGTTGTTGAGTCTGGTACACTCTGATGTTTGTGGTCCCATGGAAGAAGAGTCATTAGGAGGTAACAGATATTTCGTGACATTCATTGATGATGTTTCACGAAAGGTTTGGGTGTATGTCTTAAAAACAAAGGATCAGGTCTTCGAGCACTTCAAGAGTTTTCACGCCCTAGTGGAAAGAGAGACAGAAAAGAAGTTGAAGTGCATACGAACAGACAATGGAGGAGAATATATTTCAAAAAGGTTCGTTGCATACTACGCCGATCGTGGTATTCGACATGAGAAGATGGTCCCATATACCCCACAACACAATGGTGTAGCTGAAAGAATGAATCGGACCATCATGGAAAGAACAAGATGCATGCTCAGTATGGCCAAGTTACCAAAGCCATTCTGGGGTGAAGCTGTTCTTGCTGCCTGTTACCTGATCAACAGATCACCTTCTGCACCACTTGAATTTGAAGTTCCTGAGAAGGTTTGGTCTGGAAGAGATATCTCTTACTCTCACTTGAGAGTATTTGGGTGCAAAGTTTTTGCACATGTATCTAAGGAGTTGAGACAGAAGCTCGATGTCAAGTCAACTCCATGTATTTTTGTCGGATATGGAGATGAAGAATTCGGATACAAGTTATGGGATCCAGGGACAAAAATAATTGTCAGAAGTAGGGACGTTGTGTTCCATGAAAACCAGCACATAGGAACTGAAGCTTCAACATCAAGAGAGCTTAGTTCCTATACTCAAAATGTTGCACCATTACATTTTGCCACAAATAATGAAGAATTGCAGGATCTAGATCCAGAAGCAGAAGAAGAAGCTCAGGGTGTTGAGCAGGGGGAGCAAGAACCCTCTCCACCAGAAGCTGGTGTACCACCACAAGGGTTAGATGGTGAGGAACCTCTTTTGGTTGATGAAGCTCAACCAAGAAGATCGGCAAGAGGCCGCCTTTTGATTCCGTCGAGGAGATATCCGGAATCAGACTATATTCTGCTTACTGATGAGGGGGAGCCAGAGAGTTTCCAAGAAGTTCAAACTCATGCTGATAGAAGCCTATGGGAGCAGGCCATGCAAGAAGAGATGAATTCTTTGCTGAAGAATCAGACCTATGAGTTGGTGCAACTTCCTGAAGGAAAGAAAACCCTGAAGAACAAATGGGTGTTCAAGCTGAAGAAAGATGGCCAAGAAAAGCTGATGAAGCACAAGGCCAGATTAGTTGTCAAAGGATTCCAGCAGAAGAAGGGAATCGACTTTGACGAGATATTTTCACCAGTGGTGAAGATGATGTCAATCCGAGTCATACTCGGATTGGTAGCCAGCTTGGATTTGGAACTCGAACAGATGGATGTGAAGACAGCCTTTCTCCATGGAGATCTGGAGGAGGAAATCTATATGGAGCAGCCAGAAGGGTTTGAAGCTCCACACTTAGTCTGCAAGCTGAAAAAGAGTCTCTATGGCCTCAAGCAAGCGCCAAGGCAATGGTACAAGAAGTTTGACTCATTCATGATGAGTCATGGTTACAAGAGACTTGTTGCAGATCAGTGTGTCTATGTTCGAGAGTTCCAGAATGACAAGTTTGTCATACTCCTTCTTTACGTTGATGACATGTTAATTAGTGGTGTGGATAAGTCCATGATTAACAAACTAAAGAAGGAACTATCCAAGTCCTTTGACATGAAGGATTTAGGCCCATCACAGCAGATTTTGGGCATGAAGATTGTTCGTGATAGGAAAGCCAAAAAGCTGTGGCTATCACAACAAAAATATGTTGAACGGGTAATCAGACGTTTCAACATGGGAGATGCTAAGCTTGTTAATACTCCACTTGCTAACCACTTCAAGTTGAGCAAGAGCGCGTGTCCTTCTTCAAAGAAAGAGATTGAAGAAATGGAATCAGTCTCCTACTCTTCAGTAGTAGGTAGCCTGATGTATGCAATGGTTTGTACCATACCAGATATTGCTCATGTTGTAGGCATGGTGAGCAGATTCCTTTCAAATCCAGGAAAGGATCATTGGGAAGCAGTCAAGTGGATTCTCAGGTACCTGAAAGGTACATCGATGATGTGTTTGTGTTTTGAGGATGCTAAACCAATTTTGGAAGGCTATACAGATTCAGATATGGCAGGAGATCTGGATGGTAGGAAATCCACTTCAGGATTTCTCTTCACCTTTGCAGGAGGAGCTGTCTCATGGCAGTCCAAATTGCAGAAGTGTATTGCTTTATCTACAACAGAGGCAGAGTACATTGCCGCAGCAGAAGCTGGGAAGGAGATGTTGTGGATGAAACGTTTTCTCCAAGAACTAGGGGTTAGTCAAGAAGACTACAAAGTACATTGTGATAGTCAAAGTGCTCTAGACTTGAGCAAGAATTCAATGGATCATTCCCGTACCAAGCACATTGATATCCGCTATCATTGGATACGCGAAGTGATGGAACAACAGCTAATGAAGTTTGTGAAGATCCATACAAAAGAGAATCCAGCGGACATGCTAACAAAGGTGGTAACAAGTGAGAAACTTGAGCTATGCAGAAACATAGCTGGGATGGACAACATCTAGGTAGATAGGCATGGAGGGGGAGAATTGATGGGTCCCTGCCTTTTGTTCTTGTCTGCCACCATTCTCACCAAAGGTTGATATCCACTAGCCCACATGGGCTGCTGCTACTCAAAGTTGCAGAAAGTTTGTAGGCAGCCGCAATTCTTTGCGGCTACAAATTGCCTTGCATTCACACAGGCATGAGCCTGTGTGATTATTCTATAAAAGGAGGACTCCAGCGAGAGCCTTAGATGTACATTAGTTAAGAATTAATCAAAGAGAGAAAATAGAGTGAGAGTTCATAGAACTCTGAGAGAAAAATTAGACAGTTGAGTTGAGTGGATGTGATCCTCCTTTTCTGTAATATTTTTCTGTGTTCCACTATTATTAGTGAAGTTATTTTCTGTAGATGTAGGCAGTTGCCGAACCACGTTAAATCTTGGTGTCACTGTGTGAGGGGTTGCTCTTTTATTTCAACTTTTATTTATTCCGCTGTGCTTGTTTTTCCCAACATTGTCTTCTTTCCACAAATGTGTAAGCATTGGTAGACGATAGAGCTGTAGTCGTCTTAATTGTGGGACTGGATCAACAAGTTCATAAGGGAATATTTCCTCCCAGCCACTATACCATACTTGAAGTTCCAACAAATTTGGCAGTGGAAGTTGAATGCAAGTCTGGAGTTGGTTCTGTTGACTTGTTTCTTGACTACTACTGCTGCTTGCAAATTTTGAAGGCCAAATCACTTGATCACATTCCGACAGTTCTAATTTTTCCAATGAAGGACATTCCAAATTAGTATTCACCCCCTCCAAAATGCACTTGAGTTTTGGCAATCCACCAAGTGACATTTCAGTTAGTATGGGGAACTCAATATGCCTAGCTGATCCGTCTTCTCTTGCTACACTTTCTTCCGTCCCTGAACTTGGAGCTATTAAAACTTGTGGTTCTTTACCATTATGCCCCTCCATATTTCTAAATATAGTTTCTAATGATCTGCACTCCCATATACATAGACGAGTGAGACTTTGCATGTTACAAGCTCTAGCTACCGAACACGTTATTGGTGGTTCAACTGGAAATGAGGCCGGATCAAGCCTCCGTGCCTTACCTATGTTGAATAAAATAAGAAAGGAAAATAATCAAGGTTGATGAGGAACACGCCTCTTCAAGATAAGATTGTGAATAACTTTTCTGATATCTTCCATTCATCCTCCCTTACAATAATATAGGTCTCACGTTATTCAACTTACCAAAAATAAGCATAATAAGTAAATTAATTACTAATTGATTTATTCCAAAACAGAGCAATATTGCCAAAACAGAATATTTCCTATACTTGCTGGAGTTGATCTTGCTAGATGCTCCTTCCTTATTCGTAATGCAATAAAAATGGAAAGAACTTCCATAACATTCCTTCCCTCTTTAAGATTTTCCTTGTCCCCAAGGAAAAATTTTCAGAAATTGAGCTTTGATCACCCGTAGTCTATTCCTTCTTCGTCCTTCATTACTTCCTCAGAAAAAATTCCTTCGATCAAAAATAATTTTTTGCAATGATGGCCGGGAACAAAGTTCTCGTCGCAATTAAAGCAGAGTCCCTTCCTCCTCCTTTCTTGTAACTCGCCAGGACTGAAGTGCCGAATAGGTGGTACTTTTGTTCTTGATAAACTTGCCGAAGGCAATGGGGGTTCTGTTGGTTCCATGGACTCAAATTGTTTGGCCCCTACTGTCAATGGTTTCTTACCATGTCTTGCTTCAAATAATCGGGCAAGGCCAATGGCGTCCGTGATGGACGTTGGTCGAGCCGCCTGTACGTCAGTTCGCACCGGTTCCTTGAGTCCACTTATGAAACATCCCAGTTGATGAGTTGGGGCCAACTCCCCAACTCGGCTCAGTAATTGCTCAAATTGCAGTTGGTATTCTCGAACCGTTCCAATTTGACACAGCTTGCTCAACGAACCAAAATGATCCTCGAACATTGTTGGTCCATACCGAATACGAAGTTCTCTTTTTAGCACCTCCCAGGATGTGATTTTTTCGGTATCTTTGAATAATTGATACCACATCTGTACCTCCCCTTCCAAGTGATAAGCGGCTAGTGGTAATTTTTCAATCTCCTCTGTTTGTTGATAGTCAAAAAATTGCTCCACGCGGTAGATCCAACTGGTCGGATCGTCCATGCCATTGTATTTTGGAAAGTCCAACTTGGCGAGTTTGGGAACTGCCGAGTTGTTACCACCACCATAGTTCCTTCCGTTCCTATTCCTTGACCCCGATCCCTCTCCATATCTTGAATATTTTTGGAAAAAGAACTCACGGCGACTTGATCCTGCCATATAATTTCCAACTTATCCATGTTCAGAATGACCAACTTCTTCAAGCTCGAAA
Organism: Cyclocarya paliurus; assembly: GCA_029856935.1. Classification (NCBI taxonomy): domain Eukaryota; kingdom Viridiplantae; phylum Streptophyta; class Magnoliopsida; order Fagales; family Juglandaceae; genus Cyclocarya; species Cyclocarya paliurus. Next base: position 32,689,170 of record CM056953.1, read on the forward strand.
ACGAGAGCTGTAAAATATATTAGAACAGTGGTTAACACATACCCCATCCAACATAACAGAATCTATAAGAAATATATTTTAGCGCGAGTGGACAGCTTCATTTAGATAATTAAAAAGGAAAACTAAACAACTCATGATGAACTAACTATTGCGTATTCATCATGTATTCGGTTTGATATGTTTTGTTTGTTGGTAATAGTTCAACACCTTAATTTAATGCTTCCCGTGACGAGCTGCTAATTGGGTCACCCCTCGTGGATTTAAAATTTTTTAAATTGGGACCTAAACAGTAACTTTTTCTTATAAAAATATGAATTTAAGTTATTTCAAATTTTAATTAATGCATTAAAAATCATATGAGTAATTTATTCTGTAGAGATTATAATTTTGTTATTAAATCAATTGTAATACTTATAATTCTTTTTGCTTTCGTTATCTAATTATTTCTTCATGAACTTGATATACAGAATAATAATGAGATTTGAGTATTTCTTTAATAATGATTAATATTGTAATGAAATCTGTATTTTAGAAAGACTAATTAATTAAATTTAGCAACTTAAGGAGAGAGATCAAAATGATTTCACAATATATATATTTTTTTGATAAGTGATTTCACAATATTAGGATGTAAAACTCTTCTACCTAAATAGGAAATCTTAAGACAACTAATTAATTTTAGTCTCTTTACCTCATCCACCAAGAAAAGGGGTTGTTCAATGGACATCTCAGACTGCCTCTCTTCAACTGTTTCTTCAAAGCTCACAACTCCTGAAGCAAATATCGCCACTTTCTCGCATCCGCTAATCCAAATCTTTTCCAACATGGGCCATTTTGAAACATGCACTCCTTTGCAAAACCACTTGAGTCTCTTTAAATTTTTAAGTTTCAAATCACTTACTCGAGGGAACACCAATATTGTCCTTGCTACTGGCTCTCCTTCTCCTCTTCCTCCTCCTCCACCTGCAACAATTTCCTCCAGTACCCCACAATTTCCAATCCAAAGTAATTTCAATTGCTCTAGACATCTGAAAATTGTTTCGGGTTCTTGACCACAGCTCCATACGTGCTTTATTTTGGGTAAACTCTTCATACGCAGTGTTTGCAAGCCAGGGAAGGAAACCTGTCGGATTATGTTCTTTGAATCAATTAAAGACGCCAAATATCTATTTCTATGCTTCGATTTTGAAAATATGAAAAATTAAACTGGAGCAAGAATATAAAATAGCACACATTTGGGAACAATGGTCCCTTCAAAAATCAGTATAGTCCGTCTATAAAATTCTCAATAGAGCTCCCAAGGATACAAAGTCATTATATCATGCCATTGTAAATACTCATTTGCAATGCTATAATAGTTAACAAAAATATGCCAAATTCCTACTTGCACAATGGTTTTTTTATTTGAAAACTGTTTTAGAAAAGTTCTATCTTATTTTTTCAAATCTAACATTTATGACTCAAGACTATGGTGTCTTCAGCCATAATCTCAGTAAAGGAATGCAATTATAGTTTGGGGGCAGGGGATGCCAATTGGCCCACAAGCCACTGGCGTTGGGAATGTTTTTTTATTTATGGTACGATATATATGCTTTGACACATTTATACGGAGTCGTGTCGATGTGTGGAATCTTTTGTGGGTAATTACTATCTGATGCACCTGATGATGTAGAAGTGGCATGTGAAAATCGCGGTTGCCCTCCACAATGATTTGCCCGCAATCTGTCATGAATGAACTTCTTGTGCTTAAGAAGCTCACGAGCTCTGGAAGGTCCTCTAGCACCAAGGTTTGCAGGTGATGGAATAATATTACATCTCCATCTTCTATTCCGTCTTTTTCTTCTTTCACAACTATCGCACCCATGTTGTTGCATCTCTTTATGTCCAGTTTTTCAAGTAGTGAAAGGCCTCTGGATATGAATGATGAGAAGACAAATCTTAATTTCTCACAATTTTCCAGCTCCAAAACTCTCAATTTTTGAAAGGATGTCGAAGGAAGTTCGCCCTGACATAGTACAAATTTGGGAACAATGGTCCCTTCAAAAATCAATATAGTCCGTCTATAAAATTCTCAACAGAGCTCCCAAGGATACAAAGTTATTATATCATGCCATTGTAAATACTCATTTGCGATGCTATAATAGTTAACAAAAATATGCCAAATTCCATATTTACGCAATGAGCTTTTTTATTTGAAAACTATTTTAGAAAAGTTCTGTCTTATTTTTTCAAATATAACATTTATGACTCGACTATGGTGTCTTCAAACTTTCAAACAATTTTTATGGCATTTTTTTTCAAACTTTCAAACTATAATAAAAAATTCAATATTTTCAAATATCAAAATAAAAATAAGATTAAAAAATAATACTTTAACAATATTTTATTCAATTTTTAATTTTCATCTCAACTCTTCTCATCTTAATTCACTATTCAAACCAAGCTCGTTTGTTTTCACAACTATTCTTATCTTATCTCATATAATCATTATAATTTTTATAAATTCTATACAAAATAAAATAAACAATTCAATTTTTTCAAATTTTAAAACAAAAATAATATTACAAAAATATATTCTAACAATAGTTTATTTAATTTTTAACTTTTATCACAATTCATTTTATTTTATCTCATCTCATCTACGAAAATAAATGAGTGTCCTATATAGTAACCTAGAAACTTTGAGTCCAGAATACATGTAATTAGAAGCGTCATTAAAAAGATACTATCTTAATCATTAAGTTAAAAAAAAAAAAAAGAGACTGTTGTACCCATCATCGAGACCCAAGTCACTTTAGCTTTTTCCTTAAAAAATTCGAGAGAGAGAGAGAGAGAGAATCTATAGACATAGATTTACATAGAAATTTCAGATGGAAAATATACTTTCACATACAAAATGTACTGATAAAAGGTACGGATTAGTGTTTTTTATTAAAAGAAAAAAAGAAAGCATTTGTATGTTTATTATTTAATATTTTTTTAAATATTCACAAAAATGCTTTGATAAAAAACAAAAAAATATAACACCGATACCCTTTTAATTCCCTATTCTCGTTTGATAAAGATAGTTGGTAAGTGTGCAACGTTTTGAAAAAGATAATATAGAATTTATATGAAAGAAAATTAATTTTTTAATAAAAAAATAATATTTATAGTCATGAAATTCGCAAGTGTCGTACACTATTTTTAAAAAAATAAAATAAATATAGAATACATATGAAAAATTAATTTTTTAATAATAAACCACTCTTTTTTAAAAGTAGTGCACACGCTTCTCTAATATATTAGTGTATCTAATATTACTCTTTTTAATAATAAATTTTATTATTTTTTAAAATAACTGCACAACACTTACACCATTAATTCAAAATAAATCAACGAGCAGTTCTATTGCTCTAAATTTTAAGAGAGAGAGAGAGAGAGGTTGATTGGACTATTACGGTGTTACCTTTTCAATCCCGAAAAGTGTGCCTCCCTGCTCATCTAATTCCTTGGACAACGATGATTCCAAAGTACACACCCCTTGATAAAACCACTTAAGTTTTGGCAACCCATGAAGTTTTAGAAGATTTAGGCTGGGGAATAAAAGTCTTGTTGTTGGATCTGTCCCGTCTTCTCTCTGGACAATTTCCTCCAGTACCCCACAATCTTCTATCTCGAGAGACTTCAAACTCTCACATCCGTTAACATTACTCCAAACCTGCTTTATTTTGGGTAGATGTTGCAGATGCAGTTCTTTCAAACTAGGCAAGGAAAGCTGCAGGATTAAGTCCTTCATATTATTAGTTAAAGACGCAAAAGATTTCAGTGCTTCGAATTTGAAAATAGGCAAAATTAAACAGGGGAACGAGTGTATTATAGCTATAATTTGTTTTTTATTGGACCAACTGTCGGGAATTAAGTCCGGACTAATTTCGACAATGCACATGTCCTTGACAAAGTTTTTTAGGTGTACTTCATATAACTCAAGGAAAATTTTCCGGCACCATAATTCCTAAAAGTTATTTACACTCAAGAATTTAAACTTCAGATTTAGAGGAACATACCATTAATATGTCAAATTAATTTCATCTTAACTCCTAAGGATTACATATCTAGATGTGAAAGCAAATACTCATTTGCCTTGCTACAACACTTAGAAAATATGTCAAATTAATTTCATCAGCTTTTTATTTCAAAATCATTTTAGATATGCAAGTCCCATCTCATTTTTGTTTTCAAATTTAACTTTTATGCCCCAAGACTAAGCTGGCATCTTCCGCCACAACCGAACAGAGGCGCATGCAATTATACTTTGGGCACAGGGAATGCCAACTAAATCATGTTTATGCTTATGGTGTGCTTGACACATGATTTACATGGACTAGTGTAATGTACCTGATGATGTAGAAGCGGCAACTGAAGATCATGGTTGCCCTCCCAATTGGTTTCTCTTGTGCTTAAGAAGCTCACGAGCTTTGGAAGATCCATTAGCACCAAGGTTTGCAGTTGACGGAACAACATCATATCTCCGGCCTCTTCTATTCCGTGATCTTCTTCTTCTTTCAAGAATATTGCTCCCACGTTGTTGCATCTTGTTATGTTCAATTCTTCAAGTAGTGAAAGGCCTCTAGCTATTGATGATGAGAAGATAAATCTTAATTTCTCACAATTTTCCACCTTTAAAACTTTCAAGTTTTTGAAGGATGTCCTCAACTCAGGGAGATGCATAATATTACCATTATTTTGTATATGGAGATGCTTCAGTTGTTGAAAATCTTCTCTATCTAATTCATATAAGACACTCTTAGTACTGTTCAACTCATCTAAATAAAGATATTCTATCCTCTTCAGTAGCATTTCGATCCCAAAGTGCAATTCAAAGCTCATACTCAGTTTGAAATGTAACGATCTTGAGAAGGCGGCCTCCACCTTATAAAATGGATCCCTAATATCTCCAATGCATATCTTGTATCTCTCAAGCGTTTCAGAAGACAAATCTTTTGGTAGATTATTGGCATCAGGAATCTTTATCTCTAAGGTGATCAAGTGTGACAATTTCTTTAGCTCTGCAAGGCTAGCATTTTTTCCTTCGTTATTGGGTCCTTCAACCTCCCATTGGACATCGTTATTAGGAGGAATCACTCTAAGATTGAAACAATTGGTCAAATCCAATAACCGCAAACCAGTCAACGACCCTATTTCTCCTGGCAGGTTTGAAATGTCAGAACGAGCAAGACTAAGAATTACTGAAGTCTTGAGTTCTCCAATCCAATGAATATCTCCCAACTTACATCCATCTAGACACAATGTTTGTAGATTTGTAAGTGGCAAAAGTGATGAAAGTTGTATATTTGTCAAACTCAGAACTTCGAGCTTCTCCATCCCTTGGAAGAAAATGTCTTCGAGCTTGTCCATCCCTTGGAAGGAAATGTTTGGGATTTCCAAAGATTGATCATCTTTACACTGGACATGAAAGTATCTTAATTTAGGATATTCTATTTTATTGGGATATTTATGGATATGATCTCCACCATGAATAGAGAGTGCCTCGCATCTTTTTAGTGAATCCACATTTGGCCATGCTTTTTCCCCACCATCGCCTCTCATGACAAACATATTATGATCATCATTTGACGCAATTATTGTAGCGACATGACGAAAAACATCATTCATGTAAAATTCCTCGGAGTGATGTGGACTTTGTAGTAGCAAACAAGCATCTTGGAGATCTCTAACTAAATTTTCTAGTCTGTTTCTTGCTTCTTCCAATGTATCAATGCCATGGAATAAACACAGACCGAAACTATATCTCAACATGTCCCGATAGGAAATGTAGTAACCTTGTTGAGCACATAACAAAAAGAGGGATTTGAGCTCTCTACTAAAAAGACATTCGTAGCTCAACTGTATACAAGAATAAAGCTCTCTACTAAAAAAAGGGATTTATAGAGTGGGACTTGTTAGTTGCACCAGGGCATCCTTCCAAATTCTCAAATTCTTATTCTTTAATGCCCTAGAAACTGTTACAAGTGCAATCGGAAGACCTCCACACGCTTTAGCTACCCTAATTGCTTCGTTTCACAAATCATGATCATCTTTGACAGAATCACCCGCCATCTTTTTGAATAAGTTCCATGCTTCTTGTTCTCCTAAAATGTCAAGTTTAAAGTTGTTCTCTTCGGTGACCATCTCAGAAGCTAGTACCTGTCAATCTCTGGATGTGAGTAGTACTTTGCATCTTGCGGAAGGAGTAATTCCTATTTCCTCCAAATCAGGTCGCTTCCATATATCATCCAAGATAACAAGTATCTTCTTCTCCTTATCTTTTTCTAACCTCGCCCGTAGATGGCCTGCTCTTACCCTTTTAGTTTTACAATTAGGATCAAGCTTTAGATCTAGCATGTTTGCAATTTCTTCTTGAATTCAACTTAGGTTTGGGCTGTTCGTCACATTTGCTAGAGCAACCTCATCAAATAAGCTTTCTTCCTTGGCTTTCCTGAAAATTTCTTTCATCAGTGTACTCTTTCCAACTCCAAGCAACCCCCACACGCCGATCTTGTTGATATTAGCATCGCCCAATGCCTCCATAATTCTCTTCGTAATTGATATCCTCGAATCCAAGGTGATGTCATCCACGTTTCTTGGACTCACCATTTCTTGAGCAGCAGGACGATAGGAAACTCCGTCGTCGAGTTTTGGCTTTTCTTTAAGAAGTTCAACAATATTATCCTGCATCGCCTTTGCTTCCTGGCTTATCTGATGTCGTTGCTTCAAGTTCAGGCATGACGCATTAGAGTTCCTCAATTCTGCTTCTTCTTCACCTCCTCCAAGTTTCTTGGTGGCCAATTGATCTATAATACCATCCACCTTTGTAAACCACGTTTTTACATCATCTTCAATTTCATCGCCATTATTTGAAGCATTGTCAACGTTGTGTTGAACCCTGTTCTTAGCATCCCGCAACGTCTTTTCCAGCTCCTTCAGATTCTCCATGTTGCTCTTGTAGTGACATGAATAACATAGCCACTGTCCAACAGGTCTAACAGTGTACTCTGCGATTTTCGCTACAACTGCAATAACTATCTCCATTCTTGTTTGCCACAGTTCGTCACCAGCTTCCTCTTAATTTTTTTTTTTTAGGGAATTTGTTTTTTATAAAATTTTTAAACTCAAACAAACTGATGAAAACCAAAAAAGATATAAAAGTTGAAACTGCGATGGCAATAAAGCACGAGGAAAAACAAAGAAATAAATTCTAGTACCTCTCCTTAGGACATTGATGGACTGGTGGCTGGAGTAAAGAGTCAATAGGATGAAGTTGGAAACCAAATTAAGCAAAGGGAAAGATGAAAACTAGGCAGACGGGGTTTTGATCCCACAATATCAATGTAGATACCAGACCAGAAACAGAGTTGGGAGTGGGATATTGCAGTAAAGACGGATCAGTACTAAAATGAATCACGGAAGTAGAACGACAACCCAAGAACGCATCGAGAAAGCTTTTCACCAAAATCCAGAAAAGAAGAAGAGAAATGGCAATTATCAATATGCCAAAAGGCAGGAACAGACAAAGGATGATCAACCACTCTCGGTTACTCTTTCACAAATGCATCACTTTCTTTGTCAGGCCCTGATCCAGTCAAGCTCTGTGCTGAAAGTTCAAATTTTTCTAAACAAGAGTGAAAATGCAAATATTATGGAAAAAATATGACATAGATATTTGTTTTTGGGGTCAGAGTCTGAAGAACTAGATCATCACATATGGTATCTAAACTAATTAATGAACTGTGCAAAATCTTTAAAACAAACGATGTGGAAAAAAAAATTCCATTTGTTCATGTATATTACGAACACAACCGATGAATAATTCAGATGCAACATCTAAAATATCATATATCTGAAAGAATTTAATTAAACATAATAATGCGAAGTTGGACATATGACTGAATCTTTATGGTGATTGGTGGGAAGAGTACTGAATATATCTATTAATTATATAAAAGCCGCGTTTCAATTGCTAACTTGGCATTCATTCCATAAAATTCGGAGAATGAAAGGGTGTAAAAGAAAAGAAAAAGATGATTCAGAAACAGAGAAATCCAAGCGGTGAGTTCAGAGGGAAAGGGACGATTAAGTGAAAAGAATAAGAAAAACCGTCTCATTTACTCTATCCCTTCCGCAATCTCTACGTATCTCATTACCAAATAGCGGACTTAGTGGACAAGGCCAAGAACTTCGTGGCAGAGAAGTTGGCCAACATCAAGAAGCCAGAGGCCAGCACCACCGACGTTGATTTCAAGCGCCTTAGCCATGATTCTGTTAAGTACCTTGCTAAGGTCTCCATCGACAACCCCTACAGCCATGACCTTCCCATCTGCGAGATCTCTTACACCCTCAAGAGTTCTGGCAGGCTTCATTATCTCCTCCTCATCATCATCATCCCTTTTTAAACCTTTGATCTATTCGATTTCTTTTTAATTTCTGATACTTAGATTCAATAATAATGGTGTTTTTCAAGAGATCAAACATTACTCCTGCAAGAGCGTTCATGCCCTTTGAGTTTTAGCCCGTTTGGATTTCGAAACGAGTCCTGTTTTGGTGAGTGGCATTTGGATTTCGAACATGCCACTTGGTGATGGCAAGAAACCTAGAATGCAAATTCAAAGAATTCAAAGAAAGAGAGAAATCAAGGAACCAACCCAGTTGAAGAAGCGTAACGTAACCTGTACGGAGTGAGAAACCCGTGAGGAGAGAGAAGACCTAGCGCCGCCATAGTCCGGCGAGTGGCTGCTCACCGCCGGCACAGACTTTATCGCTGGGCTCAGGCGACTCCGTCGAGAGTCTTCCGGCACGATTGCGACCTGTTTTTGCTTTTGTTCTGTCCGTTACAGCTCTGCCGGTTACGGCTCTACTTCGGCGGAGGCCATCTTCGGCGGTTTTAGTCACCGTTGCCTCGGTCCTCGCCGAAAAGTTGGTTGCAGGTGAACCACCTCCTTCGGCGAAATCAACTCGGTTGGCCAATCGTATGGGCCGTCTCGCCTTCGATTCCGTGTAAAATGTGCAAAACTGTGTGGAAGTGAAAGGGACTTGTGTGTTTAATGTCGTTCTCATTCAATCCGAGTACAAGGTGTTAATACAGTACCATTTTCACGCATGGATGCTCGCTTCGGATTAGGTAGATCCTTCCTCTATTTCCTTTTTATTTTTAATGATTTTCCTTTAAGATCGATTTTGAGTTCTTGATTTTATTTAGAGTTTTGTTTTCAAAAATTGGATCTTTAAATTTTTAGTTGTGCAGGATTTTTTTTTTTTTTTGGGACTTCCTTCTAACTTTTTTTAAAAACTTAAAAGTGTCATGAAATTGGCAAGGTGAAGTATATGTTTTCTCTATATCATACTAATATAATTTATTCTACATTGTTTTGAATTAAACAATCATAAATATATATATATATATATATATATTACATTTTTAATATTAGAAATTGACTATAAAATATTTATTGGTAAAGTAAAACTCTTTTATATATTCATGTTATATTTTATATATATTTGGTATACATTTTATTAATAGTTATGAAAGTGATTATGTATAATAAACTATTTAAAATTATAAAATTCAACATAAATAACGATCTGCGCATTGCCAATACAATCAAAATCATGAACAAAACTTTGTTGCAGGACTCACACTTGATGAAACATTCTTAGCATTTTTTTATGTGTTTGTGGTGGTGGATCAGGGTGATTGCATCGAGGACGATGCCAGACACAGGGTCCCTGAAGGCTAGCAACACGTGTTGCTGGAGGTTCTGGTGAAGGTGCCGCACAACATATTGGTGAGCTTGGCAAGGGACGTTGGTGTAGATTGGGACATAGACTATGAGTTGGAATTAGGTCTCACCATCTATCTTCCCATCATTGGAAACTTCACCATTACTCTCTCTACCAAGGGAGAGATCAAGCTCACCACCATCTCTGATGTCTTCTAAATCTCCCATTTAAGTTTCATATGTATTTTTCTTACCAGCTTGGTTTTGCTCTAACCTCTGAATGTGATGGTTGTGGAATATAAAACTTCAGTTTAATATATATTTTTTCCCTATATTTCAGTTGAATATCCTAATGAACTAAGTAATCCATAAATTCCTTTTCAATTTTGTCTCATTTTTATGTATGGGGATATAATCATGACCAAAATCTCATATGGTTTACATTAAATAGATATCGTCCATTTCAAATGAAATGAAGAGGATTTTCGAGCATAAAAAATCTCACTAGAGGTTCATTATGAGTTGTTGTAACTTTTAAATTTCATTTCATTTCATATATATAAAAATATAAATCGATTTAAGATTTCACTCAAAGACACTATCTCAACCTATATATTGTTTTGTCAAAATAAACTGCCATATAAACTGTTTCAAGTTTCTCAACTATAAAATCGTGTCTCTCTCTAGATCTTTCTCATTTATTTTATTTCGTTTGTTCCATCAAAACAAATGTGCATCAACTACAAATTAGAATAATTCATTCCCGCTTATTTCTCCTCAATTTGTATTTTGTATGAAAACTCAAAATGCGAAGCATGCTTCGCATTGTATATTAATTTTTTAATATTATAAATTGACCATGAATTAATTTATTGGTAAAGTAAAGTCATTTTATATAGATGTACAATTGTTAGTCCATTTTTTTTTATGTATTTATATATTGATCAATTATTAATTAGTTTTAAATTGTTGTAATAGTGATTATATATGATGCATGTATAAATATAAATCAATAAAATTCAATATACACATCCGCGCATTGTGCGAGTTATAGGCTCGTATAAATAATGACTAAGAGAAAAAACAAGCACTTACAACCTATAAATAAAAAACAAAAAAAGTATGACATTTAAAAATGACTTTAGAGTCAGAGTAAGTCTTTATTTACTATATGAGTTTCATATCATCCTATCAATCATTATATGTTTTTAAATTTGGCAATTAGTACTTTTCGTCAACAGATAAATACATAAAGGATTTTAAAATGTGGTTGTCGCCTTGTCCGGTGCGTGGTGTTATTGTCCAAATGAGTAATGTTATATACATAATATATTTTTACAACATATTTAATTATAACAATGTTATAAGATAATGATATTTTTGTAAAATGATATTATTTTTATAAGATATTTTATAAAAAATCTCCCATTTAAAATATAATTGTGTAAAGTATTGTGAAAAATATTGTGTGTAAATCATTTTCCTTGACCAATACACAACAAATTCTCCAAAAGGATCACCAAATTAGCATCTTTTTGGGACAAAATGGAAATCACCGAAACAATCCCCAAATGGATAATAATAAGGTTATTATCTTTCTACTACTTATTTACTACTCTTTCTGTATTTGTTTTTTTTTTTTTTACTTAATTGTTAAGGAATTGACTATTGGTAAAATTATATATATTTTTAATTTTTTCTTAATAATTAAGAATGTTAAAAAAAATACTTAAAAGAAAATGATAAAAAAAATAAGAAGATAATAACTCTATCACTATCCTCCCCAAATTATAAAAGCATTCACATTGGGGGACTTATGAAATTTAGGTAAAATAATCTTTTTTTCTTTATAATTATCCAATTTTGAGAAGAGTAAAGCTACATACAGTAGTGGAGTGCGCAAGCGCCGTGCAGTCGCTTTGAAAAAGAGTAGAGTCCATTATTAAAAAATTATTTTTTTTCATGTAGGTCTCGTATTTATTAACCTTTTTCAAAATGATTGCGTAGCACTTCCACACTCACGACTGCAAGTATCATTTCTCTTTTGAGAAATACTGTACTTCCCATTTTCTATTCTCTTCCTACTGATCTATTTAAATATTCCTTCATTTTAATTAAGCTTACCGTTCGTCCAGCCTGAGTTGTTTGAAAATCTTATTTTAAACCCGCCCCATTATAACAAAACATTCTAATTTTAAAAAACGTATTTATAAAAAATATATATTATAACTTTTAATATAACATTTGATATAACATATAAATTCTACTCTTAAACGTAAACATTAATATATAAATTATTATATATATCAAGGATAAATACATTTTTTGCATAATAAATTATAAGTTATTTTTTATAAATACATTTGTACACATTTGATCATATATATACTTACATAAAAAGTCTAGAACTTATATAAATTATAATTAAATTCAATACTATACTAGTATGTTTTAATTATTATAAATAGATTAATAGTTTAGTATATGTAAACATTATATTATTATTAACATAGATAATAAAAAAAACAATAGATAATCCGTAAAATTGGAAAAACTAGACCAGACCGGATCAAAACTAAAAAAACTGAAAGTTCTGATTTTAGTTGTGAATCGGTTTTTAAATTTTCAAAACTAATATATATATCTATTCGGGTCTAAAAAAAATGTAGAAACCCGAAGGACAATATTACACCCCTATTTTTGCGGCATCCTCTGATTGAATTTTACTACTTACATTATGCTATTTTTTGAGATATCAGTCATCAAAACTAGCGATCAAATCATCAACAAAAAATTCTGCAAATATACATTCCGCAAATATGGGTTGGAAGAACAAATATTTAAAGTGCAGCTCGCGCCGATCAAATCAGCCAAAAATTCAATGGATTAATTTAAAAGGATTCGGCTAAATAGTGATGTTAGTGTGTATATATATATATATATATATATATATATATATATATATATAAATAAATATTGAGATCAAGAAGCATGCACGTACGTAGGTACCTCACTGTAATTTTGTCCTCCTCGATCCGCATCAAAAGCATAAACTAAGAGCAAAGATGCCCAAAAGGAGTCTGAACATCAGCGAGGAAGCTATAAACAGTATTACCTGTCATGAATAACAAATTAAACAAATGTCACCGAGAATGAATACATGCAAGAAAGGTGTGGGGAAGTCTGACCAGGGCAAATGGAAGAGGCGAGCTCGTAGCTAGCAAAGGTAATAAATAACTCTACTATTCTATTGAATACTGGCTTTAAACGTAGACTATTAGTGGATCGAAGATGAAGATTATACAGAGTCTGGAATGACAAAGAAAGGGAAACATAATAAATAATTTAATTTTTTCAAATTTTAATATAAAAATAATATTAAAAATAATATTTAAATAATATTTTATTTAACTTTTATCTCAAATCTTATGAGTAACCAAATGAGGCCTCAGGAATATTACTCAAAACTCCTTTTGATACCATGTAAACAATCATCACTTGTCCTAACACTAGGTTCAGAAGAGATAAATTTAATTAGTTTGTACTCTTAACACTCTTTTGGTCGTGAGTTGGGTTAGAGCTCAAAATCAAGATGAAAAATATATGAATTAATCGATCAAGCTTTCAAAATTCTAGTTTGTTTAATATTTATTGACATGAATTTTCAAGTTCTTTTAAACATAAATGACCAAATTCATGATCATTTATTGCATTACTCAAGAAAAGTTGAGCTTCTACTTGGATATTTACATATGTTATAGAGACTGATGTGTTGAATAATTTAAATTGACATATAAGTAGGTATAAAACACCTATATATATATATATATATATAATATATATATATATTCACAAACTAGATTTGCAATTGAGTCTGCATGTGGGGCCGGGGAATGGTACGTACTGCCTATGAGGCATGCAGCAAAACTCTAGAAAACAAAAAACTCTAGAATAATTTTAATTACAAGTAGGCATAAAACACCTTAGTACTCTTTTTGTGGTTTTTGCGATCACTTTAAATACACATTCAATCAAGGTATCAGTACCATATCTAGAAAACAAAAAACAAACTTGAGTTATATAGTAGTAATCTAGCCCAATCGATCGAAGAAAAGCATGTTGTTTTTTTTTTTTTTCATTTTATTTAAAGGACTCGACCGATATATTAAATCTGGTGATCACTACAATAAATTTGAGAACCAAAGCATGCAAGTTATAGAGATGACAAAATTAGAAGCACGTACGTCGTACCTCTCTTTTGCTGCTCTGAAATATCAAGACTGCAAAACAATGACGCTCATCAATGGAATCGATTTTAAAAAGCCAAGGGTCAGTACAATGTTCGCAAGTCCAACTTTTGGAGCAGCGCATACGGTAAAATGGCTGTCTATATAGCAGCCAACGTGAAGAGTGGATCATTTTTCAAAATACTATAATATATCATAATTCAAACTATTTTAATATCATTGACAAACTATTTTAATACCATTCATAAACTATTATTTCATGATTGTTCATAAATTTTTAATCTCTATCTAATTTCTCAAAAATTTCTTAATTGTAGATTCAGTTATTCGAATTTATGCTTGGAATTTTTAAATTTGTACTTTCCGTCAACCTGACACGTCAGCAATTTTTTTTAAAAAAATAAATGATTTTAAAAAAGTACAAAAAATCTTTAAAAACTCTGCATGCACGGCTTCACAGTTCTAGCACAATGTGTGGGTGTCGCCGACGCGCCGTGTCCGTTGCATGGTGTTATTGTCATATTGACAAATACCAAATGACAAATTCTCCGAAAGAATCACCAAATTAGCATCTTTCTTGGGACAAAATGGGAAGAGTTGTGCTGCATCCTCGAGGATGTGCACAAGTTTCTCTGCATTTTGAAAGTGAATTTTTGTTCTGATTGTTGAACTTTGTAAATGTTCATATTTATATACTAGTATATATTCTCTGCTTATTGAGTTATTGATAATTCACCTCTTATCTCCATAATATTTTTAGATAATGTTGATGGTTCAGCTGAGAATCAAGAGGAGGAAGCTTGAGAAGGATTAACTGTTTGTAGAGAAATAAGTAACTAAGGGTACAAGTAGTTATTTGAGAGTTTTGTTCAATAAATCTATTATTTTATGTGATTTGAGTATTTTGAGACATGGATATTTTTGGGGTCTTTATGAAGGTTTCTAGCTTGTTTTGTTGAGGTTTTCTTTACTGTCCCTGCAGAAGAACATAAATTTTTTAGTATAATTTGGTTTTTTGACCATCTCTCGTTCATGAATACTGGGAAGGTACTCATGGATGAAATTGAAGACTTATGCAGCAATCTCTGGTTGACAGAGGAGGAAGAAGTGATCATTAATGTTCTAGATGGTGATCATAACGAAGTCTAGAGGAAGGGGGAGAGAAGTCTCATTGGAAAAGTATGTTCAAATAGACTGGTAAGCAAGGAAACCATGTTCTCTACAATATGGAAGAGGGCAGCGTAAGCTTTGGGGGTGAGATGCATGGAGGTTGGAAGCTGGTGGGTGAGAGTTTGTATTTGGTTTCGCTGTGCAAAAAAGTCTACACAAAGAAGGATGTTAATTGGTTTATTGCCCAGTTTGATTTCTTCACTACAAGAAAAACAGGTATTTGTGACCATTGTTTTGCGACGAAAATGACTATTTGCGACCAAAACAGAATCATTTTAACTGAAAATAATCATTTCGTTGAAAATAATTGATTGCAAAAGGCTATTTTTCTTGTAGTGCTTGGAGTTATGGCAGAGATGCTGCTTGGTAAGAATGGAGGGGAAACTAGAATCTATGGACACGATTTGGCTGTCCGTAAAATGTTGGATGCCGCAAATAGCTAGTTTGATGTCAAAGCTAGGGCTAGTCTCAAGTGTGGATCAGAGGATTCTTTTAGAATTGGAGGTACTGGTGCGGTGCGTGAACCCGTAGGTAGATTACCCAATTTAATTTCATGGAAGAGGCCAAGGAGTGGTTGGGTAAAGTTGAATGTTGATGATTCTTGTAGGGGTAATCCTAGTAGTTGTGGTGGGGTAGGTGTTTAGAGGAATGATAGAGGGAAATTGGTAGCAGCTTTTTCTTCAAAGCTTGGTTATTGCACGAATAATGAAGCTGAACTTCACCGTTCATTTGTGGTTTGTTGCTTTGTAAGGAGTTGGGTTTTTGGAAAGTGGAAATTGAATGTGACTCAGATTTGGTGGTGCAATGCCTAGAAATAAGTCTTGCATGGTATGGTATTTATGGGATTTTCGGGAAGAGCTTCTTAAGGTTCTTTATGGTTTTGATTACACGATTTCTCATCAATTTAGGAAAGGAAATAAAGTGATGGATTTTTTGGCAAGACAGGGGGACGAGGGGATGAATTGTACATATCTTGGCTTCGATGATTTGCCCCATTGTGTAAGAGGTTTGTTTAGATTAGATTATCTTGGTTTACCTAGGCTTAGGCCTTAATTTATTTGCTTTGGGGCATTGGTGGTGATGCTTGTCTTAGTCTTGTTTGTTTAAGGTTTTCCTTCGCCATAAGTAAGGGTTTGTTTTTAATAAAATTTAAAGGTGCTGTCCCTCCTAATTCTCTCTTGATTAAGAAAGCCATATACGTATATGTGTATATATATATATATATATATATATATATATATATATATATTGATACATGTGAGAGGAGGGATTGGATCCTTGGTTCTCTTAGTGAGAAATCAAGGTGTTGCCAATTGGTCCAAAAGAACTTGGCGTATATGTATATATATTAATATATAATATTTAGGTACAATATATTGTTTATTGAAGGTAGAATAATAGTTTCATCATCATCATTAATTTTGATTTTAAATAAATCTCTTTATAATCAGCCTGCAGCCTTATCCTTTATCTGGTTGTGCATCACTTAACCGTGCTTTAACAGTGTTTAATAGTGCACATAATGCGAGAAACTAATTTTGTGTGATTCCTGAGCATTGAGTGTTTAACAGAGATTGGCATTTTTTCCATATAGAATCATTGAACCTTTTGTGGAAAAAGTTAGAAAAAAGGTTGCAAGTTGGAAATTTAAGCTACTTTCTCAGGGGAGAAGATTGATTTTGTTGAGGCATGTGCTTGTGAGGATGCCTATTCATATTCTTTCAGTGATAAATGTGTCGTTGGCTTCCAGTGCTCGCATTAACTCTCTTTGTCAAATTTTTTCTGGGGGCAAGTCAATGGAATAAGTAAGATGAAATGGCGAGCTTGGCCGAAGCTGTGTCTGCCTACAGGGGAGGGTGGTTTGGGTGTGAGAGACTTCAAGGAGGTTCAGCGTGCACTTCATATGAAATTTGCTTTTAGATTGATGGCCACTAACTCTTTGTGGACGGAATTTTTTCATGCAAAATACATCAAGGATAGCCATATTTCTTTAGCTATTGGGAGTCACTGGGGGTCTCGTTTCTGGAAGTCCATTTCATCTGTTTTTCTTGAGGTCTATGACAATGTCAAAGTTCTTGTTCAAGGAGGCAACGCTTCTTTTTGGTATGATAGGTGGCTTGCTTCGGGATTGCTTTTTGTGCAGGTAGAGGAAATTATTAACTCTAATCTTCGGATTAATGAATGTTGGCTCGATGATTCGTGGGACGTGGGTCGTTTAACAGACCTAGTTGGGGTACAGGCCACCTTGGAAATTCTTCATAATCCCCATGCGGGTTGATCAGGGCCTGATATTTTTTTTTGGACTCCTTCCAAAGATTGAAATTTTTCTACGTCCAGCTCATGGGAAGTGACTAGATCTGCAAATATTGAGTCTGCCTATGGGGCCGGGGAACGGTAGCACTGCATGGGTAAAGCCTGATATCAGGATTTCCCTGCCAGGAAGAAGTTGGGGAAAGTATTTCACCAAGGCATGCAACAAAGACTCCCCTGAACGTTAGTTGAAGTTCATCTCTGAAAACACGATTTGTACCCACAAATCCATGTAACTTATATACATGTTCACCGATGGGAACTGTACTGAGGCAAAAGTCTAAATTAGTACTCTTTTTCTGGTTTTTGCGATCACTTTAAAACATTCAATCAAGGTATCACCATAGTAATCTAGAAAAACTTTATAGCCCAATCGATCAAAGAAAAGCATGTTGTTTTTTTTTTTTCATTTTGTTTAAAGGACTCCGCCGATATATTAAATCTGGGGATCACTATAATAAATTTGAGAACCAAAGCAAGTAATAGAGATGGACAAAATTAGAAGCACGTACGTACCTCTCTTTTGCTACTCTGAAATATCAAGACTGCAAAACAATGACGCTCAATAATGGAATCGATTTTAAAACACCAAGGGTCAGTGTTCGCAAGTCCAACTTTTGGAGTAGCGCATTGGGTAAAATGGCTATAACAGCCAACGTGAAGAATGAATTAGGGAGAAAACGAGCAGATCACTCATCCGCCAGTCAATGGAGAAAAAAACACCATCCACCAGTCTTTTGTTTTGGTTTTTTTTTTCCTTTTGTTTTGGTTGCAATTAACAACCACCCATCAAACCAAAAAGTCTTTGCCGACCATATAATTTTCAAAGACTAATGACAGTTGTGATATATACAAAAAGCGTTACATATTATAAAAGTAAATTTACATATCAACGATTTTATAATTTATATTTTGTGAATTTATTTTTTATTTTAAAAGTTTAAACTAATGGAAAAATAAAGGTGTAATTATTTGTATTATATTCTTAACGATTTTCCTATCATGTGGGCCATGTTAAGTTGCATGTGGAGTCTTGTTTGTGAATAGAAAAGGTGCAAACAGACAATTCGTTCGACTGTCACTCAACTTTGGCTCCAGCGAAGCTCAAATCATGAGTTCACTTGAGGTGCACTTGACAGTGGGATCGAGCGAAGGTTAGACAGATTGTTCACTCAATGTTCGCACAACAATAGACTCGAGCAAAGCGTTATCCCCTAGTGTTTGCTCGAGTATTGCTCGATAGACCGCTGAATCTAATGTTCAATTGTTGTTGGCTTGAGGTGAGCTTAAAACGCCGCTTGAGCGAAGAATCCAAGTTTTATTTTTTAGGTTTTTAGCCTTTTTTGCTATAAATATCTAATGTTTTGATCTCTTGTACATGAATTTCAGCAGTTTCAGAGAGAATAAAGAGAGGCGAAGGTGTGAGAGCATCTTGTGAGAGAGAAAAAGCCCTAGATCGAGAGTTTAGATTATGTGGGCAAAGAGATGCTCTTGTAACTCACTATGTGATTGTAGTCTCCTTTGGAATAAAATCCCCTGTAACTTTGTGGATGTAGGCACGTTGCCGAACCACGCTAAATTCTGTGTGTCGTGTGTGGGCACGCTTGATTTTAGTGTTTTCGTATTTGTTTCATTATTTGTCTCGATATCGTTGTGTGTGGGTGTGGTGACTCTGGTGTTTTATACCACAACAACTGGTATCAGTGCTCCAAAGTTGGAGTTCAAGGCCAAACGGTGTCTAGAGAAGACGTGATGTGAAGATTGAAATCGAGAAGTTTGATGGCACAAACTTTCATTTTTAGAGGATAAAGATCGAGGATTATCGCTACAGGAAGAGGCTCCACCTTCCTCTGTTGGGAATGAAGCCAAAGAGCATGGATGATATTGAGTGGAATCTCTTGGATCAACAGGTTCTCGGAGTTATTTGGCTAACTTTGCCCAGATCAGTGGTGCACAAAATTATCGAGGAGAGAACCACAACAGATCTCATGGCGGCTTTGTCTGGTATGTATGAAGTTTGATGATGTGATTAGAGTGTTGATTATGTTGGTATCATTGCCAAATAATTGGGAGGTCATGAGGATGGTAGTGAGTAACTCACCACGACACAACGGTTGAACACAAGTCCCTAGACTTGTCGACCCAGCCAATCGGACTCAAGTCCCTTAACTTGCCAACCTTAGTGCTCCAAGCCGAGTCTCTGGACTCGCCATGATGCATTGGCTAGAGCCAAGGCCTCTCGAGCTCTACCCCATCGATAGTAACTTGGACACAAGTTTCTTGACTTGCCGACCTTTGTGTTACAAGCTTAGTCTTTGGACTCGCCACAATGCATTGGCTACGACCAGAGCCCCTCGAGCTCTACCCCACCAGCAGCCAATTGGACACAAGTCCATTGACTTGTCGACCTTCATGCTACAAGTCGAGTCTCTAGACTCGCCATGATGCATTGGTCAGGCTAGAGCCCCAAGGCTCGCCCACACCATTAGTGGGATACAAGTCCTTAGATTTGCCGATCTTTGTGCCATCAAGTCGCGTCCTTAAACTCGCCGCAAAGTTTAGCCGGGGCACTAGTCCCAGGACTTGCCCAAATGGCCATTCAGACACAAGTTCCTAAACTTGCTGACCTTCGAGCTGCTACGAGTCCCTAGACTTGCGCCGAGTATCACACTCGAGCCATAACTGCTTCCAGCGGGTTACTTCCAAGAACGAGCCTTCAGAGTTAACAGGCCTCTTAGCTCCACAACCGTCTTGCGCGGGTTACCTTGGAAAACGAGCTGACTGGATCAGCAATTACCTAAGGTGGACCCAGGGGTTCAACGAGCCCTTTGACCACTTTGCATGGGTTACTTCATACAAACTCTAACACCAAGAAAATTGAAAACGAAAAAATTGGGCGAACATACACTTTCAAAAATTGACAAACAGACACAAAGCCAAACTACGCACATTATGCAGTCGAGCACACCTCTCGCACATTATACGGTCGAGTACACCCCCTGCCACAGTTGAGCTCTGTGCTCATATCTTACATGGTCGAGTATATCTCTCGCCACACTTGAGCTCTGTGCTCTTATCTTACGCGGTCGAGTACATCTCCCGCCATAGCTGAGTTGAGCGCTCGCACTTTATGTGGGACATGTCCATTTTTTGCTTATCTCCCTAAGTCGAGTTGCGCGCTCGCACCCCACACGGTCGAGTTCATCTCCCGCCATAGCTGAGCTACACGCTCGCACCCAATGTGGTCGAGTTCATCTTCCACCATAGTTGAGCCCCGCATTGGCACTACATGCGATTGAACCTATCTCCCGCGTTTGAAAATCTTTACTACTTAACGCGAGGGGAACATACAGCCAGGGATCGACTCCTAAAGTTTATTTCTACACATATTTCTACAGACAACCTCTGTTGCATATTTTACCTTAAAGATTCTCAAGGTCTTTGTTAGACCAATTGCCCTTAAGAATCGCGGGCAATTGTGAGGGGGTAAAATATCTAAGCCCAAGACTAGGCCCAGCCCACCAAGCCACCACTAGCAAACAAAATAAGAGAGAATGAGAGGGGACCAGAAGGGACAAGGTAGGAGGGTGTAAGGAGGTGAAAGGCAGGAGGGTGTCAGGAGAAAGTGAGAAAGGGAGAGGGAGTCAGACATGCAAAGTGGACATCCCTCACCACTACCGAGGTGCACGCAGGAAGAGGATTAGATAAAAGAGGAGGTCCAAACAACTTCAAATGGGCTTCTTTTTTGACTTATTTTTCAACCTCTGGAGGAAGAGCTCCAGAGAGAGCATCTTCTCCAGCAATTAGATATCCAGCTCCCATTGAACAGTAGAAAATGAGAGGCTATGAGAGACTGTAAACAAGCATATTATGGTGAATTTTTCCTTTTCAAACGCCAGTGAATGTAGGCAACATGCCGAACCGAGTAAATTTGTGTGTTACTTTCTCTCTTTTTTCTCTATACTTGTTTTCCATTCACCGTCATGGATATACGCACCAATATTGTACAGCCGTACTGGACCACTGTCGGGGACTCTAAACAATACCGACTGAGGCCCAAATCATCTCAGCGGGTCAAGAATGACTATTTCTCTCTTTTCGACCTGTTAAACGATTTTTCATGCATCAAGAGGCATAATATCAGTAAATTAAATATTACAATAATGTCATCCATAATAACTGAATTTCGGTGGCATACCATAAGAGGTAAATACTTAAGTTGAGGTGGCACCTAATAATTTTCTCTCAGCTTAGGGGGGGAATTAGGTTGAGATTTTGGGCATCGCTATGGCCCCAGCCGCTAGGTCTTCTACCCCGCTGGTAGGCCATGGTGGTTCTGCACTGGGTTCTGATCAAAATCCACCAATGATGACGGTGAGCACTTCAGACGGTCCTTTTAGGGCGTTGAGAGGGAAGAATTTTGTAGACTTAGTGGTGGAGAGACCTCAGGTGTTACCTGAGGTAGATATACCATTAAAGGAGCCTCGATTTTGTGAAGGGGAGATATTCTTCTTGTTCTCTAAAGAGGAAATCAAACAG
The DNA here is from genome assembly GCA_029856935.1 of Cyclocarya paliurus. Taxonomy (NCBI): domain Eukaryota; kingdom Viridiplantae; phylum Streptophyta; class Magnoliopsida; order Fagales; family Juglandaceae; genus Cyclocarya; species Cyclocarya paliurus. The sequence goes on from CM056953.1 coordinate 32,711,191, forward strand.
TCGGCTGAGCCTTTTCGATTTTCTGTGGTCCTAAAGTTCCTGCGGTGAAGGCCATCTCTGGATCATCTTCGTGGGTACATCAAAATTAGATAGGGATTGAAGTCGATGCCGGTTGAGACATTGTTTTTGGTTGGGATCTCTGAGGCTCCCTAGTAGTCATTTCCAGGAGGTTATATATGAATCGGTTCCTTAATTTTGTGATCTGTGTCGTAAGCAAGGACACCAGGCTAGAAACTGTGGGCGTGGTAAAAAGACGGTGCAACAGGGACTAGTGGGTGCACACGAAAGGAGGAAGGAGATGATGCTGCTAAGAAAGTGTGGAAGGCTATTGGTATCAAGAATCTGGTGGTGCAAGATGATATGAGAATTTATTTTGTTGCTCGAAGAGTTGAATTATTGGCAATTATAAATAAAAGGCAGAGTGAGGCACATTCGAAAAGGTTAGAGGTGATGTTTGTGGATTCGAAGGGTAAGATTTTTTACAAAACTCAGTCTGAGATAAGGGGCAATGGGGATGTTTCTTCCCCACCAAATTCTTTTCCTCCTACGGAGCCACTGAAAGTGAATGTCGAGAAGCCTATAGTTGATATGGTAGGGGCTGGTCAATTGGTTTCTCCTAATAAATCAGTGTGTAGTTGGTTTGAGCTTTCGGAGGAGAATTATGAATATGAGGTTGAGGGTGATCATGTGTTTGAGAAGAGTGTTCCACTGAGGAGCCTGCTCAAAGTGGTGGATGAAGCTTTGGAGTTTGAACTTAGTCGTTTAGATGAAACAAGGGTTGGGGTATTCAAACAGAGTCGTTCATTGTCTAAGGGCGAACCTGAGGATGAATTGAAGGAGTTAACAAATAAATGTTTTGATTCTGATTTGGAGTTGAATGTGCCGTTGAAGCATTTTAAAGGAGTGAAGAAGAAAAGTCTGATGATAATCTTGGAAAGGAAAACTCGGTCCTGGAAACCTTTTTAATTTTATTATGCAGATTCTTATTTGGAATATTAGGGGTATTCTTTCGTTGAAGGGTAGGCTTCAGTGTATTTTGAATAAAAGTCGTCCGTCTGTGGTGGCATTGTTAGAACCTTTTCTTGCTGCTAATAAATGTAGGCGATGGGCTAGGTGGTTGCATGGACGTAATTTTATAAATATCACTGAAGTAGGTGGTAAAATTTGGTTGTTCTGGGATGATGAGCCGGAGCTTGAGCTTGTTGCTATGTCAGATCAAGCATTGTCTGGATGGTTTGTTTGCGGGAATGTCCAAGTTCTGATTACTATTGTCTATGCGAGCTGTTTTCGAGTGAAAAGACTGGAGTTGTGGGATCATATTCGTGCTTTGGATGCGGGTAGTTGGCCTACTTTTGTTGGGGGATATTTTAATATAACTCTTAGGAATGATGAAAAAGTGGGAGGTCTTTTAAGAGATCTTCGTGCAAAATTGAATTTTAATAATTATATTCATGATTGTGGGTTGATTGATCTTCCTTCTGATGGGAATAAATTTTCTTGGTGTAATGGGAGGCTTGGAGGTAGATGGATTTGGGCAAAGTTGGACCATATTTTGGTTTCATCGAGGTTCATGAATTTTTTTTAAGAGGCCCAAATGGAGTATTTACCGCGGACACCTTCCGATCATTGTCCTATGCTACTACAGTTGAAGAGGGAGAGAAGGGGCGGCGTTAAATATTTCAAATTTCAGCGTACGTGGGGAACCCATGAGGGGTTTCTACCATTGGTTCGGGAGGCTTGGAATCAAAATGTGGATGGCTCTCCTAGGGTACTAAGAGTTAGTAGAAAACTCGAGATTTTAAAAAACTTGCAGCGGAAATGGAACATTGATATTTTTGGGAGGGTTGAATTGGAATTGTCTAATGTGGAAACTCGGATGGTGGAACTTGAGGATATGCTTGCTGTTTATTATTCCTAGGAACGGGAAAGTGAGCTACTGGTTTGCAAACAAAATCATCTTCAATAGCTTCATAGAGAAGAGATTTTGGGTTGTCAAAAATCTCGTATTAAATGGCTGAAGGAAGGGGACTCAAACACAATTTTTTTTCATGCGTCTATGCATGTTAAAAAGAAGAGTTTGATTGTGGATCATATGACTTTGAGTAATGGTCCAGTCTTGGATTCGGCTGAAGCCGTGCATGATGAAGCTGTTTTATTTTTTAGGAGCTCTTGTCAACATTGGATGTTATCTTGGATGAGGAGGCTTTAAGCTTATTATTGCCGGTGGTTTCGAATAAGGAAAATGAGGCATTATGTGCCCCGCCATCTTTGGAAGAAGTAAGAGCGGCATTGTGTTCTATTCCACAGGATGGGAGTCCGGGTTCGGGTGGTTTCTCGGCGAGCTTTTTCATGCTAGCTTGGGAGGTGGTGAAACATGATATTCTGGACATGGCTAGGGAATTTTTTGAGGGGATTCCATTGACTACTTTCTTTGGGGCTACTAATCTTGTATTGATTCCTAAGGTAGATGCGCCAACTAGTTATGGGCAATTTCGACCAATCAGTTTATGTTCGGTGATCTATAAAATCATGGCTAAAATCATGGTTTCTCGTTTGGCTCTAGTTCTTGGGGGTATTATTTTGCTAGAACAATCTGCATTTATTCATGGGCGTAGCATCTTTGAAAATATGGCATTGGCTTAGGAACTTGTACATGGTATGAATCATAAAACTAAGGGTGGTAATTTCATGCTAAATATTGATATGGCAAATGCATATGATCGTGTAAATTGGAGATTTTTGTTGGAGGTGATGCAGAGGTTGGGTTTCTCATATAAGTGGTGTTCGTTGATTTTTAATGTGATTTCCTCTCCTGTTTTTTCAGTTATGTTGAATGGTCGGTGCAAAGGTTTTTTCAAGCCTTCCCGTGGTCTTCGTCAAGATGACCCATTGTCACCGTATCTATTTATTTTGTCAGAGGAATGCTCCATAAAGCTTTTTCACAAGGCCAAGTTAAGTATTTTAATGCTTGTGGGGGTGTGCGTATTTCTCATTTATTGTATGCCGTGACTTGCTGATTTTTGCTAATGGGGGTAAAGTTTCTGTTAGGAATTTGAGGGTGGTGATTAAAAAATATGAAGAGATCTCGGGTCAGTTAGTAAGTCCACAAAAGTCCTCTATTTTCTTCTCGACTAATATTCCATGGGGTCAGAAAGAGAAATTGAAGCGGATGTCGGGTTTTATAGAGGGTGCATGGCCTTGTACATATTTGGGTATTCCGTTACGTGTTGGGCATATGAATGTGAGATTGTTTGAGCCTTTGTTGTTTAGGGTGCAAAAAAAGTTGGCCGGGTGGAAGAGTAAATTGTTATTTTTTGGTGGTAAAATTATTCTTATCAAGCATGTTCTTAGTAGTATGCTCATTCATTTATTGTCGGTGATAAACTTGCCTAAAGGAATCTTTGGGAAGCTGAAAACAATTTTCTCAAATTTTATTTGGGGTTCTAGTGATGAAACTAAGAAGCGTAAATGGGTCTCATGGCAGGATATTTGTTTCCCAATAGAGGAGGGGGGACTTGGTATTCGTGATTTGTCCGAGGTACAAAGCTCATTATTCATAAAGTTTGATTGGAAATTGTTGAAGGGTGGTTCCCTTTGGTCGGATTTTTTTCGGTCTAAATAAGTGGGAAGCTCTCATATTGGTTTGGTGATTGAAGGACCAAGGGGGTCTCGGTTTTGGCGTGGGGTCATTCAAGCTCTCCCTTTGGCTTTAAGTAACTCAAGATGGTTGGTTCGCGGTGGCTCTTTGAGTTTTTGGTTTGATAACTTGCTAGGCAATGACGCTAATGCTGATTAGCAAATGGTGGTAGGGGATAGAGGAGTTCAGGTCCAAGATATATTCGAAGGGGCAGAAGTCAATGTTCTAATGCTGCGTCAAATGGTGGATGAGGAAACTGTGAACAAAATTTTGATATCACAGATTCGCATTTGCGAGGAATGTGATGTTTTGGTATGGAAACCTTCTATAGATGGTGCTTTTAATACCAAATCAACTTGGAATATTGTGAGAACTCATGGTAATATTTGCCCTTGAAAGAAATGTCTATGGCAAGCTTTAGTTCCTAAGAAGATGTCTTTCTTTGGTTGGCGTGCATGGCGTAGTGCTATCCCAGTGGATGAGGTAATTAAGAAACTTGGTATCCCAATGGTTTCGAAATGTCATTGTTGTTTATCTACCCAACTTGAGTCTGTGGATCATATTCTATGTGAGGGGGAGGGGCCAAGGAAGGTTTGAATTATTTTACAACAATTTTTGGAATTCAATTGCCTTCTACACGGGTTTGGGCTGGTTGTATGAATATATGGTGGTGCCATGCTTCGCAATCTTCACAAGTGTGTTGGTTACGTGGTGTTATTCCTATCTTTATTTTTTGGGCACTTTGGAGATCTCATTGTGTGGCTTGTATGGAGCGTTGAGTTTTGATTGTAAGAATGTTATTCGAATGGTAAAAGGTTTTATTTTAGAATCTTTGGGCATGGTGAGGAAGTTCAAAAAAGTAGGCCCCCATGATCCTGTGGTTTTAACAGATTTAAATTGTCCTAAGGTGCCTTTGGAGAGTAGAACGCCTAGATTTATATCGTGGGCGTTGCCGGAGGCGGGGATGGTGAAATTAAATGTTGATGGAGGTTCTTGTGGTAATCTTGGGATGTCCCGCGGAGTGGGAATTGTTAGAGATGACATTGGTCGTGTTTTGGGTGGGTTTGCTCATTGCTATGGGCAAGCCACAAATATTATTTCGGAATGTCGAGCTATAATTGATGGCCTTCAAATGTGTAAGCAACTTGGGTTGAGGAATTTTGTGGTAGAGTTGGATTCTAGTTTTATAGTGGGATGGTTTGTTTGAGGTGTATTTAATTATTGGTACCTTTGAGATTTTTGGAAGGAAGCGCAATGTCTTATTAGAGAGCTTAGTGTTTAGTTTAAATTGGTGTTTAGAGAGGCTAATATGGTAGCTGATTTTTTGGCTAAGCTTGGTGCTAGTGGCAAGTCTCTAGATTTTTTTGGGGAAGATTTTGGTACGGAAAGGTTTAGAGGTCTTTTACGGTTAGATAGTTGGGGTTTTCCCTACATTAGACGGTAGTTGTTTATGGGGTTGGGTCTTGATTTTTGATTGTGATGTTTTTGTTACCACTGTATTCTCCTACTATAAGTGAGGATTTTTTTTAATAAAATTGGGAGAATGTCACTCTTTGTCTCTTTAATTAAAAAAAAAATGCTGTCCGTAATAAGGGTGGATCAACAATATCGAAGGAAAAAAAACTTGCGAACAACCTGTAACAAAAAGTAGGGCAAAAAAACAAGTGAGTAAATGACAAAAATAAGTGTGTGAGACCCACCAGATAAGTGCATTCATTTTTGCACATGGATCACGATCAATATGAAATCTAGCAGGTAGGACCTACATCTGCACATATATCCCTCTAATTAAGAAGTCATCATAGAGTTTGAAAAAAGAACTATTAGATGTTGAGATAATTTGAATTGTGAATAAAATATGGATTTGATGAATGAATAGTAACTTTTTAATTTTAAAAATTCTTTTAAAATGACTGCAATTCAAAATCTAAGTTTTTAACTAATCCAATATAAACCATTTATATAAAATTTAACTATATTTTAAATTTCACTAATATTTGGACGATTTGGATTCAAAACTCATATCAATTCCTCTCATCTCATTATTATAATTTTTCTAAATTCTCATACAAAATATAATAAACAATACAATTTTTTCAAATTATAAAATAATCATTATATTGAAAAAGAATAATTTAACATATAGCTTTTAGATAATTACAACTTTAAATTTTAAAAAATATGATCATAATATTTGAAAATTATCATTTCTACCTCAAAAAGCACTTTTAATTTTTTTTTTTCAAACAAATATAACACGTTTGAAAGTGTTTTAACCATATGGTTACCAAATAATAAATAACTTTTTAATAGTATAACTTAAGTTATAAATTATAAACCCAAAAGGTATAAGTTATATGTTATATTTCCTACCGCAATCTCAAACATGCACAAAATGGTGCTTGAAAATATAAAAAGTCAAAAGATTAAAATCTTAGATTTCCTCTCTCCTTTTATGTTTGTGTTTTAATTTTCTTTAATAAACTAGATGCCACGTCAAGAAGAAAAAGATAATAGTACAAATTAGAGGGCATAATAGCATTATTCATATAATTAAAAAAGGCTAGTTTGTCCCTATTTTGTCCATGAATTTGATTGCTTGTGTATTTTACTTTCTAATTTTTATTTTTATTTTTAAATCAACCTAATTATCCAACATAATATACCCTTGTTTACAAAAAATATTTTCTAGAAAATCTGGACATAATATAGCTTTGCTTACTAAATAAATTTTTAAAATTTTTTTAATAAAACGTTGTTGATTATTTGTGAATAAAATATAAATTTGATAGGTGAATAATAACTCTTCAACTTTAAAAATTCATTTAGAATTACTTAGCTCAAAATCTAAATTAAAATTTTTTAACTAGTCCAATACAAATCATTTATATAAAATTTAATTAACATTTAACTATTACATTGCGAATACTCAAGCATCCCATTTTGAAAGTTGAAAGTTGAAAGAAAATTTCAAGTTATTTCTCTACAAGTCTTGGCTATCCAAAATTCAAATTGGGTAGGTGGTCAAGTCGTCGCAGATCATGAAAGCTTGTGACAACAACAGTGTAGCCCCATCAAATCAACCGGCAATTGAAAAGCCAAGGGGATTCGGATAAAATTGTGGTATTAAAAACTGTCGTTGGAACAAATTTATCTTATCTTTCTATTATAATATTTTTTTAATTTCTATACAAAATATAATAAATAATTTAATTTTTTTAAATTTTAAAATAATAATAAAAAATAATATTTTATTTAACTTTCAACTTTTATCTTAATTTAATTAATTTCAACTACACCGAAATCAAAGATGACAATAATACTCTGTAAAGAAGGTGGATCGAGAATATCGGAGAAAAAAACAGTACAATCAGTTAAAAAAAAAAGTAGGGCGGAAAAATTAGTGAGCAAATGTCATAGACCCACCAGAGTAGTGCATTCATTTTTGTACATGGATCACGACCAACATGAAATCTTGTAGCTAGACCTACATCTTGATCTCTTCAGAAGTCATTATAGAGTTTGGAAAGATTATATGAATAGATTAAGATTATATGCCTGTCAAAAAAATAAAAGATTATATGAAAAACTTATAAATAGTAATAAAATATTTTGTATATAATAGTAAAATAGTTTGAATTAAGATATTTTATGAGATTTTAAAAATTAAATAAAAAAATTAAATAAAAAAAATTAAAAAATTAAAATATAGTTAGAATATAATTCTTAATATAATTTTATCTTAAAACTTGAAAAATTTAAATTATTTTTGTGTTTTATTTATAAATTTATATGGCTATTCAAATTAGGCATGTGGTCAATTCGTTCAAATTAATACTCTGCATGGCCCACGACAGCAGACTCACGCCCTCCTAACAAACTCTATAATGAATTTTGAAGAGATATATAGTGTGCAGATCTAGAATCTACCTACAAGATTCTATATTGGTCATAATCCATATGCAAACCCAATCGCTACTTTGGTGGGTCTCATGACACATTTATTTTGTCATGGGAGAGACTTGGAGCCAGTCGGGTATCACACAGTCTTTTACACCAGCAAATAAGCAGCTGCCGCATATAATTTTGAGCAACATTGAATATACACTCACATATGCAGCAGATCACAATTTAATTTCGAGTCCTGTGCCCTAGATCTCTCTTTCTCTCTCCTCTTCTCCCGCCACCCCCGTCGGCCTCCCTCGTCCCTTCGGATGCCCCTGTTGGCCTCCATTGATTGAAGACTAGTTGTAGCTCTCTGAGGTTAGAAACTTAGTCTGTGATTGATAATTAGATAAACTAAATCCTACACAGAAACATCTCATGTTTTCGACTGTCCTTGATATTATTTGTTCTAATTTGGTGGAGGCATATTTACAAAGCCACATAAAAAATTCGTTGTTAGGGTAGGGAATGTTCTCTAGATTTTTAAATGTGTGTTTTCTTTTCATGCATGTATGTGTAAAAATAGTACGACCCTTGCAAAATATGTTTGATAAGAAAAAGTTCTTAGATCTTTTTAATTAAGAGAAAACATCTTACTTCTGGCTTGTGTTTTTCTTTTGCCACGAGAATGAATAATTCTTTTGAGATGAATTTCGTTTCTTCAATGTTGGGCTTAGAAACTAGTGGATAGAAAATAAAAGAGGGTTGGAGCTCCGTCCGTACTTAGGGACCCCTTTATACATATATATATATATATGTATACATGTGCCAAAAATTTAATCATGTGGTCCAAAAATTTAATCATGTGGTCCAAAAATTAAAGGTGGTGGGTGTCTTCATGTGATCCAAAAAAGGGATTGATAATGGGATGTCTGTTTCATATGATCCAAAAATTTAATCAAATGAAAGAGAAAGAAGTGGTGGGTCTCACTCACGTTAACTTTTCATTAAGATGAAAGATGTGAGAGGTGGATGAGACATGTCCCACATCAGAACGGGTTGAAAATGACACACGATTTATATTATATTATATATATATATATTTAGGAAAATAATTCAAGTATTTTTTTGGTATCAGGTTGAATGATGAGTACTTCAAGAAGAGATGATGTTGAAATTTTATATGATTGTAATTCTAGTGCCGATGAAGCTGAAATGTTTTAAGAGGATGGCGAGGTTGAACAAGACAAGACAAATAATACGATGTCATTTCATATGTGGAGCCGTATGTGGGGCTATAGTTTGACTATCTAGAGGATGCACATAGTTACTATAAAGCCTTCTCCAGATGAACTGATTTTAGCATTCGAACAAATCATACTTGGTTGTCAAATATAGACAGATCATTAATTTGGGTAGAGTATGTATGTTCGAGAGAAGGATTACGACGTCATAATCCTACACTTAAAATAGAGCAAGGCCCAAAGCTGCAGAAACAAAGTGTGGGTGTAAGGTGACAATGACAATAAAGAAAGATGGAGAAAAATGAGTTGTGTCCAAATTTGTACTCTAGCATAATTATGAGTTATTGACACCTAAGAGTACAAGTTTGCTTCATGGACATAGACGGATGACACTAGCGCAAAAGAATTTAATAAACACGCTAAATGAGTCGGGGATACCAATACAGAAAATAATGTCCGTGTTGAGTAAGGAGTTAGGTGGTGATTATAATGTTGGTTGTATTGCTAAGGGCATTCAGAATTATTTAGGCAATTGACCATCTACCATAATATTCTCCACCCCTGTCAGATCTTACGATCTTTATTTTATTTTCTAATTGTCTCTCTACTTCCTTTTTATATATATTTTGAAAGCATCCAGTGCTTCAAATTTATCAAAAATAAAATAAAGATACATTAACCGTGAATAGTCATAAATAAATGAGATAAAATATTTCTGACTATTCAAACAAGGGTAACTAAATGATCCATAGATGTCAGTGTGTATGATCCTAAGAATTTCCTCACTCCTCCTAGTACCTTTATTGGTTTTGTTGGTTTGCTTACTCTTTATACAATAGACACAAGTACCAATAACTGAGAAGTCTAAAGTTTTTAGGACTCCTCCCTATACTAATATTTTAATTCTCTCTACATAGATATGTTCCAATCTCCTATGTCATAATATAGAGGACTCATCAATAATATATGTTTAGTGCCAACATCATCATGCAAAGTTAATAGACTATTTTCAAAAATAGAATTTAAATTCAATTTATACAAACCATTAATCAAGGTTTCAAAGCTTACAAATGTGGAGTTTTTAAATATAGAAAAATTTGAATTCACAAAATTAAATTTAAATCCAGAAGGTACTAATTTAGATATAGAGACCAAGTTTCGAGAAAATGAAGGTACTTTTTTATTTTGATAACCATGGGTGCTTGAAGTTAACGACCTGGTAAACCTCCAGTAGCCCTAAGGGGACTCGAACTGATGACCATTAGGGAGCAAACCCAAGGCCGGACCAGCTGAGTTACCCCTTAAGATTTAGAAGATGAAGGTACATAAAATGTATTTTCACGATCCAAAATATAACCATTATTTAAAAGAAGTATAAAAGTTCCTACAACCTCAATGTGCGAACGCATTCCATTTCCTGAGTAGATGCCTTATTCACTTCCAATCGGTTTTCTTAGACTGAGAAACCCCTGCATGATATTGACAATATGAATTGAGGTACCCGAATCAATACCATGTATTATGATAAGTCTACAAAATTGGACTCTCATTGTCTTTATAGCGTTTGATTGTCGATTTCCCGTCCTTCTACTTATGAATAAGACATTTGGGCAAAACATTTACAACCAGAAAAAAGAGAAAAAAAAAGTTCAATTATCACGTGTATAAATAGTCCTCTAGAAATTACTTACCTGTAAAGTCAACCGCAACCACAAAGTTAAGCTCAAATCCACTAGAAACGTAATCAAGAAAGATGTATTGTTCTTTCTCACAAAATTGATCCACAAAGAGTAGGGGTGATATCGGTCCGGTCCGGTCCGGTCTTGGGCTATTTTGTGGACCGGACCGGACCTATTCGGTCCAGAGAATTTCAACCCTAGACCGGACCGAGTATAGATAGGTTCGGTCCGGTCCGGTCCATCTCGGTTCGGTCCGATCTATCTCGGTCTCGATCCGGTCTGGGCATGCCCCAAATGGGTCATTCAGCCCATCTAAATTTGTCTTTTATTGGGCCCAAATTCAATTTTTAGATTTTTTATTGGGTCCAAATTCAATTATTGTCAAGCCCGCTTGCTTTGAAAAAAAGCCCATCTAAAGACACTTGAATGATGTTGAATCCTTGATTTTGAATAACTGGACCAAAGTTGATCGGACAAAAAAATAAATAAACTGGCAGTTTATGCCAAATTCCTGGACATTCAACAGCTTGTTAATTCACAAGCCAAGTTAATAATACATATTAAAGGACCATAGAATCAATTCAAATTCCTACTTCATCTGGCTTTAAATAAACATACATTCTTTTTTCTTTATAAGTACTTTAAACAAACACACATTCACACACAGCTTGGCTTCACTTCAGCCTACCCACATTTGTATACTAATTCTACATTAGAAGGATTTTTTTTTAATTAATCTACATAAAAAACTAGAAAAACAAAAAAAAAACAAAATAATAATACAAAAGTTATTACAAATTACAAAATACAAATTATAAACAAAATAATAATACAAACTGTACATCCCTCTTCCTGAAAACCCAAAGCAAAATGATATAAAAAGATTAACATAGAGAGAAGAAAGTAAGAAATGCATGCATGAAAAGGATCCCAGTTGACACCAAAAAAAAAAAAACAAGTAAACTGCAGAAACTTTGTGGTGGCCTTGTGCGCCTGAGAGGAAGAGAGAAATGCAGTAGTCTGGTCACTGGTGTAATCTTCAAAACTGCAGAAATGACAGTAGGCTTGCACTTTCAGTACTATTTCATTGCCAAGAAAATAAACAAACAAAACAGGTGAATAATAATAATAATATAAAGTAGAAGATCAAACTCAATATAAGCTTCCATTAGCTAGCAAAGACTGAACTTTTCTAAGTGTTCATATGCTGCTTTAATTCACTTCTTAATTGTTTTATTTTCTTAGCAAGGAAAATGATATATAGCTAAATTAATAGAACTTCTATTTGCTAGCTGTGGGGCTGAAGAAATTCTGATGTTCTACTGCTAGTCATCATTTATAATCATCTAGACTAATGTGCCACTAAAAAAGGTTTTGTTTTTATATAGTAATTTCAACAAACTAAACTAAAATGGGTTTGATAATATCAAATCAAATTCTAATCAAGGCAGCTGCTTTTTACAAAAAAAATTCTAAATACCATGGCTTTTTGTGAATCTGTGATACACAAAAAAAACCATAAAAATCATCTTCAATCATCTCCAAAAAAACAGGTTATTAATAAAATTATAAACCAGCAAAAGTTAAAAGTTAAAACAGCAACAATCTTCTCACCTCTTCAGTCTTTAATCAAGTTGGGTGTAGGGCCAGTAGGCATTGAATTTGAAGCCTCCACAGAATCAACAAAGTCCGGGTCCCCAACAAGTTCTATCCATAAAAATTTAAAACAAAACAAGTTAAATAAAATTATATAACATAGAAGATAAAACAAAATAAACCATGAAAAATATCACGTGAAATTTATTACATACCCATATCCAGCTGCTTCTCAAATTCCTCCACTTCATCCATTAAAGTCCAAAGGCTTATTGGAGTAGAAGAAGAACGAAGCTAGTTTTGTGCACATGTGAGACCCTCAACACTCATTGGATTTAAACTACTTCGGAAAGGGTCAAGTACACGACCCGCAGTGCTAAATGTAGATTCAGAGGCGACAGTAGATACCGGTATTGCAAGTACATCGCGTGCAACCTTTGAAAGCACGCGATATCTAGCTGAATTCACCTTCCACCAAGTTAGAAGGTCAAAATTATCATTTTGATCCTCACATCTTTCAGCTAGATATCTATCAACCTCTGACTTAGTTTCCAAACTGTCTTCTGACTGTAACTATTGTTTAAATTGGGCCATCAAATGTGCCTTTCTACTCGTACTCCTGTCAGATGAAGGAGATACATCTTCACGTGGGGAACTTGTGCGCTGAGGAGAGTGCCCTTCTTCGTTTTCTCTATATGCCTCATACATGCGGATAAATGTATTTCTCACCTTCCAACTAAAATCAATTTTTTTTCGCATTATCATATGCATACATTTGTCCCAACCCAAAATCAAGATATCGCATCTTGTAGCGAGGATCAAGAAGAACACCAACATAGAGCAACATATTCTGATTTTCTAAGTTCTCCCAATACTTGTCAAACTTTCTCCTCATATTTATGGCCATTAATCCCACAACGGGATTTCGTTCCTCACACTCCATATTAATGGCATCTTTAATAGTAACTAACTCCGGAAAAAAAGCATTACAAGTTACATATTCACCCTCCGAGAAGCGTAAAGTTGCATCATGAAATAATGCAAGAAATCTCACAAACGACTTTACCTTCTCCCAATCGGATGCATTAGGAGGCCCTAACTTCTTTGACTTTCTCCGATTGACCACATGATCCACATCTTCATCGTCATCGTCGTCATCATCATCATCCCCAATACTATTAAGGAAACACGGATCTTTTTCATCCAACCGATCAAAAACCCTTCTAAATTTGGAAGCCCTCTCCAACATAAGATAGGTGGAGTTCCACCTAGTCGGTACATCTAAGCAAACTTGGCTTTTGGATTGAATATCTTCCAATCCCACACATTTTTTAAATATACTCCACCTTTGAGGGGAGGATTTAACATACTTTACAACACCCCTTACCTTCGCAATAGACTCGTCATATTTTTTCAACCCCTCACGAACAATTAAATTCAAAATGTGGGCATAACATCGAACATGCAAGAATTCATGTTCTAAGACCGTCTCTCTCCTAGACTTGGTTTTTTTTTTCAAATAAGTAATAGCCCCATTATTAGAACTTGCATTATCAAGAGTGAGTGCAAGAAATTTTGGTCGCCCCCAATCAATCAAACACATCTCTATACCCTTACCAAGTGTCTCACCCTTATGATTTTCAACCAAACAAAAGGAAAGAATCCTCTTGTGTAACTTCCAGTCATCATCAATAAAATGTGTTGTGAGACACATATAATTTAAGTTTTGCACGGATGTCCATGTATCCGTGGTGAGGGAAATTCGCTGCTCTCGAAGAGCATTTCTCAACTTTTGTTTTTCTTTCAAAAACAAATTAAAACAATCCTTGGCAACCGTCATACGGGATGGAATCCCTACCCACTTAGGGCAAACCACAAGCATAAACTTTCTAAAACCCTCCCCTTCAACATGCCTAAAGGGCAGCTCATCAAGAATAATCATCTCGGCTAAGGCTTGTTGGCAAGCCTCAACACTAAATGCAATAGGCACAAGTCCCCCACTAACACTACCACTTCCTCCCTCTACCTTCCAACCTAGAGTCGTCTGAGATTTATCCATCTTCTTAAACGGACATTTCTTACATTGATTCTCAATGTGATTCTTCATGTTTTTCGTACCATTGGCCTTCGTATCAGCAGCATACGAAGTACCACAATAATTACATGCAGCCCTAGGTTTAGTTGGATCACCTTTTGGTATGATTGTAAAGTGATCCCAAACAAAAGACCTAACTCTACCCCTTTGTGACCCACCAACTGATTGCTCACTTACATTGGATGGGGGTAGGGGTGGGGGTGGGGGTGGGGGTAGGGGTGGCCCGGGTGGGGGTGGGGGTAGGGGCATATTTTGTGTTGACTCTTGCACATCATTTGTAGAAGACTCCATCTATAAAAAGGACAAAAGGAGAAGTAGACAAAATAATTAGAAAACAAACATTAATTCATATACATGCAAGACCATATTAATTAATTAGCTGATATTAATTAATTGATATTGGATGATGCATTTTCACATGCAGATTTTAAATACATGCAGATTGAAAGACATGCATATATATCTATATATATATTCAGACATGCATATATGATATATATATATTCAGACATGCATATATATCTATATATATATTCAAACATGCATATATGATATATATATATATATATATATATATATTCAGACATGCATATATATCTATATATATATATATATATTCAGACATGCATATATATCTATATATATTCAGACACGCATATATATCTATATATATTCAGACATGCTATATATATTCAGACATGCATATACAACACACAATCGATCCCACTAATTCCCAATATCCAACAATGAGAACTGAGAAACAACATCTATACAACACAATAACACATCCACCCCACATAATCGATCCACATAACCACAATACACAAAAAAAATTCTCCAATCATCCCAAAATTCTTCACAGTCGAGCATTTGAACAAATCGGGAAGAGAGAGAGAGAGAGGGTACCGACTTGGAGAAGCAACATATATACAATAATACAACACAATAAAAAATCCACCCCACATAATCGATCCACAGAATCACAATACACAAAAAAAATCTCCAATCATCCAAAAATCCACTTCAAAGTCAAGAGTCAAGACCATTCGAAGTTCGAACAAATCGGAGAGAGAGAGAGAGAGAGAGAGAGAGAGTGTGTACCTACTACCGAGTCCTGCTGCGACGGAGGGGTCGGTGGGGACGGAGGGTGGCCGAGGAGGCGAGGACGCTAGGGTTTTCGGGAGGAGTTGGGGAAATGGGGGAAATGAAATGAATCGGGATTCCGGGGGGGGGGGGTAAGAGGTCAGGCCCGTACCTGAAACGGCGCCGTTTGGTTCTTAATTGGACCCAAACGGCGTCATTTCAGGTACGTAAATTGAAAAAAAAAAATGGGTTGCGTGAAACGGCGTCGTTTCACGCAACCCAGTTCTTTGTTTGGCCTGCAGTGAGTAAAACGGCGCCGTTTGGGACCCATTTTGAATCAAACGGCGCCGTTTCTGGGAAGGCAGCTCCCTTGTGCTTTTTTTGTAATTCTTTTACATTTTTGACACATAAATCAATTAAAAAAATTAGTTAAATTAGTAAAATTAAAATTAAATAAACTATTTAATGTAGATTATTTAATTACCTCATTAAAAAAATAATTAATGATAATTATATTTATAATGTTCAATGTTAATTGAGAATTTGTTACTAACTTAGAGTAACATTATAAGTTTATAAGTATAAGTCTATAGTTTATAAGTAACATTATTAATTTATTACATTATAAGTTTATAAGTTTATAAATTAGTATAAGTTTATAATTATAGTCTATAGTTAATAGTTATAACTTATAATAAATCACTATAATATAGTATAACTAAACTAATATAACAACTAATATAACTATTAGTATAACAATATAATAGTATTAGTATAAAGTATTAGACTATTAGTAATATAATATAGGTTATAGGAGCCTATAGCTATATATTAGTAATATTAGTATAAGTATAGTTCTATAAATATAACTATAGTCTATAGTTAATAGTTATAACTATACTAAATCATTATATATAATAAATCACTATAATATGGTATAATTATTAGTATAAGTGTATAACTATATAATAGTATTAGTATAAAGTATTAGAATTTAGACTATTAGTAATATAGTATTATAGTATAGGCTATATCTATATATTAGTAATATTAGTATAAGTATAATATTAATTGTATAAGTATAACTAATAAACTATAGTCTATAGTTAATAGTTATAACTATACTAAATCATTTTAACTTATACTAATATATAATATAATTATAATAAATCACTATAATATAGTATAACTATACTAATATTAGTATAAGTGTATAACTATATAATAGTATTAGTATAAAGTATTAGAATTTAGACTATTAGTAATATAGTATTATAGTATAGGCTATATCTATATATTAGTAATATTAGTATAAGTATAATATTAATTGTATAAGTATAACTAATAAACTATAGTCTATAGTTAATAGTTATAAGTTATAACTATACTAAATCATTCTAACTTATACTAATTTATAATATAATTATAATAAATCACTATAATATAGTATAACTAAACTAATATAACTATTAGTATAACTATATAATAGTATTAGTATAAAGTATTAGAATTTAGACTATTAGTAATATAGTATTATAGTATAGGCTATATCTATATATTAGTAATATTAGTATAATATTAATTGTATAAGTATAACTAATAAACTATAGTCTATAGTTAATAGTTATAACTATACTAAATCATTTTAACTTATACTAATTTATAATATAGTTATAACTTATAACAAATCACTATAATATAGTATAACTAAACTAATATAACAACTAATATAACCATTATTAGTATAACTATATAATAATATAAATATATAATAGTATTAATAGTCTATATTTAATCATAATATAGTATAATTATATATATAATTAATTATATATAAAAAATATATAAAAAAATATATAGAAATAAATTCGGTCCGGTCCTGTCCGAAAATCACCCGGACCGGACCGGACCGGACCAAATTCGGTCCAGTCCGGTCCGGTCCAAAATGGTAGGTCCGGTTCGATTTTCTCGGTCCGGACCGACCGATTCTCACCCCTAACAAAGAGCTCTCCCTTCAAAAAAACCTATATTGATGAATCATTGAAAAAATTCAAATAAAACGAATAAACTGAAATATTTTAAGAAATTCTACTGCAATTATGAATTAGTACCTTCTTGTGACCATGATGAGATGTTATAGTAAGATTTGCACCACTTCCACCTTCTTGAAGTTTTTCCAGGTCGGCTACTGACTTCTGAAGTTTACTGATATGGTAAATTTAAGAACGGTATCTTCTTTAGAACCAGATACTAAACTCAGATAACAAGGGAAACCAAGAAAAAATGAATCCGCAGATAAACTAAATTCCACTTACCCAATAAGCGAATTTTTTCCACTGCTATTGAAATCAAAGCACTCGATAATCAATGGGTTATCCTGCAACAAGTCAAATTTCATGCATGCACCGTATGCACCTTCTTAATCGTCCAAATGGCAGATTATCCTATAGCATAGTGTGACCAAATCATAAGGTGACAAGTTTACCTTACTTCCAAAGTGCTGCATACGCAGGCATAGGGGTTTCCATTTTGGATTTAAATTGTTGTTCACTACTTCAGTCTTGCATCTTGGAATGGAGCCTCCACTCTCAACAATTCTAGATATTCTTAGAAAAGGGTCCTAGAATAAAGTGATGAATTTTAAGGATGA
The DNA here is from genome assembly GCA_029856935.1 of Cyclocarya paliurus. Classification (NCBI taxonomy): domain Eukaryota; kingdom Viridiplantae; phylum Streptophyta; class Magnoliopsida; order Fagales; family Juglandaceae; genus Cyclocarya; species Cyclocarya paliurus. The sequence goes on from CM056953.1 coordinate 32,729,060, forward strand.
AACAAACAACGAATATACATGAATACGTAACATAGAGCTTTGCAAATACATACATTTCCAGAAAATATGTCCTTGTTATCCAAGTAAGAACAATGGAGCATCATCTCAACAACCCTCCTTGAAGCAACTGTTTCCTCTGCATGGATGGTGGGTACCCCTAAGTTCCTCAAACCCACATGCCCAATTTTATTATGAAGATTAAGAGTTAAACTCCGATTTTGTTTGGTAAGGATTTGATGTTCAGTAAGGTTAAAAATGGCAGCAATTGCAACATGCTCTTCAACTGCATCAATGGTAACCTACTATCTTAATATATCACTTAATTGGGGAAGAAGCTCTCACAATAGTCTTTTCACTATTAAAGTTTTTAATAAAAAAATTCTGAAAATTGATATAATTTTATACTCAATTTGCACCAGCTTAGTGAAAATGCATATGCAGTCTCAATGAGCCTGATTGATCCCAAGGCAGCATACCTCTTATAGAACACACGTGGCCTCTCCAAGAAAATCTTGAATCCTTCAATTTCAGCGTCTGAAACACAACAGAATAGATATATTTGTAAGTGCAACAGAAAAATGGTTCATACAAATTTCCTAAAAATTACAGATCATATGCTAATAGTTTGACATTATGTTTTCCTCTGGTGTTTTGTCTCTGATCCAACTCAGATTTTATCTGCACTTCTCCCATAAGTTCTTTTTTTTTCTTCACATGACTATGATTAAAAACAATGACAATCTTTTGAAAGTACTCATTCATTAATCACAATTGAGGTAGTTGACCCCCTCCACACACATAGATGTACAAAATATGTGACCAAATTAAGCAAGCAAACCGCTGCACACCATTCAGTGAGTACTTTCCCATGTCGGTCTTACAAGTTATACAGTTATACGATGCATGGCTGCATCTATATATATTGCCCACATAACTTAGGCTGACATAAACATACAGTTGGCATCCAATAGTCGTTTATGATTGCTTTCGAATTAATTTTTTTTGCCAATTCAATGTGTTTAACCATGCATCAACAAAAATACAACTGAACAGGCTAGTGAAAGTATAATTTCATCTAACCAACACACATTTTCTCAGAAAAACCAGTACCCAGCTCTTAGTCCCCAATGTAAAAGAGTTCTAACTTGCAAATTGCAGTATTCAGCACTTAAAAAATATTGGAAGAGATACTACGGAAACACTTAGCATGTACACTTTTTCTTTTATATTGTTGGTACAAATTATAATAGGAAAAACATAACGTACAAAGATTTAAAGCATTAGATACTCGAGAGCAGAAACTATAATGTACCTTCACAGGTATATTGTGATATTTGGTATCAACATCATAAACATGAAATCTGGAGCGAAAATAAAGAAGGGAATTGCTAGTGAGTCAAAAGTAGTCAAATCAAAACAGTAGTTTCCCTAATAAGAATAAAAAAGAACTATATCTACAAAAAAGATAAACACTTAAAAAGGCTGGTTTAGGGTGGGTTTGGATGTTAAAGTGAGTTGAGTTGAATTGAGTTGAGTTGAGATGATAAAATATTGTTAGAATATTATTTGTTTATATTAAAGTTGTTTTGAGATTTGAAAAAGTTGAATTGTTTATTATATTTTGTATTAGAATTTGAAAAAGTTATAATGATGAATTGAGATGAGTTGGGATGAGTTCGGGATCCAAACGAAGCCTTAGTTATACAAAACCAAACCAACTCATCTCATCTCATCTCATATAATCATAACAACTTTTTCAAACTCCCACACAAAATATAATAAACAATTCAGCTCTTTCAAATCTCAAAACAAAAATTATATTATAATAATATTTAATTTAACTTTCAACAAAACATCTCATCTCATTTGAACTGCGTAACCAAATAAGGCCTAAATGTTGAACTGGAATGCAACTGTAACTTTTTCTATCCGCGTGGGATTCAAGCTATTCAGTATAACCTCAGTGCGGCCTAACTCCTCTAGTTTTCCATCTATATTCTTCACATATACCACTACCATGGGATCACTCTGAACAAAACAATATCTATTTTAGCTCAAACAACAGTAAGACAATCCTGACCAAAATATGTACATTTTTTTTTTCTAAAGAAAGGAGGGCGGCACCTCCAATTATTAATAAAGCCCTCACTAAGGTGGAGGAATAACCACGAATACAATGTTACCCAAAATAAACAGCAAACATCTCCCAAATAAAAGGCTACCGACGAATTTAAGGGATACTCCATCTATCCATTCGAGCAAGCCCATGAAATCTCCCTGGACCAAAAACATCTCCTAAAAAATCCAAAACCCAACCATTGACCCCTTCTTTAGCTAGAAAATCAGCAACCATATTAGCCTCTCTAAAAATAGGACACACTCGAGCATTGAGAGAAGTAATGAGGCCCATAGCTTCTTCCAAAAAATCCCACAAATACCAGTAATTATAAGTCCCCGACAAAAACTATCCCACCACTACATTTGAATCAGATTCAACTAAAACATCCCTCAAACCAAGTTGATGACACAATCTCAAGCCCTCTAGTAAAACTTGACACTTTGCAACTGTGTTTGTTGTATGTCCATAAGAATATGCAAAACCTGCCACAACCTTTCCATTTTCATCCCGAATGACCGCTCCCCCACCCGACGCACCCAAATTCCCACAAGAACCACCATCAACATTCATATTACACAAACCAGCAGTTGGCCTTGACCACGCACACACCCTTGGTGTTTTAAAGAGTACCGGCACAATGGGACAATTTAGTTCCCTTATTATCTCTCTCCCGCTAGAATTCAACCTTTTAAACCATCTCAATGAATTCGAAATTTGAACAATAAAAGTCTTAACCAACCGAACTATGCCCCTCCAATCAAATGGCACCTCTTCCATCCGGGATGCACATCTCGCTCGCCAAAGTGCCCAGGAAATAATAATGGGAAGCACACCACGAAGCCAACCAACTTGAGAAGAGGAAGACGCGCACAGCCACCAACAATTCATAGTTCTTTTCCAACATCGATCTTGGGATAGTCGCACCCTCATCACTCTTGCAAAATAATCCCATACTTTCCTTGCCCCTAGTCCATCACACAAAACATGATCTAAGGTCTCTATCTTAGGAGCATCACAGTAGTTTCAACTTGAAGCCATTTGAACACCAACCCATCGAACTTCCCTCATCAACTTGAAGTGCATGACGACGAGCTCGCCAACACAATAAAGACATTTTCTTTGGAAACCGTTTCTGCCAGAGCCACTTCCTCCATGGACACTCAATCCTGTGATGCCTGATTAAGCTCCATGCTAACTTTGTGTTAAAACAACCATCAACTGAGTGCTTCCAAACACAAACATCCCGGCCCTCACGTATCCAGACTTGTGAATTGAGAACACGTTCTAGTACCTCCCTGTTCACCAATGTATGCAATCTCTCCACATTCCATCCAGAGGTATTAAGCAACGAAGAAAATTTTACCCCAAGTTCCTCCACCTCTGCTTGCGCCTCTGCCAAAGCACCATTTTCAATCCAATTGTCATGCCAAAAACTCAGATTGCCCTCACGAACCAGCCAACGAGAATTCTATAAAACTGTAGGCATAACTCGCATAATGCTTTTCCAAAAACGCGACGCTCTATTATGATTCATTGCCACCAAAAGATGAGAATTTCCCACATTTCCTATTGAAAAAATCAGACGAGAGGGAGCCAACCAAAACCAACTTCCAAGCAAACTTCATTAATAAAGAACTTTGTATCTCCGAGAGATCTCGAATACCCAATCCACCTTCCTCCACCGGCAAGCAAATATTACGCCATTTAACCCATTTCCTCCTCATTCTATCCATGCTAGAGCCTAAAAGAAAATTCAAAAAAATTGAATTCATACCTTTGATGATCCCTTTCGGCAAATTCATTACTGACAGCAAATGGATCGCTATTTAAAACATATTTTACAAGAACTATTTTTCCTCCAAAAGACAATAGCCTACTCTTCTAGGCCACAAGTTTTTTTTTTGGCTAAGAATGGTTCAAATATGCGTAAAGTGACTCTTCCCACTAACAAGGCCACCCCCAAATATGTACACAGCCACGTTCCCTCTTCAAAACCCGATAATCTCATCACCTCCATCTTCCTGGCATACAGAAAATTATTAGAGAAAAAGACCGAAGATTTATGTGCACTTGCAAGCTGTCTCGACATTCCTTCATAAGATCGAAGCACCCTCATGACATTTCGAATGGATTTCTTCCTACCATTAGAGAAAATCAGAAGATCATCCACATATAAAAGGTGGCTAATCATAGTACCCACCTGAATTAAAAGCCTTAATAACTCCCCCTTGAAAATTTTTTTAAGCATCCGAGATAAGATCTCCTCCATCAGGACCCAGGCTACTATCCTGCGGTATGGACCACAATGCTGCCCGTAGCTCTTCCATCGATGGTGGCGCACTAAGGCAAATGTTCTCCTATACTGAAATCACCGGTCTGAGCAAATCCAGCGCCTCCTCATCAAACTCCACACTGGACGTGGTCAACAATTCTTTGTAAAAATTAACAGCTCCATCGTGTATTGCATCAGCTGATTCCAAAGATTGCCATTTGGAATATTAATCCGATCAATGAATTTATTCTTCTTCTTAACACACAAGGATACATGGAAAAAAGTTGTGTTTGAGTCACCTTTTGAAAGCCACTTAATATGCAACTTTTGGCAACCCATAATTTCCTCTCTTTGAAGCCACTGCAGATGACCTTGCTTACAAGACAGAAGCTCAGCCTCCTTTTCCACGGAGTAATCCACACTTACCTCTTGCTCAAGCAGCACTAATCTCTGCTCAAGCTCCTTAATCCTTACTTCAACTCTACCAAACACTTCTACATTCCATTTCTATAAAGCTCTTTTTAATGACTTACGCGTTTTGCTCACCTGCACCATAGGGCAACGCTCAACTGATTGGCTCCAACAATCCCTCACCAACAGCAGAAAAGACTCATGGGAGACCCACATCCGTTGAAAATGGAAAGGCCTGGCACCACATCTTCCCTCACACAACAACAATACCAACATCGGGTAATGATCTGCCATTATACCATGAAAAGCGCTGCCCAGCCTATGGTAAGTCCATTAGACCACATTATTGAATTGCGGAATTAAAACCTGCTTTCACACTAGCCGCCCTGAAAATGCCACCCACTTTCTCATCATCACTCCGAAAAATGTTAAAGTCGCCCCCAACAAACCAGGGCCAGCTTCCAGCATCTACATCGCTCAAGTAAGACCAAAGCTCAACCTGTTTCCTTTGGAAACAGCTAACATACACAAACGATGCTAACACCCATGCTCCATCTCGATAAAACCACCTAGTTAAAGCCTGATCTAAGGTCGAAACCAAATAAAAAACCAAACCCTCCTCCCAAAACAACCAAATCTTACCACCCATCTCCGCATTATTACAAAAATTTGGCAAGTTCATCCGCCTTGCCCACTGCCAACATTTATTCGCAACAAGAAAATGTGCAAGAATAGCTACAACCGAAGGATGATCTTTATTCAAAATACGCCAAAGTCTACTCTTCGACGAAAGAATCCCCCTAATATTCCACGCAAGTATGTTCAACATAAATTAAAATTTTTTTTGGGATCGAGTCATCCTCTTTAGGACCACTACAGATTTTTTCTTCTTCACACCCCGTAGACAATTCAGCAGGATATTTAATTCTGGATCCGATTCAAAACTTTTTGTTGTCAATTTCTCAACATCCTTTTCTTGCTCTCCATCCGACATCGATCTGCAGGATGAAAATTCTGCCACATCTCCACCAACACCTTTACTTAGTCCTCTCTCAGTCATGCATAAAAGTTCAAATTCTAATTGGATGATTATTGTTAACGATGACTATGTTTGTAAAAGTGTTATGCACTTTTGGGTTTGTAGAGAGGGCCTTAGCACGACGTTGTATAGCAGGAGCCTGTATATCTACCGATTTCTTTTTCATTTTCCTGGAAAGGGTGTCACGAATACATGAGGGTAGTGAAATGCAGGGAAGTATTGGGGCTGAGAGGGAAGGAGAGACGAAACTCACAGTGAGACCGTGAGAGGCATGCAATGAACTGGGGGTGCTAGAAACTCTTTGGCGGCGGTTTCTGTGGGATCTCGACTTGGTGAGGTCTCACTGATGGTGGCTTGCAGCGGTTCAAGGTGGAGAAGGCTTGTGCTTTGTTTTCGGGAGTTAGGAACGGAGGTTTTGCGTGTGGCGTTGCTGCGTGTGGGAGTGTTGTTTTCCGACGTGTAGGGTGCCATGAAGGGGCAAGGGTGCTGGAGCCTTCTCTACCGTTTCCTTTTGGTAAATCAAAACTTCCCCATCTTCCTTTTCACCTTCCGTCACTTTCTCAAGAAGTTAAGCTCTATGCAAACTCTATCAAGTACGGATTCATGTCCGGCTGAGAGTCTGCCTGCAAGGAGCTCGGCGACTTGATCGAAAATCTCCGCCGCGGAAACATTGATTCTGCTGCTTCTTTTTCTTTGCTTGAAAAACAAATTCATTGGTGCATAGCATAGCAATTGTGTACACCTCCTTTAGTTTGCCTTTTCTTATTAAATCCCAAAACTTAGTCACCGACATACAAATTACCAACTCCCCTCTCTCTCTCTCTCTCCCTCAAAGTCATGAATTTTCGTTGCATTTTGACATGGGTATGTGAAGTCTTTGAGTTTGATTGAGGATTATTGGTGTCTTCCAAGGCTTCTTTTGGGTTACCCTTTACAGAGGGGGATTTAGGTGTGGTAGAACACAGATGTTATATGCAATTTCTTTCCAAATCTGTCTGGGGTACTATAATCTTATCTGGGTGTTGGTGATTTCAATGACAAATGCGGTGTGAATGCATATATTAAATAGAAATAGATTTGTGAGTTGAATAATTTGAAGTTAAACTAATCGTTACATCTTTTATTTATACACTGTATTCTTTAGATATGCATTTGAATTTTAAGATATATCCAGTATATGTATTCTTCTCAGGATATGAGAAATCAAAAAACTAACGTGAAAGAGATCTACCATTGGTGTATATTTTTTGGATTAGATTAATAATTTTAAGTTTGTGACTATTAATATTTTTCAGTAAAATTAAAAATGGAAAATGCCAGACTAGCACGTCTTAGAAGACGAATGATTATAAATGATATAGGAATTGGAGGAAGAATGTGTCGTGATGGTAAACAAAGTAGTGACAGTATAAGTGATGACATAGTTGTGCGACGTAGAAGAAGAACGATAATGGATGATATAGGAAGTGCATCAAGAATGTGTGTTGATGGTGAATGAAGCAGAGATATTACAACAGATGAATATCTAAATATATATCTATAAAATCTGCATAAATAACGGTCCGCACATTGCGAGGGTTATAGGCTCGTAACAATAATGATGATGATGAGGATTATACACCCAGTAGGCCTTGAATTGAGGACCCTGCCCTCCACTCCATTCTCATGGGCAAAGAAATATAATACTATTTGGGCTTTAGAGCTCATCAGCAACTTGCTTACTCTTTTTATTGGTGTTAACAAATATGTATTTGCTTGCTTTTTGGTATAAAGTTTCAAAAACTCCAATTAAAATTAGAATCCAAAACTAAAAAGAGAAATTGACTTTAACAGTGAGATGGATGAGTTCCACTAATCACCAAAACTTCCATGCGGAAGCAATTAGAGAGTTATGCCATTAGACATGCATGTCTCTAGATCTCTAGAGAGATGGACTAATTGGTGGAAGAGATCATGTATGAGAAGCTGTGCCTACTGTGCATGCCAATGGCTTCTAATAAAACTAAATATAATGCCCACCTAGCTAGAAACGTAAAACGAAAAATTCAGAGAAAAAGCCACAAAGTATGGTAATCATAGCTCTCAGGAAAAGACGCATGTTTCCCTTTTCAATCTGGAACTTGAGACAATAAGCCACGGTGGATATAAGTGTGCCGAAAAGTGTGCAGGAAAAGGGTGTGTCAATGATAGGGTCGTCAGATGCTGGCATCTTTGTTCATGCCAGTGTCACTATGCCTTCTGAGGGAGCTGTAGCGTCTCAGGCACCAGTTGCAGATGTAGTTAGTCCTTCTGTCTAGGGTTCATTTGTAGTTGAAGACGGGGGTCCCTCCAAGGTCTCGAGTATTTTGGAAGAAACAATTGAGTCTCTTTTAGAAGATGCAAACAGGGTAACAAAAGGTTGTGCTTCCCCTCTTGAGGAAGCAGTAGGGTCAGACAAAGTGGCATAACAAGGATCGTCGACGGGTGGAGCAAATACACACAATATTGATGGAGGGGAGGAACCTTGAATGGTAACAGATGGAAGGGAAAACAACCTTATAGCTGTTGAGCAACCATTTGGCGGGAAGGAAATTATCGATTTGTCATTGGTGCCTTGTTTCGGGAAAGGTTTAGAATTGTCGTTAGTGCCTCGTGTGGGGGAAGGTTTAGAGTTGGGAGTGCAGTTGGGTACTGTGGCTGGGGATAATGTCGTTCCCCTGATTTATCTTCCTCCGATTAACGATATAGAGGGTTCAACAGTGGATTGCATTCTGAATAAAGATAACGGGTTTCTACAAACCCTGGGACTTTCATATGGAGAACAGGGAGAATATGAAGACCAATTTAAATCACTTCTCAAAGCAATCGAGGCAAGCCATGCCCTTGAAACCAAATCTAAGCTTAAGAAAAGCAGGGAGTTAAAGAATCTTTCTTGGACAATCAACTACGATGCTAAGGGAGCTAGCTCAAGTCGAGGGAAGGCTAAAGGGAGGGCTTTGTGAAGACGTTCTCGTAGTGGGATGTTCGAGTAGAGGATTAGTTTTACGGAATCTAGGGGATAGGGTCGGGGAGGTGTAACGATAGTTTTCCAATTTGGGCTTGGTGTAGTTTGGGTAGGTTTTCATGGGCTTTAGAGTCATTAGGGTCTTTCTTGTATGGGCTATGTGTTTTTCTTGTATACGTCCAATGTACTTGGTTACTCCTATTGATATATATATATATATATATATATATATATAATATTATTACTTATAAAAACAAATAAGCAAAGCCCAAGTATACAAGAAGTATACAAGAGAAAAACCTAATTACAAGTTAATTGTTGTGAAAAGCAGCATAAATGTCATTAAAGCTAGTCCCATTCAACATAATAGAAGAAGCCCAAGATAACAAAGTATGGAAGAAAACATCTCTAAACCCTCCCATTGAACGTTCCCTATTATCAAAATTGTGACCATTCCTCTCATTCCAAGTACACCACATTAGGCATAATGACACCATCTTCCAAAAAACCGTGATTTGACGATTGCCCCGAATTCCTCTCCAACAGGAAAATAAATCTACCACCCTCCTAGGCATTACTCAAGCGATACCTAGCCTAGTAAAGATTTCATCCCGTAAAGCATTAGCCGCATCACAATGAAGAAAAGATGGTCCACCGATTCCCCATTTTTTCTACACATAAAATACCAATCCATTATAATGATGCCGCGCTTTCTCAGCTTGTCGACAGTCAAAATTTTCCCATGGGAGGCCAGTCAAACAAAGAAAGCAACCTTGATAGGTACTTTGCTTTGGAAATCAATAAAAGAATGAGACGACATTACCTTATCAAAGGATCTGACCGAAAAGTTCTTATTTCCCAAGTGAATCCAAAGCAACCTATCCTCCTCTTCAGCCTTTAAATTCAGTGCATATAACACTAAAACTCAGTAATGTCCCCCACTTCCCAATCCTGGACAACTCTAATAAACCTTACAGACCACTGAAGAAAACTAGTAGATATGTCCATGTAATCAGCCACAAAGACACCCTTATCCAATGCAATCCTATATAGAGAAGGGAAAACATTCTTCAAAGTAACATCGCCACACCATATATGTTGCCAAAATCTGATTCGTGTTCCCCTTCCCACCTCAAATCTGAGATTTCTGAAAAAACTTTCCCAACCATTCCAGATAAATTTCCAAGCACCCATACCATACACCCCTCTTACTTCATTTGAGCACCAACATCCCCAAATACTCCCATATTTGACATCAATAACATCCCTCCACACAGCATCCTCTTCCCGATAATATCGCACAACCGTTTCCTTAAAAGTGCCTTATTGAAAATTCTCAGTTTTCTAACCCCTAATCCTCCCCAAGATAAAGGGATACAAATCTTATCCCACTTGATCAAATGAAATTTTTTCTCATCTTCTAAACCTTCCCACAAGAAAGCACGAAAAATCTTTCCATTCTATTAGCCACCCTTGCAAGCAAAGGAAATAAAGATAGAAAGTATGTTGGAAGGTTAGATAAAGTGCTCTTGATTAAAAGATGATTCTACTGCCTTTGGACAAATAAATCATTTTCCAACCAGCCAATCTACATTCAATCATAATCTCATCCCACATAGCCTTGGATTTATGAGCCCCAAAGGAAGACTAAGATACTTCATAGGCAAAGATGGCACCTTGCAACCTAGAATATCAGCCAATTCCCCTAAATTATTAACCAAACCAACAGGAACCATTTCAGATTTTGATAAATTCACCTTAAGTCTAGAATTAGAGAACGCCTGAAAGATTTATGATTAATTCATTACATTCGTAAGGAAAGCAAATAAATAAAATAATAAAAAGAAAAAAAAATCAGCGCCATATTAAAATTTATAAGAATATTTAGAAATCACAAATAATGAATTTGGACAAGCTCTGTTTGAATAGCAGCACAAAAGGAGTCAAGATGCTACTATTTCTTGTATCTCCAATGCTATAAGAAATAGGTGATCTAAAACAGCTGCTTCCCCCACCCTCTCTCTCTACACTCTCCCCCTTCCCACTAAATTGAATAGTTTTTCATTTCTGTCATAGTGGTCAAGAAGAAAATGCAGGAACCACATTGCAAGCAACTAAATTAGAGTTGGTACTCAACCCTAGGTATTGGAGTGGCTTACTTATGTTCCAAGATTTCTAAACAGCTTTGCTCTGAATCTGTGAAGGCTGCTGCAAAAAGCACATGAGATAACCTTTTATATATATATATATATATAAGTAAACAACTGTATTAATGATGATAGACATAGCCCAAGTACACAAGATGGTATACAAGAGATAAAGCATATCTAGGTCGTAGCAATAGAAACAAGAAAGTCATAAAAATCAAGGCCATTAAAGTTTGCAGCTATGGCCCATAGGAATAAAGTTCTAAAAACTAAAGATCTAAGTTTCTCTAGTGAACGCTCCTTATCTTCAAACGTTCGGTCGTTACGCTCCTGCCATAGGTACCACATAATACAGATAGGTATTATCTTCGACACGGCTTTGGTTTGTGGAATACCTCCTGGATGTGTCCAGCTGGCCAAAAACTCAACCACTGTGGCAGGCATTACCCAAGCTAACTCTACTCGGACGAACACTTCATTCCATACCATCTCTTCCCAAATCCGCACCTCCACTAAGTAAAGTAGAAAATCCCAATTTACATGATCATAGACCTTCTCTATATCCAACTTACAAAGGATCCCTATAGAACCACATTTTAGTCAGCTATCTAGGCATTCATTGGCGATAAGAACTGAGTCCAGAATTTGCCTACCCCTTACAAACACATTTTGTGGTTTCATAATGATCTTCTCCAATACCTCCCCTAAGCGATTTGTAAGCACCTTGGAGATGATCTTGTACACTCCATTGATAAGGCTAACGGTCCTATAATCCTTTACCTTCGATGCCCCAATCTTCTTAGAAATCAATGCAATAAAAGTGACATTTAGGCTTTTCTCAAATTTTCCAGCAAAAAACAGCTCTTGGAACATCTTCATTAGATCCTCCTTCACTACCTCCCAACATGTTTGGAAGAATCCTACAGAAAAGCGGTCCGAACCTGGTGCTTTGTCTTTGAACATTCTTCTTGCCACAGCATAAACCTCTGCCTCCTCAAAAGGCCTATCCAATCAAGAGGCATTCTGCGGCTCAATAGACTCAAAAGCTAGTCCATCAAGCTTTGGCCTCCACCCCTCTTGATCTGTAAGCAAATGTTCAAAAAAATCAGCAACATGTTCACGTCACGGGAGCCTCCATACAATCCACACCATTGATATTTAGCATCTCAATAGCATTAGTTCTCCCATGAGAGTTAGTTATTCTATGAAAGAACTTCGTACTTCGGTCCCATTCTTTCAACCACAATGCTCTTGATTTTTGGTGCTAAGAAATCTCCTCTAAAGAGATTACCCTCTCTAATTTTGAAACCAACTCTGTCTTCCTAGATATCTCTTATGGTGAAAGAACCCTATCCTCGTGTATCCTCTCTAACTCCTGTATCTCCTCCAACATGGTTTTCTTATGTTCCCCTATGTCTCCAAAGGATTGAGTATTCCAAAGTTTTAAATCGTGCTTTAAAGCTTTTAATTTTCCTGCAAGGATGAAACTAGGGGTGCCATAAATCTAGTATGAGGACCACCATTGCCTTACCCTGTCTACAAAACCTTCAATTTTCAGCCACATATTTTCGAACTTAAAATACTGAAGCCCTCCTTGGATACCACCACAATCTAGCAAGATGTGGAAATGGTTTGAACAATTGCAATGCAACCTCTTTTGAAAAACATCCGAATAGTGCATTTCCCATTTCAGAGAGACTAAGAATCTGTCTAATTGAGACCAAGTCTGAGAATTAGACCACGTGAAAGTACCCCTCATGAGAGGAAGGTCCACCATATTCAAGTCAAAAATATACTCTGAAAATTCTGCCATTGCTGGTTGCAGCCTACTGTGTCCAGAATGATTGCTTAGGAACCTTATAACATTAAAATCACCACCTATGCACCATGGAAGGTCCCACCAGCTATGTACACCAGCTAATTCTTCCCATAATAATCTTCTGGTACTGTCTAAGTTCAACCCATAAATACCTGTGGACTTGTGGAAGGAAAAAACTTCATATTCCACTTGCCTTTGAAAAAGATTACATTCCCTTCAAATAGATGATAATTCTCATCTAATTTCTTTGGATATTTACAACTTATTGAAAATAGAATCAATCTTATTTAAGACAGAAAACAATAAAATAGGAAAATACTATCTAAAGGATCGGGTAACATGCTACCCAAATCCCCTAAAATCGTGGAACCAAAATGGCTAACAAATTGATTTGTTAGATGTAAATCTCCCAAAGATCAGCCCCTAACAAAGGCTGGCAGATATCCAATTAATTCTACAATGTCTGCAATAGCCCACAAGAAATTATCTTCCACACTCTTAAAGGAACATACCATTGTATACTCTCCTATGAAGTCCTTCATTTTTTCCACCACCCTTCTATCCCACATTACTAACACTCCTCTCGAAGCCCCATTTGATTCAAGATACACCCAATCCACATATGGACAGCTCCAAATACTTCTCACAATTCTTCTTAGAATAGATTTCAGCTTGGTTTCTCGTAAGCATACTTTGTCCGCCTTCCACTCACGAAGCAAATTGCTTATATGAAGACGCTTTTGGCCTCGTTAAGCCTGCGAACATTCCAATACAATTTTGGGCTTCATATAGAAGATACTATCCCCTTCCCTTTGGACCTATCTTGGCTTGAGCTACCCTCATAATTCAACGACCACGCAAGTCTCTTTAGCTCCTTCTGTTTCTTAGACCCGGATTTCTTAAGTTGAGTGTGACCCACCTCTATGGCAGTTAGTAAAGCCATAAACTGTTCCTCAAAGTCCTCACACTCCATCCCCACATAATGTTGAATTTCCTTCACCTTAAGCAGAACCCAATCAGACACACTAGACTCGTTTGGTAAAATGTCTAGTAACCCATTGCAAGTCCAACAACGTCCCCATCGCCTCCTCCGCGAAGCTTCAACACTCCCACTCATAATAGCCTTGCATCAGAATACGGCTATTAACATCTCCCTCATCACTTCCATAGAAGGGAAAAGCATCATCATGAGATTTCCTTGCTGCCCGTGTCTCGAAATGCTTCTGAAGCTGTTGTAGAGCCTCCGCCGGAAGGGATAGAGCTTCCTTGCTGTTTGTCAAGGGCATCTGGCCACAATATGTGGGAGTCCCGACACACAGTGGTAACGAAAAGTCTAGCTCTCTTCCGAGAACTACTACCGTCGGCTCCTCCACTATCGTCGGTACCCTCTACGTCTTCGTCAAGGGTTCCTCAACTGGTTGCGGGGCTCCTAATGAGATAATTAAAAGAACGAAAGAGCAATACAGGTGATGTGTGGAACCAGTCTAACTCCACACTTTTGGTCTGTTGAGCCAAGCCTCACACCTAGGTGGAAACCTAATTTTTGAGATTTGACTGAGCCAAAACTGATATAATGGACCAGTAATGTCTAGACTTCGGTTCTACGTAGACAAGAAGAAACCGCTTTTAAATTAATTTTTTTAGGTATGCACCCATCACATCTTTGGGTTAAGAAGGTACCACCCCAACACTGATGAGAGTCATCTGGAAAACCCAAGACAAATTCAACAACCAGCAACTGGAAAACTACATTGCATCACATGCTATAATGAAATAAACCTCATCTATCGACATTAAAAGCAAGATAGACATTGCATGTTGACAGCATGCTTGGTATGATACTTGCCTCTTGATCATGGCGGATTTTATCCTCAACATTACTCTTAGAAAGCAAGCTTTCCAAAATCTTTGCAAGCAACAGAGTGTATTTTGGATATTCACACTGCCAAAGAAAAGATGACACAAATGTGGTTTAGCGTCGAGTATAATTTGGGAGTCTGGGAGCTGGATAAATTGGTTTAACTGCAATTTAAGCTGATAAGAAATGATGAATTTTATCATTAAACCATTATTCTAGCACACCCCCCCCCCCCCAATGTGTGAGCCCAAAATGGATAGCTGCCCAATGGTAGGGCCCAACACATGAGATTTTAACTTTTTAAGTGGGACGTAGAGTGGAGTTAGGGTTCAAACCTAAGATCACCTATTTAAATATATCAATTATCCCAAAAAACTTATAAAAAAAACATCCAAAAAACTTGAGCTAAATAAAAATGGTGAGTAGAAGCACTTAACCATTTAAAAGTATACATATAGTTGCTGCTAATGTTGGCAAATCACCCCCATCATCTGATTTACGAATATAAGTTTTGCTTACCTTAAGAGAGGAAGATAACTTTTTCCATTCCAAATGTTCATCATCATTGTCTTGCTTGAGGCTTGAAAAAAATTTAATCTTCGCATCTCAAACCTGATTGACACAAGTAACAACATTGTGTATCTGTAAAACTCGGGTAACAAAAACTGGAAACCTTTTTTTTAAATCGGTAAACAAAATTTTATAGAGAATTAGAATAGGCAAGAGCCCAAGTACAAACAATAACAAAAATTGGAAACCTAACAATGTAACAAGTCAGAAATTATTATTATTTTTGTTTTTGGATCAGTAACAAGCCAGAAAATTAAAATATTGCAAGAGAAGGCTATACACAAAATAACAGGATCATAGAGAAGTGAAAGAACTGAACAGAAATCTGCTCTCAGTTTCAAAAGTTATAATATAACTGGCATGTGCAATTGCATGTGTAGAGAAAAACTCTAATACAAATAATAGCTATTCCTTATCCTAGCAACACTAAAACTCAAAGAGGAAAAGATGTATCATCAATTGCTTCCCCATACAACATAATTGTTTGATGCGTACATTAAGAGAGAGCATTTAAGGGCACTATTTTTGGTTTTTGTGCCTTCTATGAAAAGGGCAGTCTCCACGGTGACCAGTATCACTCCATTCATATGTATCCTCCTCATAAAAGGAGCCTACTCTTATCTTTCAATATAAATGACCGCATTTATAGGCACTATTTTTGCTTTTTGTGCTTTTCTATGAAAAAAGGCAGTCTCCACGGTGTTGGGGTTGTCCCACATCGGGAAGGGGCTAGTGGTCAGTTTATAAGTGTGAGGGAAAACCTCACCCCTTGAGCTAGCTTTTGGGGTTGAGAGAGGCCCAAGACCACCTAACACACGGTGACCAGTATAGCACCATTCATATATATCAACCAGATAAAAGGAGACTACTCTTATCTTTCAATATATATATATATATTTTTTAATAGGTTACTCTTATCTTTCTATATTAATCGCCATGTGTTGAATTTACTTATAAAAAATGTCCACGTGTGGAAGTCACCAGTGGAGACAGTTAAATTCTGCTAAAAAAAAAACAGTAATTGCACACAAGGAAAAATTAATTTTGTGAATAAGTACGTCTTTCTTGATAGGCAATGCAATTAAAGACAAAACAAGAATGAAAAACAGCTAAAACTCCCAGTGAGATTCTATAACTAAAGAATGGAAGCACAAAATTATACCAGGCAACATGATTTAATTCTACAGAGTCCAAATTTGAGCGAATGCAATGGAAAATCAAACTTGAAAATATATCACATAAAGAGTCCAAATTTCAGGCATTTAATAAGGGGGCACATGCTCAAGAAATAATGATACTAGAAATAGTTTAGAACGTATTTCAATTTATGGTGTACAATATATGATATATGATACACAATTTAACAATGATTTTCTTTACAAATACACACGATCTAACAACTATTAATTAGATATATGTGAAAAAGCAAACAATCACCATGAAGCTTTATCACACAAAAATATTTCACACATATTCCTCACCTCTTCTTCCAAACGTTCCGAAACAGTCTTAGTGCAAGTTGATGAAGAACCTTTTCTCCTGTCCTCACCAAGCTGTTGAATGTATTTAATACAATGATAAACGGACATTATTTAGCGTATTTAATTATAATGCTAACATCAGATGTAACTGAAGCTCAGATCATAAGTATCACTAGAAACTTTACGACTTGATCTTAGACCATTAAACGAGACAAGGAAAAAGTATGTCACAGCATGTTCTACAACCTTATTTGGTGGCACTACATAAGAAAGCTGATATGATGCAGGGTTCTTTTGGGGATTTTTCTTCCCTTCTCGACCAGCAAACGATAGCTTTCCATATGAGATTGCTCCTAGCAATACAGACCCTTGTGGACAACACTGCACAAATATTACAAGCACCATTAACACGTTCTGAACTTTTATGTAAGTGGAAAAGAAAAATGCAGAATGTAGCACCTTAGGGAGCTTGTCTTTGGATGGTGGACCCAAATAAATTGCTTCTTTTTTTCTAAGAAAGAATTCATTAAGTTAAAAAAAAAAACTACTATCAAAAAATAATAACACAAGTATAGCATGTGAATAAATCATTTGGCGGCATACCCTGGAACTAAAACTGAGGATTTAAAGCTACCATTTCCCATAACAGGGCCATCTGGCTGGGAGAAAAAGCTCAATCGGATGACATCCTGGATTAAAAGGAAACCATTGGAACAGTTAATAGATATTTAAAATGTGTACTCAGCATTGATGACTTCATAAAGCCTTTGCAAAAAATATGCTTTAAAGAAAATGCCCCATATATTCTGATTATGTCAGTGCGCATATAAATTGCAATAAATTATCCTCTTTTGAACACGAGCACATATTTGGTACCTAAAATCAGAGACAATTATTTTATATGCACTGTTAAATTCTGAACTGAAATGATACCTTAAAACTTCTAATATCGCAAACAATGTTTTTTTTTTATAGGTAACAGTTTCAATGTTTTACAAAATAACAAATCCCAGAGAAGACCTCATACATCATAAATGCAGAAGCTATGCAAGAACTCATGATAAATAGCAAGGATCTCCTTAAAAACTACTAACCACATTCAGTATAAATGATATCATACATGGGACAAATCCTAGTCAAAAGCAAAGTTTAAATACATTGTATGTGTACCTGTGTGATTCACATACATAGCAATATGGAGTATAATGTACATAGAAACATAGAAGTAGATTTGATTAGGGTTAGGTGACAATAATAATAAGGTGATGAATACCTATATCCGCCAACCAAACTACGTATATATTTACAAAATAACAAACTAATTACTTTTCAAATACTTGAAAACCCAATTTCCAAACAGTTCCATCATAGCAGAGAGAGAGAGTAATTCAATGCGTAGAAGCAACAATAAACCCCCGATAATTAAGTAACCAGATACTCCCACCTTCTCTTCCAAATTTCTTTCGATGAACAATACCAATTGCCTCAATTTTTCCAGATACTGCATACTGTCATGCCTGGAATAAGATAATTGATATGAGAGAGAAGAGCTTGGGGTGAAAACATCTTTTATTAAATAGTATTTAAAATCTTCAGTCTAATTCTAACTTTCACAACATTCAAGGATTACGCTGGTATACAATATTGAAGCACTAGAAACAACACCAAGGTGTTCAAATTAAGATAAGGTCACAGTTCAATCATTACCATTTTCAATATGAAGAGTTATTTTGATATGTCATTACAATCGGAATACCAACTTAAGTAGCAAAATCAGCCCAAATAGACACAAGTTTCCCCAAAGAAGAACAGGAAGCAAACAGAAAAATAAAGCAAGTGCGACTTGGTGCCTGTTATGTACCGCCTTGGAGTGGCCCATACCTTAGATATAGTTGCAGATTATATTCTCCCCCAGGAAGTTTTGAAGCATTTGGATAGACATCACCCACTGCATATACACGCTACAATTGGAAAGGGAAAAAAGAAAACTGAGCATGTCTACACTAATAGAAAGTAAACTAACACTAAAACAGGGATAAAAAGGTAAGGAAAAGGCTGCCATATTTTTACGGGGTAAACTTCACCAATTGTAATGGCAAGCAAATCTCAGAACATAGAATTGTTATGCAAATGCAGCACTATTATTTCAGCATACATTTCTAGTTTCGAAAAATTTACATTCGAGAATGGTAATTCACTTCCTAACCGCAAACAACAAGCATGAAGAATCTCACTCTAGTGAAAGGTCAACGTACATTGTTTGTGTCAGAAATCATATAAAACTGAGACTCAAATTTTGTGTCATATATGCAGTTGTTTAGTAATGGTATTTGAGGTTTTACTTCAGCTGCGTCTTCCAATTTGAACTTGTAACTGTGGAATAGAAGTAATGGATCGATATAAACTCTAAACACAGAGAAATGAAACATGAAATGAACAAAAATACACCATAACTCACATTAAAGTCACTGTTAGAATCTGTTTGCCTGAGGGCAATTTGTCACGATCCGTTGCAAGAGCACTAAGTTTAGACTCAATAGGACGATATGGAGTTCTTATCTGAAAGAAAGAAAGAAAGAAAGGTAAAAGACATTTCAATAGAGTCGACAGATTTCTTTTTAAAAAAGAATAATAACAGAGAGTAATTAGCAAAAGAAGGCATATAAATTTATAAACCCATTGTCTGCATGATGGGACTGACTTAACCTTGTTTAGAAGAGCAGCAGGTGAGAGATTCTCAGCTGCCAGTATAGCTTCAGCATCAATTCTGGTAGGTGCTTCACTGCCATCAAGTACTACTTCCTCTTTATTGATGTTTATCCCATGAAACACGACCTAGGAAACAACATAAAATTCACGTGTTGAGACTCCAGGAAGAATTATCCTGCTCTTAAAGAAATCACAATAGACATGATAACTCTAAATTCACGGGAATAACTGCATGCCATAAAATGTATTTTCGTTCACAACATAATCTGGAGCTTAGAAAAATCATCCTCAATAGTATTTTTTACAAAAAAAAATGCATATCAGAGAGCCATAAATACAATATGTACAACAGCGCTCCCTAGGAAGAGAGCCACAAAAACAAAACAAAAAAGGCAAAAGGTATCAAAGAAGAGAAATATGGCGGAATGGACAGAACGCTTTAAACCAAATTCACAATGTATCCAACAATTAGATAGAAGCCTGCTACCTCAAATTCAACAACAGTGATTTCATGACTTCCTATGCCACTTGACCAGAACTGAGCTATAGCTAATTCCATTGTCTGACCACCCACAACAGCAAAGGCAAAGCTTTTGGCATCAGGAGAAGAAAAAGTTACGTCGCTCTCCCACTTTTTAGGCCTTTGTAAGGGACAAATCTGAACATTCCAAAATGTTAAAGCAGGTCCAGAAAGTCTGATATAAATTATCATTAGAAGATGTACCTGAACAGTGTCAACAAAGAATCTTCGTGTCAACAAAGAATCTTCGTGTTGTATCAAATCCTGATGTTTGTATTGTGGCTTCAGCCCAACTAGCACCAATTGGCACTTCTATATATTTCCTCTCCATTTGGCCTAATAATGCAGTACATCCATCAAAGAGAAGAAGGAATTAGTTCCAGTCATTAAGGCAAACCAGGCCCTAGATGAAGACCACATGTCAAATTTGCCACCCTTTTAAGCAAACCAATTCAAGACTATCAAATCAACAATAACAATATTGGTAATAAGAAACAGGAGAAAAGGCCAGTTGACACTACGCCTGGCTGAAATGGCATGCTTGAAAATGAAACAACAGGTGGCCGATTCACTACAGCCATAGGCTTTGTGATAGTAACCGGGATTCTGAACAGAGGACCATGCCAGGGTGCTTTGCAATCAACCCCATACAGTTCAAAGTAGTGAAGACCCTCACTAAGATTGGTTGGATCCACAACTATACTGAAAAGAAGATAAGATTAAACTGTGATTTATTATAAAAAAAAAAAAAAGGGAGGAACTTGTAATTAA
Organism: Cyclocarya paliurus; assembly: GCA_029856935.1. Taxonomy (NCBI): domain Eukaryota; kingdom Viridiplantae; phylum Streptophyta; class Magnoliopsida; order Fagales; family Juglandaceae; genus Cyclocarya; species Cyclocarya paliurus. The sequence continues at coordinate 32,749,759 of CM056953.1, forward strand.
CTGGTAGAAGCAATTACAAGTCAGCATTAAAAACAGAAGTTACAACAAACTAGAAAGGATAATTTTTTTATATTACAAGATAATACAACAATATCCATAAAGTTAGCAAACCAGCTAAATAGGTAATCAATAAAGATGCTTGGCCAAGGTCCCCTAAAAAATAAAGGCCCCGTAGAAAGTTGTTTTTTAAGCAATGCTATATAAATCTTTTTTATATGTAAAAGCAATGATATAATAGCCTGTATCCAAGTATTCAATTACTTTACAAAGAAGAAAGGAAGTCCCATGTGTATTTTCTCTTTGTAAGAATAGTTTCACCAATTTAATGCAATAAAATCATATAAACCAAATCCCAAAAAGTACCGAAATGCCACAATTAATCAAATTTATTTCTCTATTTGAGCCTAAACATCAGGAGCATTAATTTGTTATCATGATTTTTCAACACTTTCCTCCTATTTTAATTCATGAGTCTTACTTTATCGGTCTATCTTATGATGAAGGTCCTTAATATCTACGGGCCCTGCATTCTTCCCAAAAAAATTAAAATAAATAAACAATACCATCTCAACAAGCAGGCACACCACCTACAAGTTACCCATCCACATACATACGCCCGTGAATGCTTATCTAGTAGTATGTCTACATGTTCAGAACAATTGATACTGAGGCATTCATCCCATCGGAAAGATTTAACAAAAGAAAAGAGAAATTGAATACTAGAAATAAATAATATGTACAATTTAACAAATTTGTGGATGCTTAGAAATGAAAACAAAAGGTGAAGTATATGCTAACTAACTTGAAGCTAAGCCCATTGTAAGTAAGAAGGAGATACTCAGGAACCCTCACAACTGCCTTTTTACTGGAATGCAACTCAATACACTCCTCAAAAGGAACCAATTCTTCTAAATTACTTGCATCTTCATGAAATTTCGGCTCAATTTGCACTGTCCACTGTAAAGGATGATACTCAAGTCATTGTATTAGAAAAAATGAACAGGGGAAAAAGAACATTTCTTCACAAAAAATATATCCTAAATATATTCTACCTAAGAATAAAACAGTAAGTACATGAACATATTTTACAAAACAGAAGGAAAGAAATATCATTTTTTTTTTTTTATCAGTGAAGAAGGAAAGAAATATCATATATACTCGGTGATACATATTACAAAGCATGATGTAATGAAAACAAATTTGATACAGTATAAAATGATAAGTATACTTCACGGTTACTGCACGATGAGAATAGGTTTCTTGTGTGTGTGAGAGAGAGAGCGTAAGAGAGAGAAATTTCTGTAAATAACCAATGATTACAACAACAGGCTCAGTAGTACTCCAAAAAAATCAAGAGAAACCACACCACAATTAATCAAAATAATATTTCAAAATGTCTCATATTTTTACTAAAATACCTTTTTCCCTTAAATAAAAAGAAGAAATATAAATCACGTCTTAGCCCAGAATACAACACTAAAATATGTAATGTCCCAGTCATATTGATTGCTCCAGCAATTTCACGCTCGGAACAAGGAACAAGGAACAAGTTGGTAGCCTATGTGTCATGGCTTAAGAATTAGTAGAAGCTGCTGTCAAGCAGCCATGAAGGAGTTGGATGAGTTGCAGTGGAATGACAGTTTTGTTAGTTGAAGTGAAGTTGTTGTCGTTTACTTTGGTAGAAAAGCTGTAAGTCGTGTAGTGTTAGAACAGCGTCATGTGTGTTAGTAGAAGGGTGTTATTGTTAACGGAGATAATTTAGGATACTTCAATATTTGATTTGTAATATTTTAGGAAGCTTTCCTTATAGCTAGCTTGTATATATAGCAGATAATTAGGCTGTAAATACGATGGAGAGACTTACCTGTAGCACTTTGGCGCTGGAAATATGGCAACACTGATGTAAAATCTCTTCTATATAGTGAAAGGAAACCCTATGGAAAGGGCATTCAGACCAATTTGACATGGTATTAGAGTCAGGTTTGGGACGGTGTCATTTTAATTGGAAATAATTGCAGAAGATCATACGATGTCGTTTGTAAATAAGGGATGTATAAACAGATGAAATCTGGAGGGAAAAGGAAACGGAAATTTGATATTCATCTTCGGTTTCTCTCTCTCTCTCTCTCTCTCTCTCTCTCTCTCTCTATCTTTCTCTCTACTTCTTGGATATTGACTATCTCGAATTAGTCATTGAAGGGGTCCATTACATTATGGATTGCAGCAAGAGTCCACTTCAAGAAAAACGACACCGTATAATGGGCTTTGCAAGTGTAATGGGGTCCATTACACTATGGATTGAAGTCGTCAGTTCTTTTTTTTTTAAAGAAAATTTTATTACCATGAATAAGCAAAGCCCAAGTACACAGGACATATACAAATGAAATACCTACTTTACACTAGAAACAAAAAGAGGCTAAAGCAAATCCTGAAAATTATCAACATTCAATACAAGAGCCTTAGCCCACAAACACAAAGTACTAAAGAAGAAATCCCTAAGTTCTCCCAATGAGCGTTCTTCGAAGCATATCCCATTCCTTTCCAACCAAAGACACCACATCAAGCACAAAGGAATCATCTTCCATACGGCAGCATCACGTTTTCTTCCTTCAAAACCATTCCAACATGCAAGAAGATCCACCACTTCCTTAGATTATCAATTGAGAATATTAAATCATAAGCTAATTCTTTTTTTGACCTTCCAAAACAGCACTCTAGTAACTTCATTTTCATCCAGCATTCTTACCCACTAGTGAGCTGGCACATAATCTACCCCTAACTCATGCCAAACCCTTTTTTTTTTTGTAAGTAAACAATTTTATTAATCAATGAATAGGCATAGCCAAGTACATTACAAAGGTATGCCCCAACTATGTAGGCGCAATAGAGACAAGAAAATCATGTAAATCCAGGCCATTAAAGTCAATAGCAATGGCCCAAGTACATAGAGTGCTAATAAAAAAAGCTTTTAGTTCCTCCATTGATCTCTCCTTGTCTTCGAACGTCCGATCATTGCACTCCTGCCACAAACACCACATGATGCATATAGGGACCATCTTCCACACAGCTTTAATCTGTTGAATGCCTCTTAGATTTGTCTAGCTAGCCAGAACGGTCACCACTATTGCGAGCATAACCCAAGCCAAGTCCAGTCTGCTGAACACCTCATTCCATAACACTCCAGCTGTCTCACAATGTAGTAGGAGATGGTCCACAGACTCGCCCCCATTCCTACACATGCAGTACCAATCGGCGATGATCACCTTGCGTTTCCTCAAATTATCAATTGTGAGGATCTTACCCAAGAAAGTTGTCCACAATAAGAATGCTGCTTTGGGAGGCACCTTATGTCTCCAAAGCCTTCTCCACGGAAACTGAATATTCGGCTCTTGTGTTAGAGACTTGTAGAAAGAGCGAACCGAGAATAATCCTTTACCTGCAGGTATCCACCACAACATATCTTCTCGCTGGTTACTCGGTTTTATGGAGTACAAAAGGCTGAAAAAGTCTTCAAAGCTGCTCATTTCCCAATCTTGTGCCGCCCTACTAAAATTTGGATTTGCTCCCTCGATATCACCATGACTTCAACCACTGAAACTTCTTTGGCACTTGCAACCCGAAAAAGTGAAGGAAATAAATCTTTTAAAGCACTGTTACCACATCAAATGTTACTCTAGAATTTAATCCTAGAACCCTCACCCAAAAGAAATCTTGTGTGTCGAGTAAAGACCTCCCATCCTCTTCTTATGTGTTTCCACAATTCCACTCCATAAGCCCCTCTCACTTCTTTAGTACACCAGCCCTCCCATAAGCCTCCATATTTTCTCTCAATCACCAACTTCCATAGGGCTTTCGATTCCTTATTGTATCTCCACAACCAATTTCCAAATAACGCCCGATTAAAAATTCTCATATTTCTAATACCCACCACTGGAGATAGGGTAACATACCTTCTCCCAATTGACTAGATGGAATTTGAACTCCTCACCCACTCCACTCCACAAGAAATCACGTTGAAGTTTCTCAATTGGACCGCCACACTTGCTGGGATAGGGAATAGAGACAGAAAGTAAGTTGGTAGATTAGATAATGTACTCTTGATCAAGGTAATCCTACAATCTTTCAATAGGTACATTCTCTTCCATCCTGCCAGTCTCCACTCTACTTTCTCAATCACCGTGTCCCATAATGAAGAAGCTCTCAAGGCAGCCCCCAACAGGAGTCCAAGGTCAGTCATAGGAAGAGAGGCAATCTTACACCCTAGAGTGCTAGCCAACTATCTTATATTATGAACACCTTCAATTGGCACTATCTCTGATTTGTCAAAGTTCACTTTCAAACCGGACCCCTGCTTTAAAACAAAGGAGAGGGGCCTTCAATGCTCGAACCTAGTTATGATTTGCCTCACAAAAGATAAGTGTGTCATCTGTAAATAACAAATGAGAAATATTAATAATTCCCCTATCTAGGGCTCCAATCGAGAAGCCAACCATGAAACCATCATTAACCAGTGCCGAGGTCATTCTACTTAGCGCCTCCATCACAATAACAAAGAGCAGTAGGGACAACGGATCTCCTTGTCTTAAACCTCATGTGCTATTAAAAAAACCAGTTGGGCTTCCATTTATCAAAACTGAGAATTTCACCGTTGATATGCACCAGCAGATCCACGACCGCCACCTCTCCCCAAAACCACACCTCCCAAGAAGGTAAAGTAGAAAATCCCAGTTAACGTGATTGTACGTCTTCTCCATGTCCAGCTTGCAAATGATCCCGACAGTGCCAGCTTTCAATCTACTGTCAAGACATTCATTGGCAATAAGAACTGTGTCTAAAATCTATCTAGTGTCTAAAATCTGTCTACCCTTTACAAATGCATTTTGGGGTTTTGTAATTATCATCCCCAATACCTCACCTAGACAATTCACAAGCACCTTGGAAATTATCTTGTATACCTAATTTAGTAAGCTATTGGGCTGGAACTCCCTAATCTCCTCTACCCCAACCTTCTTCAGCAACAATGCAAGAAAAGTAGCGTTAAGGCTTTTCTCAAATTTTTCAGCCGAGAATAGCTCCTGAAACACCCTCATAAGATCATCCGTTAACATGTCTCAGTATGTTTGAAAGAAGCCCATAGAAAAGCCGTCAGGACCCGGTGCCTTATCTTTGACCATTCTCCTCACCACTTCGTGAACCTTCGCCTCCTCAAAATGCCTCTCCAACCAACAAACATCATGCGGCCCAATGGACTCAAAACCAAGCCCATCAAGCGTAGACCGCCATCCCACCTGCTCGGTAAGTAATTGCTCAAAAAAATCAACTACATGATTATGAATCACCTGATCTTCCTTACAATCAACACCATCAATTTCAGCATCTCAATGTTGTTGGTTCTTCTATGAGAGTTACCTATTCTGTAGAAGAAGTTTGTGCTTCAATCTCCTTCCTTTAACCACAATACTTTTCGATTTTTCACGCCAAAAGGTCTCTTCTAATAAAATAATCCTCTCAAGATCTGCGACCAACATTGTCTTCCGAGTTAATTCATCCTGTGTGAGAGTCTAATTCTCTTATATCCTCTCTAACTCCTGGATCTCCATCACCTTACTTTTCTTGCGTTCCCCTATATTACCAACAGATTGAGTGTTCCAAAACTTTAAATCTTTTTTTAGAACTTTCAGCTTACTGGCAAAGATGAAGTTAGGGGTACCCTGTATCTGATATGAGGACCACCACTGTCTAACCCTGTCCACAAAACCTTTCGATTTCAACCACATATTTTCAAATTTAAAGTACCGGCACCTTCTTGAGAGACCACCACAATCCAGCATGATAGGCCAATGATCCAAATAAAGACGAGGCATTCTCTTTTGACATACATCCGGAAAATGACTTTCTCATTCTGGTGATATTAAGAATCTATCCAGTCGAGACCACGTCAAAGAACCTCCCGCTAGAGGCAAATCCACTAGGTTCAAATAAAAAATGCACTCCGAGAATTCTGTCATTGCCGACGCAGTCTTCTATTTCCAGAGCATTCACTTGGAAATCTTATGACATTAAAAACCCCACCAATGCACCATGGAAGGTCCCACCAGCTATGAACTCTAGCTAATTCTTCCCACAATAGTCTTTTGTTGTTGTCTAAGTTTGGTCCATAAACACCTGCAAAAGCCCACATAAAGTTATTTTGTCACACTCTTAAAGGAGCATGCCATCATGAACACCCCTACGAATTCCTCCCTTTTCTCCACCACCCGTCTATCCCACATCACCAATTCACCTCTTGACGCCCCATTAGATACCAAAGACACCCAATCCACATTTACACAACTTCATATACTTTGCACAATTCTTCTAGTAATTAATTTCAGCTAAAGTCTCGTTTGTTTTCAGAAAACATCTCATCTCATCTCAATTTCATTATTACACTTTCCCAAATTTCAATATAAAATAAAATAAATAATTCAACTTTTTCAAATCCATCTCATCTTATCACATCTAAATATTACAACTTTCCCAAATTCCAATACAAAATAAAATAAATAATTTAACCTTTTCAAATCCCAAAATAAAAATAATATTAAAAAATATATTCTAACAATACTTTATTTAACTTTTTAATTTTAATCTTAACTCATCTCATCTATCTCATCTCATCTATCTCATCTCATCTCATCTCCGAAAACAAACGAGGCCTAAGTCTCCTGTAAACATACAATGTCCGCCTTTCACTCATGAAGCAAATTTCTTATTTGGTGACGCTAATTGGCCTCATTGAGCCCACGGACATTCCACGACACAATTTTGGATTTCATTGAGGGGAGGCTAGCCCTTTCCCTTTTGATTTGTCCCTGCTAGAACTACCCTCATAATTCAGCTACCATGTTACCTCTTAAGCTCCAGTTGTTTTTTTAGCTAGCATTCCTATGTTATTGGTGCCCCACTTCAATGACGGTAAGCAAAGCCATAAACTGTTCATCAAAGCCTTCACAATCCATCCCCACACATTGTTGTATTTCCTTCACCTTGTGAAATTCCCAGTCTGAAACACTAGATTGATCTCGTAACAAATAATTTAGAGGGATGGGCTCACCCACTCTGAATTCCAATGGCAAACACTGTGTCTCTTCCACAAAAACATTTCCACCCTCCCCAATAGGCCCACTGTGCACCTAGACAAATCTCTGGGAATTCTCTTCTTCAAAAAATGAAATTTCTTCACTACCAGATTGGGAAAGGTCATCTGAACACGCCTCCAGATTTTCCTCTCAATGTTCGTCCAACTCAAAATCATCAAGGAGTTGTTTTTGGGGGTTTGCCAGAATATTCCCTTCTCCCCCACAGCCCATCGGCACTTTCTGGTCACCGCTTGATGGTGAACCAACACACGGTGATGTAGAAATGCCCACTGGATGCTTCATCGCCATTTTCTGGACACAAAGCGTGTACTAACCACCAACTGACTACTCCACCGCCATCGTCGGCATCTTCAGTGTCCCCATTGATGGACCCTCAGCCGACCGCATGCTTCACGTCACATTTTCTAGTTGAAGAATAAGGCTTCCGCCATTGGAGGGAGCCCCTTTGCGTGCTCTCCACACGGGCTGGGTCTCGTGACTTCTTCCATCATACTGCCCCATGGGCTGAGGCCCAATCCGTCGGCCCACTTGACTTCTCCCTAGGGGCGGAATCTCATTATTTCTCCACAGGCCCAACTCCCTTACCAGTTCGAGCCTCACCCCCCTTTACTTGCCCGGTCTCTGTCTCTTTCCTTATTACCCTCAACACACCTCAGCACTTTTTCCACCTCATCCTGCAACTTCCACAATTGTGCCTACATCTCCACCAACGTGCTGCGTACGTCAACCTCCTCCAAGCCGACAACTTCCTTGTCAATTCCCCCCTTATGTAGAGCAAAACGAGGGGCTCTATGCATATTTTCAACAGTGTACCCATTTTTAGACCTACCACCGCCGTCCCCTACTCACGGTTCACGGTGATTCCCCGCCTGTGTGAGCACCTCCTTATAGGACCGTGTATTCAGTTGAAGCTCCACCATTGGCCTCAACTATGCTCCTCCGCGAGAACTGACAATTTGGCTTGAATGCCTTTCCATAGGATTTGTTCATCTTTATATAGGGAGGAATTTACAAAGTAGTGCCTGAAAATCAGGCAAGATTCTTGCCATGTTTCTGGCCATGTTTCCAGGAAACATGTCTATAAACTAGTGCCATAATTCCTGGACAGATTTTATAATAGTTAGTGGCTGACATGTAAAGTTAGTGGATGTTACAATGATGTTAGTAATCTTATCTTAGTAACATCCCCCCTCAAATTGATGCTGGGAAATCTAGAAGCATCAATTTGTCAATCAAGAACTGATGTCGATGCCGAGGAAGAGCTTTAGTGAAGATGTCAGCTGTTTGAAGTGTGGTGGAAATGTGAGGAAGAGTAATCACATGCTTGTCAAAAGCTTCACGGATGGAATGACAATCAACTTCGATGTGTTTCGTGCGCTCATGGAAAACAGGATTAGCAGCAATCTGGATAGCACTAGTATTATCAGCATAGAGAGTAGTGGAATGAAGCTGAGGAAAACCAAGTTCTCCTAATAGACCACGAAGCCATGTGATCTTAAAGCAAGCAGAAGACATAGCACGATACTCAGACTCAGTGGAGGATTTGGAAACTCTATCTTACTTCTTACTCTTCTAAGAAATGATTGCATTGCCTAAGAACATGCACCATCCAGTAACAGAACGACGAGTATCTACACAACCAGCCCAATCGGCATCACTATATCCTGTCAACTGTAAAGAGGATTCTTTAGGAAAGAATAACTCACTTGTAGAGGTACCCTTTAGATATCGGATAATGCGACGAACAACAGCTAAATGAAGATGTCGGGGGGCCTGCATAAATTGATTGACCTACTGCACAACAAAAGAAATGTCAGGACAAGTAATCGTCAGGTAATTCAAACTCCCAACTAGCTGCCGATATAGAGATGAATCTAAGAGAAGCTCGCCTTCTGCCCGATTAAGCTTGAGATTTACTTCCAAGGGAGTAAGAACAGAGTTACCCGATTGGAGACCAGCCAATGAAATCACCTCCTGCGTGTATTTGTGCTGGTTTAATAATATACCGGTCGGAGTAGTATGCACCTCAAGACCAAGAAAGTACTGCAGGGGACCAAGATCTTTTATGTGAAAAGAGGCCTTGAGATGCTGCTGTAATTGCTGAATTAATTCAGTATCGGATCCAGTAATCATAATGTCATCAACATATATCAAAAGCAAGACAATTCCTGCAGAAGTCTTGCGAAGAAAAAGAGAGGAATCATACAGACTCTGAGTAAAATGAAAAGCAAGTAGAGTAGAGCGAAATTTATCAAACCATGCACGCGGAGCCTGTTTCAATCCATATAAGGATCGGCGTAGACGACAAACCTCTGAAGAAGATGTAGCAAACATGCCGGGAGGTGGAGACATATAGATTTCTTCCTTTAGATCCCCATGTAGAAAAGCATTTTTCACATCCATTTGTCGGAAAGACCACCCTTGTGACGCAGCAAGTGCCAAGATAGTCCTCACAGTAGTCATTTTGGCAACAGGTGCAAATGTCTCTTCATAATCAATACCATACTCCTGCCGATTCCCAAGAGCCACGAGACGGGCCTTATATCTGTCTAGTGAGCCATCAGATTGAAACTTGACTAAGTATAGCCATTTACAACCAATGGGTTTGACACCAGAGGGACAAGTTACAATTTTCCAAGTGTGATTGTCTTGAAGGGCTTGGATTTCTTTTTGCATGGCTTGCTGCCAACATGTTTGGATGGTTGCTTTGGTATAGGAATGAGGAACAGAAACAGTGTTAAGAGTTGCAGTGAGCAAGGTATGAGGAAAACCATACCTATCTGGTGGATGTATAACCCTGGTGGAACGCCGAGGTACAAGAACTGCAGAATCAAATGTCGGATCAGTGTCTGGAAGGTGCGTTGTAGGAGGGAAAAGACGTCGATACACCATACCTAGTTTAAATCGCTCAATAGGAGAGGACACATCATCAAAAACAGGTAGAAAAGTAATAAGAGGATCAGAAATAACCTGAGATTGAAAGAAATATTGATTTTCAAAGAAAATCACATTCCGAGAGATTCGAAATTTGTTTGCATGAGCATCATAACAAACAAATCCTTTCTGAGTAGGACTATATCCCATAAAAGCACACGTGACAGATTGGGCAGCAAGCTTGTAACGCTCAACAGGTGATAGATGAACAAAACAAACACACCCAAAAGTATGAAAGGATTGATACTCAGGAGATATGCCAAATAATCGAAAATAGGGAGAATCATAATTTAGAGTGATAGTAGGCAAACGATTGATCAAATAGACAGCAGTAGATAAAGCTTCTACCCAAAACTTAGAAGGTACAGAAGAATCAATCAACAAAGTACGAACATCTAAGAGATGACGATTCTTACGCTCAGCGACTCCATTTTGTTGAGGTGTATTAGGACAAGAACGCTAAGAAATGATTCCCTTTTGTTGAAGAAAGGCTTGAAAAGAGTGAGACATGTATTCCCCCCTAAGTCGGAGCGTAAAGTTTTGATACAAGTACTAAATTGTGTCTCGACAATCGCAACAAATTTTGAAAAACAAAAAACACATCAGTTTTAGAACGGAGAAAATATATCCAAGTGAATCGACTATAATCATCAATAAACATCACAAAATAACGATATTGACCATAAGAAATAACAGGACTCACACCCCAAACATCAGTATGCACAATCTCAAAACAATTAGTAGCACGACTACCATGTGCAGGAAAAGGTAAAGTTTCACTTTTACCAAGACGAAAAGTAGCACAATCAAAAGATATAGAAGAAGAAAAAGATTCTTTATTGCCCAAACAACCATGTTTCATAAGATGAGTCAAGACAATAGAATTAGGATGACCCAATTTCTTATGCCAGACTTCATTTTTATTGGCAGTAGCCGTACAAGCAAGAGAAACAACAGTAAGAATAGAAAATTGTAAAAGAAATAAAAGTCCTACTTTAGGCCCCTTCGCGATCACTGTTCCCGACACCTAATCCTGCACAAGACAACCACCACGAGAGAAATGAACATCACAGTTATTATCTACCAATTGTCCTACAGAAATCAAATTGGTAGATAGACCAGGAGAGAAAAACATCGTGAAATGAAGAGCCCAAATTACCAACAGCAGTAATAGGAAGGGTGCTGCCATCAGCAATCTGAATATTTTGTGTCCCTTTATACTAACAAATATCATGAAGACTCGTCGTATTACCAATCATATGATTAGAAACACCCGAATCAACAATCCAAGAAGTGAGATTAGTACCCGTACCTTGCAGGCCTAAGGCTGTAAAAGCAGACACAATCATCTGTTGGACCATTGCTGGTGTGAGAACAGATGAGTTAGAGCTTACGGTGAGTGGTGCAGAAGAAGAAGATGACTGAACAGTAGCCTGAAAAGCTTGGGGTTGACGATTTTGAGGACGCACTCGACAGTCTTTGATAATATGGCCCGCTTTCTTGCAATAGTTACAAAATTTCTTAGAACAGTTGCGAGCAATATGACCAAACTCCTTCCAATTGAAGCATTGCAACTGGTTCTTCCCTTTCCATTGTGCGGCATAAGCTACATTCATGGCATCAGGAAAGACTTTCTCAGAGGTCATACTCATCTGCGTGGATAATCGTTGTTCTTCACGCAATAATTCGCCCAAACAAGTATCCAAGGACGGAACCGGATTACGATTCAATAAACCGGCTCGAACAGGTTCAAATTCAGGCCGGAGTTTCATCAAAAAATGATCACGTTGACTTTCAGCATGAATTGCTTTAAGAGCCACAAGTGCCGTAGAGGAAACCTTCGCATGAATAATAGCAGAATATTCGCTCTAAAGGTTAATGAAACTAAAATAAAATTGCTCAATGGTAGAATTACCTTGCTTGTAATTACTCATTTCCAACTCTAATTGGAATTTTCTAGCACTGTGGTCTTGATGGTAAATACGGTGGAGATAGTCCCACATAGCCTGGGCCGTAGTAAAACAGCGAAAATTGGTCACGAGATGAGCTCAATCGTCCCCAACAACCAAGATGCCACCATGGCATCCTTGACATCAGTGAGAACTTTAGCAGAACCATCAATGTGGTGTGATAATGCTTTTCCTTTCAAGAACATTTTGAATTGAAATTCCCACGTAGGGAAATTCTTTCCAGTAAATCGAACAATAGTATTCTCAAGAGACATGATGGAAGGGACTAAAAAAAATAGTTGGGCAAATTAAATATTTTTTTTTTTTTAGTAGACCCACTGAAATAGACTCAGGCAGGCACGACAAGACAAATAGATGGGCCAAGATAAAGAACAACTTAAATAGCAAGCCCAAATAATTAAAAAATACGAGATACTTGCCCAGAATCCTTCAAACTTGCGGATTCCAGCCACGACCTCTTATCAAACTTCAGCACAACACTCAGCCCACGCTACGTGAGGTCCTGTTGTCGACACCAGGAGAAATCGAAGCTGCCGACCACAACAAAAGCAGCCGACCACCACTTAGCTACCCAAAGAAACTGCCGACCACCTTACAGCTGCCACGTAGCCCACCGTCTGCCACAGATAGAGCCGATATGCCCACAAGCACCAAGAATCACCACAACTTCACACCAGAAGTGATCGATGAACACTCGGCAAGCACCAGAAATTGCTGACAGCCACAAAAGAGCACAGCCACCACGAAGAAGACAACACCGAAAGAAGTGGCTCGCACAAAACAAAGTCGACTACACTCGGAGAAGTGGTCGATGACCAGCTCCGACAGCCACCAAAATTCAAACCCACCAGGTTTGACTCCACAGAGATACCGAAATTCAAACTCAGAATAGTGATAAGAAAAAAATCGCACCTTGTGATTAAGACTCAAGCAACAGAAATCAGAGTAGCTCTGATACCATGACAATTTTGGCTTGAATGCCTTCCCATAGGATTTGTTCATCTTTATATAGGGAGGAATTTACAAAGTAGTGCCTGAAAATCAGGCAAGATTCTTGCCATGTTTCTGGCCATGTTTCCAGGAAACATGTCTATACACTAGTGCCATAATTCCTGGACAGATTTTATAATAGTTAGTGGGTGACATGTAAAGTTAGTGGATGTTACAATGATGTTAGTAATCTTATCTTAGTAACAAGAACCACCCATGCTTCTCCCTTCCTGCATACACTCCCTCAATCTCCTTCATCCCCTCCCCACCTCATCCTACAACTTCCACAATTGTGTCTACATCTCCACCAACGTGCTATGTACGTTAATCTTCTCTAGGCAGACAACTTCCCTGCCAATGCCCCCCTTCTGTAGAGCAAAACGAGGGGCTCTATGCATATTTTCAACAGTGTACCCATTTTCAGACCTACCACTGTTGTCCCCTACTCGCAGTTCATTGTGATTCCCTGCCGGTGTGAGCACCTCCTTATGGGACCGTGTATTCGGTTGAAGCTCCACCATTGGCCTCAACTGTGCTCCTCCGCGAGAACCATCCATGCTTCTCCCTTCCTACATACACTCCCTTAGCGCCTCCCTCAATCTCCTCCATCCCCTCCCCCCCTCCTCTTCAGGTATAAAGATAAAACTTTGCCTTCCTCCCTCACTATATTCGACTATCGCCATATATCAAACACGACTATTCAAGCACCGATGTGCTACCAAACTGCAATATCCTTCCCTAATCGTCGTGTAAAACTCCTTTTTATCTCCTTTCAAATAGTCCTCCAGTGCTCTCCCAAGCCATTGCACTGTGGAAAATCCTAGCAATAACTCGTGCTCTATCTTCCATCCTCTCTCTATGATACGCAGGAAACTACCTTCCTTCACAAACGAAAATAACTTTGATTCTATCACAAGCTCTCTTGTATACACCATCTGGATATCGTCGTTGTGCTACAACGATCGTTAACGTAGCAACACCATCGACGAAACGGAAAAACTTAATCTTCGCAAATGTATGGAGAGATGCTTAAAGTTAGTTACGGTGGTAACTTTATGCCAAACCCTTATCTTATGAGGTATTCGACTTTTTCCAATTCTGCCTTTGTGACTTCATCAGTCTACTAGTAGCAGCATGCCAGTACTTCTCGCCCTAACTATGAAGCTTGAACGAAGGCATACGGGTATAGCAGTGGTGAATCAGAGCTTGCAGGTAGCCCTCACCTCAGCAGGTGTATGTGATAGCAGGAAATCCGAGTTTGAGTTTATGTTCCATAGGGGGAGGGGAGCTATTAAGAACATCAATTCATTACATCTCTGTACTAAAGCAAGCAATCAAAGACAAAATCAAATACTGCAATCAAGAACTCAAGATAGATGCAGCTACCTATTCCTAATACATTCTGATTAAATCAATCCATCAATGAAACTGGAATTCATACTGAAATAACTTATGCAAAAACCAAATACAAAACTGGAATTTGTAAGCACCAAAGGCACAACTTAAGTACACAAGAAATATAGAAGAGAAACGCCTACAAGAAGGTGAAAAGATACAAGAAAATCATCATGCCTAGTCCATTAAAGTCTACAGATGCAGTCCAAAGGAAAAGGGTATTGATAAGAAGTTCTTGGACTCCTTCATCGTCCATTTGCAATCCTCGAAGTTTCTATCATTTCTTTCCTTCCAAATATGCCAAATGACAAAAATAGGAACCGTCTTCTGCACTGCTGCAACTTACGAGCACCCACCTAGCCTTCTCCAAGAACAAAAAATCCACAATTCTTTTGGGCATGGCCCAAGCCAATCCAACCCAACTGAAGAAATTATTCCACAATGCACTTGCAATCTCCCAATGATGTAGAAAATGATCAATGGACTTCTCACTCATCTTACACATGCAACACTAATCAATCACAACTACGTTCTCTTCCTTTTATTGATCGGAACTATGTGGCTCTTCCTTAAATTATCCATGGTGAGAATCTTCCCAAAAGAGGCTGTACAAGCGAAAAAAACAAAGCTCTCAATGGCACCTTGAACGCCAAAGTCTCTTCAATGGAAATAGGTAGTTAACATGAGAAAATGGTATATTATAGAAAGAACAAACACTAGACAACCCTATCTTGGACGAGGCCCAATGAATCTTGTCTTCGCCTCCAAATCTTGTGCTGCTCTAATAAAGCCAACATTCCAAGAGGAGCACCACTCGAAATTTCCAAATTGTCCACCACAGAAGCATCTTAAGCATGAGAAACACAATAATGATCCAAGAAAAATTCCTTGAAGACCCTATCTCCACACCACAAATCATGCTAGAACCCAGTCCTGTATCTGTCTTCCACCTCAAATCTAATATGGATAGAAAACTTCCCCCAACCTTTTCTGATATTCTTCCATATACCTATCTCATGCAGCCCTTAGACCTTGTAAGTACTCCACCCACCTCAAAAGCATCTATTTATGGAATTTCCTACTTCTTTCCACACATAACTCATTTTACTAATGCCAAAGCCATTTTCCTAGTAATGCACGGTAAAACAGAAGCAGATTGTGAGCCCCCAACTCACCCACCATATCACCAATGGTTATTTTTGTCTCCACTAACACCTTTGAATCTCCGATTTACAGAGCTCTCAACCTTAGAAGAGTTCTTATCTAAATCCACCAGCTCTTCGTGTCCCTTTCAGCACTACCCCCACAATGTAGAGATGGACTTTCAAACATCTCAACAAACCCAATACTCCTTCCATGAAGAACTTCTTTGTCCATCCATCAATTGAATTATGATACCCTTGGACAAAGCATCAATCACAACACCAGCCAGATGACCACTAGTCTCCAGCTACCCTTTCTGTTCATCCATTGACTGAGGAAACCAAGTTGCCGGCGCATCTGTGAGAATAACCAATTCAAGACCTCAACCTCTTGAAGTCAATCCCCATTAAAAGATTTGGCCCACCACTTAAAACCAACGGCTGGGTTTCAGCCAACCACTCCATTATGATGATGAAGATAGAAACAATGACAAAGCTAGTAATATAATCAAACTGGAAAGGACGAAATAAAGATCTCCTTCAAGAATTTTTGCTAAGCAACAAGGTTGACTTTTTTATATAAGTAAGCAACAAAGCTAACTTACAAGCTAGCTTTAAGGCCAACCACTCTTCATACTGATGATGGTTGGAAAGTTAAAAAGCATTGGCATGAAGTGACAAAATTAGATGAATTTGTATCAAAATGTGCCAAGGGAAAATATAAATACTATTTGCAGTTACTTATCCCAAAAAAATATTGTTTGCAAAAGGCAGAAGATACTTTCATGACCATATAAATGATTGTGATAGAAGATAACTAAATTAGTAAAATTAGCTATGTAGTAGCACTATTTGGGCATAACTAGAGTGAGGGAGAAACTGAAAATAGTGGCTGAAGCATTTATTGGAAAATAGGTAAGCAACCAAAATTTTATCACTATATGATGTCTCAAAGAGAAATTAATTTAGTTTAAAAAGAGGCTTAAAATTCAATGAATTAAAAATTATATTATAATATATATCCACCAAGTCTATCAATATTCTTACCTCAGTGGATTGTTGGCAAGCACTAGCCTCCCTTAGGTAAATGCCTCAATATGTAGGAGCTGTAATCAATTAACATAACAAACAGTGTAATTTTAGTTCACAAAAGGATTTTGTGAACAGAATACCATAGAATAGGTTATATACTTGATTACAGGCAAGACAAAGCATTCTCTATATCTTTCAAGTCCAAAATATTGATAAATCAAATACCATAAGAAAAACCTTCCTAAAAAATCACCAAAAGAAAAAATTATCGACTCTGACACGGGCTGTCCAAAATCCTATTCGAAGCTCATAAAGATTCAACTGTGGAGGGAGAGAGGACCAAAACTTACCTGATTTTCCAGATTGGTTAATCTTTATTTGATACCATACACTTGGAACATCCCGAGACTTCTGTATATATTCATGTGCCCTGTCATGAACAAATCCACATCATACTTATATAGAAGCCAAACAAAGTATGGAGATAAGAATGAGCTAAGGTCAAAAGCCCAAATCTAACTTGTCAACTTGTATAAGCCCTTGTCCAGTGGTTAATTTATCTTCAGGCAGACTGCCGACAGGAACAGCTGTATTCTCAAGAGCCTTTCTCACACTATAGGGGCTCACAGGAATGCCCTCGGCCTGCATAGAAAATGTTACATATCTGAAGCTTCTGCATAAAGAGCAGCAGCAAGATGGCAAAGACAAAAAACATGACTAAAAGGAATGCAAACCAAAAGACCTTCATCGCACTTAAGAGTAATGCAATTCCCCACATGCAGACGGAGACGCCATTGATGTTCCATTCATAAGCATTCATCTTTGAAGAGTCCATGTAGGAACAGGAGCAACAGCCCCACCGGGAGCACTTATACAGACGCCAAGATCTCCATCAGTCGTTGGTCCCCGACTGGACCTGCATGCAATTTAAGCCAATCATGCCTCCTTAAAATACGAGCCAGAAAAGAGACCTCAAGGCTGCAAAAGTAGGGAACTCGTGTTATAATGTCAGAGTCAGACAAAATAAGTTTATTTACCAAGTGTATTCAAGCCCTTCACTGGGAGGTTCAACCACACAATGAGCCGCAGAAGCCATTGCAGGAGAGACATAAGCACCAACTCCTATTATGCTTGAGGTGGTACCACCAGGTTCACCAACAGTGCTAAATGCTGGCCCACTATTGCCAGCACTACTCACAAAAATCCTCCGATGTTTATGCACCACCTAAATTTAAAACCAACAGGAACATTTATAGCATATGGCTTGAAAAGACAAAAATAATGAAAAAAGCAAACCAAAAACCATCCCAGACGAGTTCACATGGTTAAGAATGGATACTTCATTAAGAAGGTCAACAAATCGACCATAGTCCGGCAATAATGTAGGTTCTCCATAACTCATGTTGATGAGATCGCACTTGTGCTGGGAAAAAAAAATTGGCCATGCTTAAGATGTCTTGAATCTTAATCACTTGCAGTGTGTAATATAAAACAAACACACCCACAATTAACAGTATTAAAATCCTTAACCAAATAAAACAAATTCAGAATGTACAACATTTTAGATAAATACATAGTCAATACAAATAAATGACAAGGCACCTCCACTGCAGCTATCAAAGCCTTAGTCAAGCCGATGCCTGTCTCCATTGAACCCAACCGTGTATCTCCAATTTTACAAGATATTAACTGTGCTCCAGGTGCAATCCCATTCAACAAGGGCTCCTAACAGCAATAAAATATATCAGAAAGTATAATAATTTATTAAGGGGAAAAAAAGCTTCAGGTGAAAAACTTGAGACAAACTTGTACAGTTGTACCTTTGGGTGGAAAGCAGTGGCAATACCAGCAACATGAGTGCCATGAGGGGAGCAATCCGTTACAAAACTTAAAATTTTCCTTCATCGTACACATTAAACAAATGAACAGGCATCTAATTTGCTAAAGACACCAAACTTCCGTTCAGCCCTGCGAAGGTAGATTCTATAGAGTTAAAATATCCAAATGCAAAGATCTATAAAGTCCATCATCACCAGTTACAGAGATTGTTCAAAATTAAAGCACCAAACAGGAATAAGTCAACAATTGCTACAAATAGAACATCACACTCTCCGAGATAATAAATGTGTGATCAAGTGCTTAATAAACCAACAATAGCAATACTTATCAAGAATAGATAATAATCCAACAAAAGCAATTTCATATGTCAAGCTTCTTTTTTCTTTTTCTTTATTGACAAGCGATGTCATATGTCAAGTTTCATTGAAACTAAAAATAGCTTAGCACTTACAAAAGAGAAATATAAAGGAAAAAAGGAATTCCACATTTTTAAAAGCATGGTTTACAGACCTACACATGAGGACCAAGTCTTAAGCAAAGGCCTTCCAGGGAACATGCTGACAGTTCAGTGTCATAACTTCTCCAAAGTGACAGAGTCTGGAATTTTGAACACAGTTTTTTTTTATTGGCACCAGATGTCCAGGAACAGCATCCCGACTAATCCTGAGGGTGTACAGGCCCTCGACAAGCAGTTTTCCGCAAGTACACCTCAGATAATTCAAGGGAAAAATTGTTTGCACCCAGTGGGATTCAAACCTTGGACCTTGGAGAGAGCATACCACCCTTGAACACAGTTAAATACAATGGTTTCACTTAAGTCCAAGGCACCAAAATTGCAATTCCAATATAGATACCAAACTATTTGTAACTCCTTTTCCAGGCCTTCTAAGCTGTAATTCATAACGACTTCAAATTCGAAAAACATTCAAAGTTACGGGTATCTGGAGATTGTTGGATTAGCTTACAACCAGACATAAAACATAATAGCATCCAACAGAAATCAGCATGTGATGAACATATAGATACGGATGGTAAAATACGTATTGAATTCCAGGCAGCAAGTAAAGTGTGCAGTAAAACAGATATTAGCATTCTAGTATTTCATGCTTCAGCTGGACTACAAAAACACTTGTTCTAGAACCCCCAATCTCACCAACCACCCGTGCTTATAGGGGATGCGGGTGCAAAGAAAAACAGAGAGGAATCTTATTCCCACTAGATAGAACAATTTTGATTTTTTCAATTGCACAAATAGGCTACAAGACTGTTCCTAGAAGGATTATGAGATTCTAGTTTCATTTGCCTCAGGGTTGCAATTGTCCAGTGCAGATGTCCCAGGACAAGGAGGCAAAACCTATACCTGACCATCAGGGGTATTAAATCAAATTCTGGACAGACAGTCCTGTGGGCACTGGTTGCAACAGAATTTCGTGGCCCTTTCCCTTACTAGAAAGATCAGGTAGCCATCAAGTTTCTCTTACATTCCAGCTTTTTAGTAAAACTGAATGGACCTTTCCTATAGCCTAACTCAAGCTGGAAATTTACTTTCTCTTCTCAGGTAATTTGTTATTGATAGTGTGGTTCGAGTTCCTATGGAGGAAATCTCTTCGTCTTTGTTTGTACTTCTTCATTGGTTCTGCATTACCGTTTCATCTCTATCAAAGAACTGCAACTTTAAAAGGAAGCTCCTAATCTTAAAGCAGTTTACACACAGCTATTACAAACCAAATAACAGATATATCAGTTTAGCTAATGCAGATTACTAATTTCCTGAGACTGAAAGGTTTACCACACCGCATTTCAAAAACCTAAATCACAACTCTCAATTGCACCTATTCGTTCCGATGAACAGCCAACACACCCCTGGCTCTTGACTTTAATCATCTTTCCAGAGACAAATATCAGAAAAAGCAAACTTCAGGTACTCTATGCAAAAAATGAAGGGATAGAACTTTTATATGCAATGACCATATCAGACCAGTATCAGGCAATTTATAACTGCAGCGATTAGTGATATGCAGAACTGCAAGATAAATATACCAATATACCATCAAACTTAAATTGCTATTTTCAAGGATATTTGTAAATTCTATTCTTTTCCTTTCAACATCATCCTGATTCTATCTAAACAAGAATCCTTTTTAATCTTTTGAAGACATGCAAAAGTCACAAGCAACCGAGCATACCTATAATTAGTCGGGGATAAAGTTAGCAAGTTTTTCCCAGAATCTAGGTCATCCTCAAGACTCTGTGTGTCCAGAGCAGCCCTCCATGCTTCTCCGTCATGCCACATGACGGCATCAATGACAGGCCCCTCATCATCAAAGCTCTAAAACATATAAACATCACAACTTAGTAACAAAGGAAACTCAGCAAATATACAAAATAAAAAGATACTTAGGCCTTACTTCTGCTTGCTTTTGTAGAATGTCAATTCTGTTTTGGAGGTCTTCGCAGGCCCTTTTCAGCTTTGTATCTTCCACTTTAGTATGTTTCTAGAAAAATAATATCATGATAAGTTATATAAAGAAGAGAGAAAACACAGCAGGCTATGCAAGCACATTCAAACATATCTACAAACTTTTTTATAGGTAAAAGTGACTTTATTAACAAGAATGAAGTAGGCATTGCCCAAGAACACCATTTAGAAACATGACGACTTAAGAGTTTGAAAGATGCTTGTACAAGATTTTATCATCTGAAGGATTAATACGGCCACAGATGCATTTACAATTTTCACATATCCCACCATCCCATGTTGTCATCCAAAATAGCGAACTGTCTCAAAATGCTAAATTAACTATACTTTAATTTTCACAGCCTTATCTGCATGTCAAACAACAGAAAAAACAAATGTTTCCAATCTAGCAAGACTGGGGGAACGTACAAAACATGAAAAAGAATCTGCAACCCAGAAGGGGAAAAAATCAAATATGCAAAGGCCCAGGAAACCCAAGTCCACAGGAAGACAATACAGGAGTCATTAATTCTACATGAAAAAATGCAACAATAAGCTATAAACATCAATCTGATTTCCCGTTAACATAATATGCTGAGTCTGATTCAAAAGCACTAGTGTGTGAGAGATACCACAAACTTCTAGTCTAAATCTAATTTAATGGAAATTAACAAGCAGGAAATGCAACAACCTGATCGAATTCATCAAGATGCTTAACAGCCTTAGCAATTTCTTCTTCCTGGTTCTTTTCACCCCACTTTTTCTTTCTTTCTTTCTGTCCCCCCCCCCGGGGGGGGGGGGGGGGGTGAGATGAAGTGCAACATCTGTAAAGCTAGAAACGAAAGAGTACAGTTCACTTAATCCACCTAACAAATCCAGGCAACACTTACTTTCAAGCGAGAGGTCAAAGTGTCCGCAAATAGCCCATACACCAACTTATAACCCACATGCCATTCACCAGAAGGATTTTTCCACGAAGAATTGACAACCAGAGTGCTCCCTGCACAAAATATAATCTTCAAAGCAGATCATGATAATTTCCGGAACAGAACTTGGCACAAAATCTAGATAGACATTTCTCACTCACAATTTCTAAGAGGCAACATGATTTAGCACCTAAATATACTTCATTAGTTGACAGCAAAGGAGTCAAACATTGGTTAATTTCTTATTTTTGTCATTTTCCCCAGGGAATCCTCCAGGTGCATAGACTAGGGTTCAGATACAAGAATTTGATGGAGCCAAGTTACTGATAAGCCATCAGAACATGAATTTATGTCCTGTATGACAAGGAACACTTTCACAAATCTAGTATCTATAGATTCCGTGCGTGTTATGTCTCCCCTCAAATACTCTCTCATATATGGGTTGGAAACACATTTTAAATTAAGCACACATATGAGTAGGACTTTATGTTTCCCCTCAAATACTCTCTCATATATCTAGCAATAACCAAAAGAAGTCCAGAAACTTTCCATTTGAATAATCCAACTAATATTTAAATTTTGGCAAAGAAACATTCTGGTGGGAAAGTTTGTGGTTACAAACAGAGGACACAAGATCCTTAATTGCCATAGCTTTAGAAAGCCCACCCATTCATAAAATAGTTACACTAATTAATTATATAACCTAGAAAGTGACTAAGACTCTGTAAGTTTCAACATAAAAGAACTTTTTTGTCAAAAAATGTCTTGGGTGGGAAATTACTAAATTTTGCTGAAACTCGAAAATAATCTGAAAAAACATTTTCCACTATTTAGCTTGTAATGAAATTCGTTGAATATCACAACACCACTCCATAATCTGAAAGAAAAATCATGAACCACGAACACCATACCCCAGGACTGTTTCCACAAGCTGGCAGCCAAGTCAAGGACATTCCCAAGCCATGCAGGAGTCAATATCAATAACATGTCAACAAAGAAGGCAAGGGAAAGGGATTTTATGGTCGAGCAGTCCTTGTAGTAGCCAGGGATGGGCCTAGCTATCATAGCTGAGATGGCTTTGATAGAGAAGCTTAAAAATTTTAATAGAGAAACTGCTTTACGCTTTTTGAAATTTCTATTCATTTCCGTTAAGCAGGGAAATATAGTTTACGTTAATTAAGATTCTCGGCTGCACCAAACACCAGAAAACATCAAAAACGTTTTCCGGCACAAAAAAATACGGCCTCGATCAACTTAATAAAATATGAAAAGAGCGGTTGAAGCTCCAGGCACAATTTCCTGCTTATTAACTACGAACTATCCGTTATATTATAGCATTAACCTGAAGCTCCACGAATACAACCGTCCGCATCGGTTTTCACCACCTTTGAGGTATCAACATCTCCACTCCCGGTGCTGAAACGAAAAATATATATATACTGGATCGAACACTTATCTAGAAGTAATTTAAGAAAAAGAAAACACTTCTCTGCTCAAGTAGCTTTCTAAATACCAATCAAGGACATCTAGTATTTTCGGCTTCCCATCTGAGGTAACTTGCAAGCCAGCAGCGGCCGGGTCAACACCAGTATCTGAAAAGAAGTCATCCTTATAATTTCAGTACCTATAATACGTGTTTCTAAAAACACTTGTACCTACGTAAAACAACGGTATCACTTGTTCTCTATATTGTTTCGGAAATATCAGAACAAACCACAATAAAATGTCGAAAAATTTTTGGATTTTATTAGTTAAGGCGCCACCTTTGCACTTAATTTGCCAAGTGATCAAATTTCTTTAGTATTATTTTCCAGCGAACGGAAATATGAAGGAAAAACAATACCGAAGATAGCGATGAGTACTCCACGGCCGGCGTATTCCGGGTGAGCCTTGAGGGAGGCCAGGAAAGTGGACTCAGTCAGCTTGAAACTACGCAGACGGCCATTGTCGTCACTGCCGGAGTCTCCAAAAGAAGAGCAAGGCATGGCCCTCACCCTACTCCCAATCCAACTCCACTCTACCTTTCTTGGTCTTCATCCACCTCTGCTGACTCTCCTAACAATGACAGACAGAAATGGCGGGGGAGGAGAGGTGGAGGGTAAAACGGGTAGTCTAAATAACAGGGAGTTTGGCATTTTTTTTTTTTTTTTATATACTTCTGGTGAGAGGGTGTTTTGGTAGTTTTGAGTAGAGATGATATTATGGTGGGGTGACAGCGCAGCGGTGGAAGAAGTGTGAGAGTGCGGGCGCAAGCCGCAAAGGACATTTGGTGGTGTAAACCCACCCGCAGGATAGAATTGTGGTATTAAAAATTAGAAGAGTAGTGTTATTTATCATCTCAACTTCTATCATCTTTTCATCATCATATGATGTGATATTATATGATTGAAAATTATTTATTATATTTTATTTGTGAACCTATCATCTAATGTCACATCATGAAATGATGAAAAGATGATGAATAGATTTTTCCTAAAAATTATCGATGGAACAAATTATGAAAGCCAGATAGGCACTATAATAATGTTTTATTTTATCTCATTTTTTTATTATTATTTTTTTATATAAAATATAATAAAATTTTAAAATTTTAAAATAATAATAATATTAAAAATTAATTTTTTATTTAACTTTTAATTTTTTCTCAATTTATCTAATTTTAACTCATTATTCAAATTGCACCTAAATGAAAGATGACAATAATACTCTATAAAGAGGGTGGATCGAGAATCTTGGAAGGAAAAAAGTACAGTTAGTGAAAAAAAAAGTAGGTGGAAAAAATGAGTGAGCAAATGACAATAATAAATGTCATGAGGCCCACGAGATCAGTGCGCTCATTATTGCACGTGGATCACAACCAATATGAAATAAGAAAAACTTGCGGTCGGATGGGTTTAAAACAACTTTTCTCATCAGCCGATGGTAATGTGTCACGTAGGCACTCCAGGAAAACACCACAAGAACCTGGGTCTACCTGATCCCTCGTTTCTTCCAAATCTCTCTCCCTCCCCATCATCTGCACTCACGCTTTCTCAGAGAAAAAACCCTCCCCCATGACGCGTCGACGATGAACAAAACAAAAGGATCGAACGCCTGTTATGAAAGCTGAAAATTAATATGTAAATTATATAGGCTCTTCGATGGGCCTGCACCTCCAATATGTAATTCAATATTTGTAAAAATTGGATGCTGCATTAATGAAGCACTGAAAAGTATT
Source organism: Cyclocarya paliurus (assembly GCA_029856935.1). Taxonomy (NCBI): domain Eukaryota; kingdom Viridiplantae; phylum Streptophyta; class Magnoliopsida; order Fagales; family Juglandaceae; genus Cyclocarya; species Cyclocarya paliurus. The sequence continues at coordinate 32,774,804 of CM056953.1, forward strand.
TAAAGCAATTACAGGTAGACTTGGTCAAGTGATGACCAACAAACGCAACAAACGCAACAGACTCACATTCGTAACTGAACCATGACTAAATAACTGACCATGAAAATAAGAATGGAATTAAACTGAAACACTAAGCCAACATGGCCCAGTAAACATAATAGACTCTAAATAGACTAATTGCAACAAATAAAATAGATAACTTAACGGGTCCTCTCCTTTGACCCAGCCGAACACATGTTGGTTTTGAGTCCTCCTGCAAAACAATTTTATGGTCATGACTCTGAGATGGAGGTAGACCATGGGGTTCTGAAAACACAGCTTCAAAATCCTTCACTATTTTTGACACTGTTGGTATACTGGCTTCTTTTGTTGCTCTCACTTCCCCACCAATTAAATGCAACCAAACTCCTTTAACAGCCCCCTTTTTCAATTTAGGAATGTGTTCCTCTTCCTCTAAAGCTTCTCGGGATGGTTGCAGCCCCTGCAATTTACACTCACTTCCCCTGAAATTAAATTGCATAGTTAAGTCAGTAAAATTTCACAAAATGGACCCAAGACCTCTTAGCCAATCAACCCCTAACAACACATCACAACCTCCCAAAGTTAATAAATAAAGTTTAGCTTTAACCCTTAAATTCTGTAGTTGGATAGGAACTGTCCTACAGTAACCTTGGCAAGGAAGGCTAGCTCCATTAGCTACTTTAACTGTCAACTGGCTTTCTCCCACTGGTAGCTTTGATCTCCTTGCTACATATGGATCCACAAAACTATGTGTGCCTCCTGTATCAACAAGAATTAAAAACCTTTTGAAGATTAATAAAGCCCTCAATCCTCATGGTCTTAGGTGATAGTGAACCTGTCATGGCATGTAGTGATATGCCTAGCAATTCTCCTAACTCATTTTCTTCCTTAACTGGGTCATTTAATTGAATAAGGGCCAGCTTCCCTTCACTGGTTTCAGCTTCCTCCTCTAATCCTTCCAACAAAAAATCCTAGACCGGCTACACTTCTGATTAAAATTGAATTTCTCACCACAATAGTAACAAAACCCCTTCTCTATTCTTTCTTGCATTTGGGCTGGGGAAATTCTTTTTATGGGAAAGGTGGGTTTTCGGTTTAGGTTATGGGCAGTGGGATAATTTCTGTTTTCAAGTCTGGGTGTTGGTGGTGGTAATCTCATTAATGGTGCAGGTGCATGTAAGTTCGGTGTGTAGGAAAATGTGGTCTAGGTTGGACTTAAGTTTATGTTGGATCCTCCTTTTCTTCTAGCAACTTCTTCCTCTTGCAATTTAGCTAACCCGGAAGCAGTTGAAATGGATTTTGGATTAAGCATGGTCACCATTATCTTCAAATCATCCCTTAACCCACTAATAAAAGTGCTAATACGGAATTCCTCTGTTAATCCACTGATTTTATTAGATAGGTACTCAAATTTTGTTTGATATTCTTCAACAGTAGCAGTTTGTCTCAACTTAGTGAATAGCCCCACTGGATCCTCATAGGTTGAGGGTCCAAAACACACTTTAAGTGCAGAAACAAACTCTTCCCATCCCCCAATAGGTCCTGAATCCATTAACCAACAATACCAAGAAAAAGCCTTTCCTTCCATATGGAAAAAGACTATTTGCAATTTTTGATCCTCAGGGGTATTAAAATAAGCAAAGAATTGTTGTGCTTTTAAGATCCATTCCATGGGTTCAAACCCATTAAATTTTGAAAAATCCAACCTTAAGGTTCTAGCATGAATGCCCCCATTCCCTTCAAATAAAGGATTATTACTAGCCTGATTTCCTTTTGGTGGATTACCTGTTGTTGCTGCTAACTGTTCATAAGAAGCTACCAAATTATTCAGTTGTTGTAACACTGCTTCTAGCATATGTTTTTGTTGGTCTTGCTCTTCACGCAGGTGCATGGTTTCTCCCTTCAGCATGGACACTGCTTCCGCCAATTGAGCATGACGTGTACCCTCAGCCATGTCGCAGGAACGCGGCTCTGAGACCACTATTATGAAAGCTGAAAATTAATATGTAAATTATATAGGCTCTTTGAGGGGCCTGGACCTCCAATATGTAATTCAATATTTGTAGAAACTGGATGCTGCATTAATGAAGCACTAAAAGTATTTAAAGCAATTACAAGTAGACTTGATCAAGTGATGACCAATAGACGCAATGGACTCACATTCGTAACTGACCCATGACTAAATAACTAACTAGAAAATAGGAATGGAATTAAACTAATGCACTAAGCCAACGTGACCCAGTAAACATAACAGACTCTAAATAGACTAATTGCAACAAATAAAATAGATAACTTAACGGGTCCTCTCCTTTGACCAAGCCTACGTGCTTAAGACAAAATCCTAAAGACTAGGGCTTCGTAACAACGCCACAATGATATCCACGGATCAGTGCTGGAGATGCTGTTGCTACTAATGCATCAGCTCCAAAAGCGTAAGCACAAATGCTCATGTCGCTCAAATAATACGAATGGATTTCTTCCATTTTCCTATCATAAACTGTTAAATTATTTTATTTTAAAATCAAATTTCTTGTGTAGTCTTCTCTGTCAGGCTGGAACTCTTGATCCCAAGAAAGTGAAAGGCAAGATTTTGGTATGTCTCGTGGGGAAATTGGAAAAGTTGAAAAAGGGTATCATGCTCTTGCCACTAGTGTTGTGGGAATGATATTGGCTAATGATGATGGCAATGGCAATGGGAATAGAAATGGAGTTTCATTTTTTGGTGCCATGTAGTCTTCTCCATTTTTTCTGTTGTTCTCTGTGTTCCATTTTTCTGATGAGGGAGAGCGATTCGAAGGAAAAGAGGGGATCGGGTGGATGCGGAATATTGTTGTGTTTTCCTGAAATGCCTACGAGGCATATTATCATTGGTTGGTGCGAAAAGTTATTTTAAACCCATCCGGTCCCAAGCTTTTCTCATATGAAATCTTGTAGGTAGGACCTATGTCGGCACATATATCTCTTTAGAAGTCATTATGGTGTTGAAAGATTATATGAATAGATTAAGATTATATACCCTATCAAAAAAACTTATATGAAAAATTTATAAATAGTAATAAAATATTTTCTATATAATAGTAAAATAATTTGAATTAAAATATTTTATAAGATTTTAAAAATGGATAAAAAATTAAATTAAAATTTTGTTAAAATATTATTTTTTAATATTATTTTATCTTAATATTTGAAAATTTTAAATTATTTTTATATTTTATTTAAAAGTTTAAAAAAGTTAATTAATACGCAATTAGTATGCAATCCAATTTGACAAGTTGAACAAAAATATTAAATTATTTGACTATAACTATTGGTTATCCAAATTAGGTAGGTGGTCAATTCGTCCAAATTAACATCATGTACGGCCCACGACTCGAGATTCACAGCCTCCTAACAAACTCTACAATAAATTATGAAGAGATATATCGTGTACAGATCTAGAACCTACCTAAAAGATTCTATATTGGTTATGAGCCATGTGCAAACCTTATCGTTACTTTGGTGGGTCTCGTGACACATTTAAGTTGTGTTTGAATGTAGAATTGAGTTGAATTTTTTATAAATAGTAGTGAATTGTGATGGTAGAATGAGTTTTGTGGAGTCCACCTAAAATGAATTTAAATATGTTTGGATGTTAAGATGAATTTAAATATATTTATGAGAAGTTGAAAGAGGTTGTAGATTCTACATGTAAAGAAGTATTGAATTGAAAAAGGTTGCGGGTTCCATGTGTAAAGAGGTTTTGAGTTGAGATGAATTTAATAATTTGAGAGTTGGGTATTTAGATGTTATATTTTACTTAAAATTAGACTGAACTGAGGTGAAATAATATGAGTTTAACAACCAAATAGAGCCTTATTTTTGTCATGGAAGAGACTTGGAGCCAATCGGGTGTCACACGATCTTTTACACCAGAAAATAAGTAGCTGCCACATATGACTTTGAGCAACATTGAGCATACACCCACGTGCAACTACCACATAATTTATTTAATTTCTTTTTTGTTGGTGTTGGTTAAACTGGAACTTCTGGCTTGTGTTTTTCTTTTTTCACGAGAATGAGTTGTTGACACCTACGAGTACAAGTTTGCTTCATGGGCACAGAGGAGTGACATCAGCGCAAAAAAATTTAATAGACACTCTAAATGAGTTGGGGATACCAACACAGAAAAATAATATATGTGTTAAATAAAGAGTCAGGTAGTGAGTATAATGTTGGTTGTATTGCTAAGGACATTCAGACTACGTTTGGTTATCAAACCAAACTCAACTTATCATTACAACTTTTTCAAATTCTAACATAAAATATAATAAACAATTCAACTTTTTCAAATTTCAAAATAATAATAATATTAAAAAATAATATTCATTCCTCCGTTCTTGATTATGAAGCTCTGAACTTCAAACTGCAATCTAATCTATTCATCGAATCTCTCTCTCTCTCTCTCATGACTCCTCTATTCATATTTCCAGCGCTTCTCACCAGGGATAATCGTTAATCTCTGTTTTGATTTCTTTTCAGCGTTCTTTCTTTTCTTTTCTTGTTTCTGTCTTTAGTTCTTCTTAGTTTCTGAGTAGTGTGTCTAGAGGAGATGTCGATGGAGTGCAACTTTGGGGTGGAAGCTAAATCTTTTGTGTTTAGAAGGAAGGGGGGTAATCTTTTTAGTATTGCTGAAAAATGTAGGAAATTTATTAAGGTTCTTTTCATTAGTGGTGATGTGGTGGTTTGGATGGCAAAGGTGGTTGAAGAATGTCTGAGTTATTTGGGTATTAGAGCTTTTTTTTTTACTATAAGAGAGGGGAATAGAGTTTTCTTAATCCAACTATCTCATAATTCTTATGGAAGATTTGTTAAGATGATTGAGTTGGGTGAGGGTAAAGGGAAAGAAATCATTGTAGTTTCAGAAGGGAGGAATGGCAGTGGTTGGTCTGGTTTCATGAAGAAGGCGCGTGAGATTGCTGGTTCTAGATCCTCTGTTTTAGCTCAAGATAACAGAGCTACTAATGGAGTAGTGAGGAAGTTAAGGTCCAGCAAAACTCCTTACTTAGATGCTGCCAAGAAATCTGTAGATGTTGATTTGGGTTTTAAAAATAGGAGTGATGAGGCTGAATCTTCAGGAAGAAACAAGAAGGTTGTTTTGAAGGAGATGAACAATCGTAGGATCTGTTTTGATGAGGGTGACGGTTGTTATTCCAAGATGAGGAAAAAAGTGGGGGAAGTCGAATGGTCTCTTTGGCACATTCGGGAGGAATTAGTGGGAAAGAAAAAAATCAGCTCTTTATTATTTTCTGTAGATGAGGGATTGAGTTTTCTGATGGATTGGGGGAGTGGGTCGTGTGGGCCTAAGTTTGTTAATTCTCCCGGATGCAAATTAAATGGGCCAAGTAGAGGCCCAACGGTAAAGTCCACTGCGTACGCGTTTCGACCGAAAGCTTCTGGGTTTCATTCTTCGAATACGGTGATCTCCACTGTTCAGAGGCCTAGTCCATTAATTCAGACGAGGTCGCGGGCGAGATGCGAACCGATGGGGACTTTTTTGGTGACGAGTTCTACGTCCGTGAACAGTGAAATGGGAGGAGGGTTTAAAGAGTGTTCTCGCCCGATAGGTTCTGAGCTTCCTTCTTCGGCTACAGTGGACATTAATGTTCAAAGATCTGGTCCGTCACCATAGACTGGGTCGCCAATGAGGTGTGAGCCAATGGGGACTTTAGAGATGTCAAGATCGATGACCGTGAACAGTGAGGAGGGATATTATTCTGATTCGAAGCTGGTGTGTGCCCAGACTAGGGAGGAAAGGGGTTCGATTATCTCAATGTTTTCACAGAAGGGGTCGATGGAGGTGGGGGGGATCTTTTAGTGATTTCCAGTCATCGTCTTTGCCATTGCAGGATGGGTTGGTAAAGGAAGTGCCGTCGAAAGTTGTTTTGGGTTCGAGTCCTGTGCAGGTTGAGGAGGCAGTTGTTACATTGACTTGCGATAATAGGGCTAGGGTCTTGGAGGTGTGTAGTGAAGGCTTTAAGGAGTTAGATAATTCTGTGGAAGTGGTGCCCTGTTCTCTTCCTAATAATTCTGATCTTCAGTTGGTGTTGGGGGGGAGTTGATGACTCTGTTTCGGGTGAGTCAGGGGAGTTATTTGAATCTGACGAGGATGTAAATCCTGTCCCTTTGAGTTACATGAATCCAGATCTTGAATGGCCTTGTAACTCTTCTGATTGGGTTCTGAGGAAGGTTGAAGAGATTAGAGATGTGGTGGGGATTTCTTGTCATGGTTATGATGAAGAGTTTAGAGCTCTTCTAATTGCTCTAGAAGCGGGTCAACCTGAATTGGCTAAATCTGTTGCTAAAAAGGAGAGGGAACTTAAAAGGTTGGAGTGTTCTATTACCTATAAGTCTAAGAAAGGGAGTGTTTGGAGGGATAAAGGTAAGGAAATGGTTGTTGCTGGTTTGTCATGAAGCCTAAAATAATTTCTTGGAATGTTAGGGGTTTAAATGATTATAGGAAGCATTTAAGGGTGAAATATTGGTTGCGTCAATGGAAGGCCGATGTTATTTGCCTTCAAGAAACCAAGTTGAAATCAGTGAATCAAGCCATTGTCCAGAGTTTGTGGAATTGTTGTAGTGTAGGTTGGGTAGAGCTGGTCTCTAATAGGGCCTCGGGTGGTATCATTGTTTTGTGGAATAGAAGGGTGGTAGAGCTGGTGGAACATTTTGTGGGGGAATTTTTGGTGGCATGTCATTTTAAGAATTTTGATGATGGGTTTGAGTGGGCGTTTGTTGGGGTTTACGGCCCAAATGTGGAAAGTAGGAGGCTTCATTTATGGGATGAAATGTCGGGTGTTTGTAGTTGGTGGAATTTACCTTAGTGTTTCGGAGGGGATTTTAATATTACTCGGTTTCCAAATGAGAGGACGGGGGATTCTTACTTTTCAAGTGCTATGGCTTCTTTTTCAGATTTAATTTTTGAGTTAAATCTGATAGATTTGCCTTTGGTAGGTGGAAAGTATTCTTGGTCTAATGACAGATCTTCTTCTAGGTTGGATAGGTTTCTGGTCTCGTCTTCTTGGGAAGCTCACTTTTCTGGTTTGATGCAGAAAGTTTTGCTGAGACTATGTTCCGATCACTTTCCCATTATGTTGGATTGTGGAGGAATTGTGAGTAGAAGAAGTTATTTTCAATTTGAGAACATGTAGTTAAAAGTTGAAGGTTTTGGGGAAATGGTTAGAGGTTGGAGGTATTCTTATAATGTTTCTGGCACTCCTAGTTTTGTTTTGGCTAGAAAGTTGAAGTTGCTTAAGTTAGATTTGATGAGATGGAATAAAGAGGAGTTTGGATTGTTGGATTCCAAGAGGAAACAGCTTATGGAGGAAATGAAATCTTGGGAAGAGAATGAGGTGCAAGGCTTGTTATCGGAAGAGGATAGAACCAGAAAATTTGGGGTGGTTTCTGAATTGGAAAACTTAGCCTTAATGGAAGAGATTTCATGGAGGTAAAAATCGAGAGTGTTGTGGTTGAATGAGGGGGATAGATGTTCCAAATTTTTTCATCAAATGGCTAATTCTCATAGAATATATAATGCGATTGAGGTTCTTTGGGATGGGGATAGGTTAATCACAGATAAAGAAGATGTGAAGGCTCATATTGAGCAGTTGGATGCTAAGTGGCTGGAAAGAGAGTTCGAAGAAGAAGAAATTCTATATGTGGTTAAAGGTATGGACAAGGATAAGGCTCTGGGTCCGGATGGGTTCACTTTGGCATTTTTTCAAGATTGTTGGGATGTTGTTAGAGATGATATCTTGAAGGTGTTTGCTGAGTTTCACTCGTATATGAGGTTTGAGAAAAGTTTGAACACTACTTTCATTGCTCTTATTCTGAAAAGGGCAAGGGCTGTGGAGATTAGGGACTTTAGGCCTATTAGTTTGGTGAATGGCATTTATAAAATTATCTCTAAGGTGTTGGCAAATTGTTTGAGTAGGATGATGGAGAGGTTAATTTCACCATCTCAAAATGCTTTTGTGAGCGGTAGGCAGATTTTAGATTCTGTTTTAATTGCTAATGAATGTTGGAGAGTAGATTGAAAGTGGAGAAAGTTGGTATTCTTATTAAATTGGATATGGAAAAGGCTTACGATCATGTAAGCTCGGGTTTTCTTGATTATTTATTGAGGAGATTTGGTTTTGGAGTTAAATGGTTCTCGTGGATTAAGCATTGTGTTTCGACTTCAAAATTTTCTATTTTGGTGAATGGTGAACCGGCAGGTTTCTTTAATAGTTCTCGCAGTTTGAGGCAAGGTGATCCCATTTTCCCCTTTCTTTTTGTTATGATCATGGATGCTTTTTGTAGAATGATTGAGAAGGTGGTGGAGGGTAATTTTTTGTCCAGTTTTGTGGTGGGTGATGAGACTAGGAATAATCTAAAGATCTCTCATTTGTTATTTGCTGATGACACCTTGATTTTTAGTGAGCCTGATTCGGATAATATTCGTGCTTTAAGAGCACTTTTACTATGTTTTGAAGCTGCTTCGGGGTTAAGAGTTAATTTATTGAAGTCTAAAATTGTTCCTATTGGAGACGTTCAGAATTTATCAGACTTGGCTTATTTATTGGGGTGTAGAATATCTTCTTTGCCTTTGAGGTATCTTGGGCTTCCTTTGAGAGCCTCTTTTAAAGCTGTCAACATATGGGATGGGGTGATTGAAAAAATTGAAAAGCGGTTAGCGGGTTGGAAGAGGATTTACTTGTCTAAGGGGGAAGACTAACTCTGATAAAGAGTACTTTGTCAAACCTGCCCACATATTTCCTTTCACTTTTTCCTCTTCCGACAAGAGTTGAAAAGAGGATTGAAAGCTTATTTCAAAACTTCTTATGGGGAGGAAATGGAGAGGATAAGAAGTTTCATTTGGTTAGTTGGAAGAAGGTTTGTCAACCATTGGATTGTGGTGGTTTGGGGATTAAGGATTTAAGGGTGTTTAATAGAGCTTTACTTGGGAAATGGCTTTGGAGATATCAATTGGAGAGTGAAGCCCTTTGGAAACATGTGATAGAAGTAATATATGAAAGTTTATGGGGAGGTTGGTGTACTAATGTAGCTAGTAGAGCTTATGGGGTTAGTTTGTAGAAATTTATTAGAAAAGGATGGGATTCCTTCTCCAACAATTTCAGATTGAAGGTGGGTGATGGAAAGAGGATTCTCTTTTGGCATGATCTGTGGTGTGGGGATACTGCTCTCAAGCTGAAATTTCCTTCTCTTTTCAGAATTGCTACGGATCATAATGCATCAATTTATGATTCTTACTGCAATAGTAACAACAAGGTTGAATGGAATATCATTTTTACAAGGGACGCTAATGATTGGGAAGTGGATGAAGTTAAGGCTCTGCTGGTAAAATTCTACAGTTCTAAGTTGGTGCTTGAAAGAGAGGATAGCATGGAGTGGATTTTCTGCTGGAAATGCTAAGTTTTCAGTCTCAACTTACTATAGAATTTTGTCAAGCCTTAGTAGATGTGTGTTCCCTTGGAAAAATATTTGGAAAGTAAAAGTTCCCTCTAAGGTTGTTTTTTTCTATTGGGTGGCATCTTTGGATAAAGTATTGACCACTAATAATCTTAGAATGAGAGGTATGCTTATTGCTGATTGGTGTGTTATGTGTAAACGGGATGGAGAATCAGTAAATCACCTTTTTCTTCACTGTGAAGTGACTAGTTATGTGTGAAATGAGGTTTTGAGTTGAACAGGATTACATTGGGTAATGCCTAGAGATGTGGTGGATTTGTTGGTAGGGTGGAAGTTTGGGAAGGGCTGTAAAAAGGCGGCGAGAGTTTGGAAGATTATTCCTCCTTGTCTTATGTGGTGCATTTGGCTTGAAAGAAATGGGAGATGCTTCGAAGATAAAGAACGCTCATTGGGAGAGCTTAGGGATTTGTTCTTGAGCACTTTGAGTTCTTGGGTTAAAGCTTTTGTAATGGAGGATAATTTTCTGCTTTTGTTTTAGTTTTCTGGTGTTAGTTTTTTTTTTTTTTTCGTTTTTGGAAGATGTAGGTGTTTCCTTTGTATACATCCTGTGTACTTGGGCTTATGCCTATTTCTTTAAATAAAATTATTACTTATAAAAAAAATATTCTAACAATATTTTATCATCTAAACTCAACTCAGTTCAACATCCAAACGGACTGTCAGAGTTACTTAGGCAATCGACCATCTATCATAATATTCCCCAACCCTATCAGATCTTACGATTTTTATTTTCTTTTCTAATTATCACTCTACATTCTTTTTATATATTCTAACAGCATCTAATGCTTCAGACATATATATTCTGAACATTCAAACAAGGGTAACTAAATGGTCCACATATGTCAGTGTATATGATCTCAAGAATTTCCTCACTCCACTTGGCACCTTTACTGTTTTTGCTGGTTTGCTTACTCTTTATGCAATCCACACAAGTACCAAAATCTGAGAAGTCTAAAGTCTTTAGGACTCCTTCATATACTAAACATTTAATTCTCTTTACAGAGATATGTCTCAATCTCCTATGCCATAATATAGATATAGAGGACTCATCAATAATATACGTTTAGTGCCAACATCATCCTACAGAGTTAATAGACTATTTTCAAAAATAGAAACTAAAATTAATTTATACAATCCATTAATCAAGGTCTAAGAGCTTACAAATGTGGAGTTTTTAAATACATAAAAATTTGAATTCACAAAATTAAATTTAAATCCCAAAGGTACTAATTTAGATATAGAAACCAAGTTTCTAGAAAATGAAGGTACATAAAATGTGTTTTCATGATCCACAATATAACCATTATTTAAAGAAGTCTAAGGTATGTACACGAAAAAATTTGGAGGACACGAAAAAAAATCCATTTGATTAAATGGGATAAAGTATGTACACCTTTGTCTAATGGTGGCTTAAGGCTTCGCAATTTGAGAACTTTCAACAAAGCTCTACTAGGTAAATGGCTATGGCGGTACCACAGGGAAAGAGACGCTCTTTGGAGTGAGATTATTGATGTTAAATATAGGTGCATGTGGGGAGGTTAGTGTTCCAATGAAGTAAAAGGGACCTATGGTGTGGGTTTGTGAAAATTTATATGTAATGGCTAGGTAGATTTTCTTGCCAATTGTAGGTTGCAGTGGGCAGTGGCACTCAAGTCAGTTTCTGGCAAGACACTTGGTGTGGCGAGGTTGCCCTAAATACCGCTTTTTCCTCCCTTTTTAGAATTGTGTTCGCTAAGGAAGCTACAGTTGCTGACAATTTGGACAATTCTGCTCAGTGGTCAGTGAGATTCATTAGAGCGGTGCAGGATTGGGAGCTGGGGGATATTATTGATTTTTACAGCGCGTTGTACACATTGAATCTGCATGCTGATGGAGAGGATCGCTTGCTTTGGTCACCCTCCGAGAATAAGAGATTCTCAGTGCGTTCCTTTTTCAAGGTTTTATCGAAGCACCCCTCCAATGTCTTCTCCTGGAAAAGCATTTGGAGGACTAAAGCTTCATCAAAAGTGGCTTTTTTTGCCTGGCTAGCATCCCACGGGAGTATTCTGACTATAGATAAACTGAGAAGGCACAGCCTTTTTCTAACAGACTGGTGTTTTATGTGCAAACATGATAGTGAGTCAACAGATCACCTACTCCTTCACTGTGAAGTTGTTAAACGTTATATGGGACGACATCTTCACAAGGTTAGGTTTGGATTGGTAAATGCCTAGAAGTGTGAAAGAGCTTTTGGCAAGTTGGAGAGGGCTCCGGGGCACGAGACAGATTGCAGTCATTTGGAAAATGGTGCCTCTTTGTCTAATGTGGTGCACTTGGAACGAAAGGAATAGTATCTGTTTTGAGGAGAAGGAGCGTGCACCGTCAGGGCTTAGGGATCTTTTCAATCATACTCTATTACTTTGGGCTTCTTCTATTGTACTAAATGGCACTTCTTTCCACGATCTTTATATTGCTTTTCGCAGTTCTTAACTTGTAACTAGGACTTTGAATACCCCCTGAGTATTCGGGCCCTGCCTTTTTCTGATCTAATATATTTCTTCTTACTTATCAAAAAAAATAAAAAGAAGTCTAAGGTGGGTTTGGATAGAGAGTTCAGATGAGATGTTTTGTTGAAAGTTGAATAAAATATTGTTAAAATATAATTTTTTAGTATTATTTTTATTTTGAGATTTGAAAAAGTTGAATTGTTTTTTATATTTTTGTATAAAAATTTGAAAAAGTTGTAATGATGAAATGAGATAAGATGAGTTAAGTTTGTGTATCCAAACCCACCCTAAAAGTTCCTACAACTTCAGTGTGCAAACACATCCCATTTCCTGAGTAGATGCCTTGTTCACTTACCATCGGTTTTCTTAGGCTGAGATAAGCACTTAAGGGCTGGTTTGGTTACACAAAACCAAACCATCTCATCTCATATAATCATTACAACTTTTTCAAACTCCCACACAAAATATAATCAACAATTCAACTTTTTCAAATTTTAAAATAAAAATTATATTAAAAATTATAATAATATTTTATTCAATTTTCAACAAAATATCTCATCTCATCTAAACTGTGTAACCAAACGAGGCCTAAATCTCAAACTGGAATGCAACTGTAACTTTTTTTCTATCCACGTGGGATTCAAGCTATTCAGTATAATCTCAGTGCGGCCTAACTCCTCTAGTTTTCCATCTATATTCTTCGCATATACCACTACCATGGGATCACTCTAAACAGAACAATATATATTTTAGCTCAAACAACAATAAGACAATCCTGACCAAAATACGTACATTTTTTTTTTAAAAAAAGAAAGGAGGGCGGCATCTCTATTTATTAATAAAGCCCTCACTAAGGTGGAGGAATAACTACGAATACAACGTTACCCAAAATAAACAGAAAACATCCCCCAAATAAAAGGCTACCGACGAATATAAGGGATACTCCATCTATCCATTTGAACAAGCCCATGAAATCTCCCCAGATCAAAAACATCTCCTAAAAAATCCAAAACCCGACCATTGACCCCTTATTTAGCTAGAAAATCATCCCAAAATTTTCACAAATACCAGTAATTACAAGTCCCTGACAAAAACCATCCCAGCACTACATTCAAATCAGATTCAACTAAAACATCCCTCAAACCAAGTTGATGACACAATCTCAAGCCCTATAGTAAAACCCAACACTCCGCAACTGTGTTTATTGTATGTCCATAAGAATATGCAAAACCTGCCACAACCTTTCCATTTTCATCCTGAATGACCGCTCCCCCACCCGACGCACCTGGATTCCCACAAGAACCACCATCAACATTCAATTTACACAAACCCGCAATTGGCCTTGACCACACACACACCCTCGGTGGTTTAGAGAGTACCGGCAAAATGGGACAATTTAGTTCCCTTAGTATCTCTCTCCCGCTAGAATTCAACCTCTTAAACAACCTCAATGAATTTGAAATTCGAACAATAAAAGTCTTAACCAACCGGACTATGCCCCTCCAATCAAACAGCACCTATTCCATTCGGGATGCACATCTTGCTCACCAAAGTGCCCAGGAAATAATAATGGGAAGCACATCACAAAGCCAACCAACTTAAGAAGAGGAAGACACACGCAACCACCAACAATTCATAGTTCTTTTCCAACATCGATCCTGGGATAGCCGCACCCCCATCACTTCTTAAAATAATCCCATACTTTCCTTGCCCTTACCCAATCACAATAAACATGATCTAAGGTCTCTATCTTAGGAGCATCACAACAGTTGCACTTTGAAGCCATTTGAACACTAACCCATCAAACTCCCTCATCAACTGGTAGTGCATGATGACGAGCTCGCCAACACAAGAAAGACATTTTCTTTGGAACCTGTTTCTGCCAGAGCCACTTCCTCTGTGGACACTCAATCTCGTGATACATGATTAAGCTCCATGCTGACTTTGTGTTAAAATAACCATCAACTGAGTGCTTCCAAACACAAACATCCCGCCCTTCACATATCCGGACTTGTGAATTGAGAAAACATTTCAGTACCTCCCCGTTCACCAATGTACGCAATCTCTCCACATTCCATCTAGAGGTATTATGCAACGAAGAAAATTTCACCCCAAGTTCCTCCACCTCTGCTTGCGCCTCTGCCAAAGCACCATTTCCCATCCAATTGTCTTGCCAAAAACTCATATTGCCCTCACGAACCAACCAACGAGAATTCTGTAAAACTGTCGGCATAACTTGCATAATGCTTTTCCAAAAACGCGATGCTCTATTATAATTCATTGCCACTGAAAGATGAGAATTTCTCAAATATTTCCTACTGAAAAAATTAGACCAAAGGGAGTCACCCGAAACCAACTTCCAAGCAAACTTCATTAATAAAGAACTTTGTATCTCTGAGAGATCTCGAATACCCAATGCACCTTCCTCCACCGGCAAGCAAATATTACGCCATGAAACCTATTTCCTCCTCTTTCTATCCATGCTAGAGCCCCAAAGAAAATTTGAAAAAATCAAATTCATACCTTTGATGATCCCTTTCGGCAAATTCATTACTAACATCAAATGGATCGGCATGCTATTGAAAACATGTTTTACAAGAACTATTTTTCCTCCAAAAGATAATAGCCTACTCTTCCAGCCCGCAAGTTTTTTTTTTATGTATTTTGGCTAATAATGGTTCAAATATGCGTAAAGTGACTCTTCCCACTAACAAGGACACCCCCAAATATGTACACGGCCACATTCCCTCTTCAAAACCCGATAATCTCATCACCTCCATCTTCCTGGCATACAGAAAATTATTAGAGAAAAAGACCGAAGATTTATGTGCACTTACAAGCTGTCCCGACATTCCTTCATAAGATCGAAGCACCCTCATGAGATTTTGAATGGATTTCTTCCCACCATTAGAGAAAATCAAAAGATCATTTGCATATAAAAGGTGGCTAATCATAGTACCTCCACCCGAATTAAAAGCCTTAATACCTCCTTCTTGAAATTTTTTTTAAGCATCCGAGATAAGATCTCCTTTGTTAGAATAAAAATATATGGCAACAAAGGATCTCCCTAACGAAGACCATAAGAAGGCTAGAAAAATCCTTTCGAACTCCCATTTAGCATAACCGAATAAACCGGGGAACAAATCGAATTATAAATAATATTTCTCCACTCATTCAAAAATCCCAATCTCCTCAATACCTCTAGCAAAAAGGCCAATTTACCCGATCATAAGCTTTTGCCATATCAATTTTGATCATTACATTTCCCCCCCCCCTTGACTTTCGATCCAGCCCCTATACCAACTCTTGAGCAAGTGCAATATTATCAAAAATGCTATGCCCACGAATAAAAGCGCTTGCTCCAAGGATATAGTTTTTTCCAAGATTGGCACCAAACGGAAAACCATTACCTTTGCCATAATTTTATAGACCACCGAACCCAAACTAATCAGCCAAAATTGTGTAAAACCATCTGGGACATCCACCTTCGGAATCATGATAATATTCATTGCAGCAAAAAACTTTGACATCGGTTTACCTTAAAAATACTCTCTCACTATAGCCAACAAATCATGTTTCACAATCTCCCAAGCAATCCTAAAAACACTGGCCGTATATCCATCAGGACTCGGGCTACTATCCAGCGGTATGGACCATAGTGCTGCCCATAGCTCTTCCATCAATGGTGGCGCACTAAGGCGAATGTTCTCCTGTACTGAAATCACCGCTCTGAGCAAATCCAGTGCCTCCTCATCAAACTCCACACTGGACGTGGTCAACAATTCTCTATAAAAATTAACAGCTCCATCATGTACTGCATCAGCTGATTCCAAAATTTGCCCATTAGGAATATTAATCCGATCAATGAATTGATTCTTCTTCTTAGCACGCAAGGATGCATAGAAAAAAGTTGTGTTTGAGTCACCTTCTAAAAGCCACTTAATACACGACTTTTGGCAACCCATAATTTTCTCTTTGAAGCCACTGCAGATGATCTTGCTTACAAGACAGAAGCTCTACCTCCTTTTCCATGGAGTAATCCACACTTACCTCTTTCTCAAGCACCACTAATCTCTGCTCAAGCTCCTTAATCCTTAGTTAAACTCTACAAAACACCTCCACATTCCATTTATGTAAAGCGCTTTTTAATGACTTAAGCTTTTCGCTCACCTGCACCATAAGGCAACCCTCAACTGATTGGCTCCAACAACCCCTCACCACCAGCAGAAAAGACTCATGGGAGCCACACATCTGTTGAAAATGGAAAGGTCTAACACCACATCTTCTCTCACACAGCAACAATACCAAAATCGGGTAATGATCTGATGTAGTCCTCGGCAGATACTCAACACGTGCACCCTCAAAAAAATTCACAAACGCTACATTCACCAAAATTCTGTCCAACCTCGTCCAAATTCTACGATTTTCTAACCTGCCATTACACCATGATAAGTGCTGCCCAGCCCATGGCAAGTCCATCAGACCACATTCTTGAATTGTGGAATTAAAATCTGCTTTCGCACTAGCCGCCAAGAAAATGCCACCCACTTTCTCATCATCACTCCGAATAATGTTAAAGTCGCCCCCAACAAACCAGGGCCAGCTTCTAGCATCCACATTGCTCAAGTAAGACCAAAACTCAACCCGTTTCCTTTGGAAACAGCTAGCATACACAAACGATGCTAACACCGGTGCTCCATCCCGATAAAACCACCCAGTTAAAGCCTGATCTGAGGTTGAAACCAAATCAAAAACCAAACCCTCCTCCCAAAACAACCAAATCTTACCACCCATCTTCACATTATTACAAAAATTTGGCAAGTTCATCCACCTTGCCCACTGCTAGAATTTATTCGCAACAAGAAAATGTTCAAGAATAGCTACAACCGAAGGACAATCTTTATTCAAAATGCTCTAAAGTCTACTCTTCTATGAAAGAATCCCCCTAATATTCCACTTAAGTATGTTCAACATAAATTAAAAAAAAAATTGGGATCGAGTCATCCTCTTCAGGACCACTACAGATTTTTTTTCTTCTTCACACCCTGTAGACAATCCAGCGAGATATTTAATTCTGGATCCGATTCAAAGCCTTTTGCTGTCAATTTCTCAACATCCTCTTCTTGCTCTCCATCCGACATTGATCTGTAGAATGAAAATTCTACCACATCTCCACCAACACCTTTACTTAGTCCTCTATCGGCGGAAAAGTTCAAATTCTAAAATCTCATCAATAGCCTTTAGAGAACTTCTGGGTGAAGAACTCTCTTCCGAAAAATCATCTAACGCCAAGCCCGTTTGCTCAAGGACCTCATCACCAACCAAACACTCCGTTTGCTCAAACCAACTACCCAATCCATTAGAAGAATCACCCAACTCTACTAAAACTTTCTCTCCCTTTCCATTATTGCATTCTACTTCCTTCACAAAAGTCACCGGCTGAACACAGGCAATTGCTACCTTCTCTTCGTGCCTCGAATCAAAATGACTCTTATTCATGACATCCCCATTTTCCACCACAAACAACACTTCCTTGTTAATAGTCTCTAACTCATGCTTCCTGTTTCTAACCTCAGCCAAAATTATGTCCCTTCGTGAAGGCTTGTCCCCAGCCTGATTCTTCATCAAGTTCTTATTATTATCGGCCCTCTCTTTCACATCCACCACTTTCCACACTTGCTTTGGGCTCTCTCTCTTACCCTCCTCAGTCTTCTCTGCATTCGCCCTTGCCCTCACATTGCGACTCCTTCAACCACACCTCTGATCCATATGCTTCTGTTTACGATAAAGCGTACAAAAAGCAGGGATTGTCTCATAAATAACCTTCTGAAAATGACTTGATTCCAATCCCGGGGTGCCAAGCCAAAAGCAATGTCTCAAAGGTTTCGAGATATCCATCTCCACACAAATACGCACAGCCTCCGATCTTGTTACACACGTCGTAGCATTGTCCCACTTAAGGAACCGCCCAAATCCCCCACTTATACTCTTCAATATCAAGGCATGAAAATAATTCGGAGGTAACCCAGGCAAGGAAATCCAAACAGGCACCATAGGCGATTCTTCTTCTTCATTGAATTCCAAGGTCCAATGAAATACTCTGTACAACGCACCCTCTATTTCAGCGTTCCCTCTAGCCATAACACTGATAAAATCATCCTCATTCAACATCCTAATCAATATGACCCTTGGGCTATTAAGCTAACCCACAATGGCATGGCTATCAAGCCCCAACGATTCTTGATAAATCCTCTAACATGATCCAAGGAGGGTCTGTGCCATAAACACTTCAGAACAATCGAGAATCAAAAAGGTTTCGCCTCCTGCTTGATCTTAGCCTTCAAGAACAGAAAGAACATTTGTCCATCACTGAATCTCGGCTCTCACAATGGGAGATCTACCTTCAATAAAGGTTGTGGCTTATTGACAACAATATCTAAAAAGATATGTTCCTTCATAACACCAGACGACTGTCCCAAATGAAGCAGAGATTTCTGCTGATCCAAATTCTGATCCGTAGAGGCCAATCCTGTAGGTTGACCCAGCGGGACAGCGTTGAGCGCCATGCAAAAAACCTCGTATCGCCCCAATCCCAAGAGAGAAATTGAGGAACGCCACATCAGCAAAACAAAAACCCAAGTCCCGAGAGAGAAATATTATACCACAGTCTTGAATTCATACAAATGCGAAGTGTGGGTTGGATCATAATTTCCAGTTCGTACTAAGCATAGAAGATATATAGGTGATGAAGATGGACATTAGAATAGCTAAACAAATGATTCGGCAAAGGAAAAATGCTAATATAAGCCGCCAGTAAACATCACTATCAAACATATGGTTATGTTTAGAGGAATGCCTTTGAAATGATGTCACGATCTCGCAAGTTAATTGCTGATAGGGATTACTGCAACACAGATTAAAGTACTTGAATACATTTGAAAATGCAAAACAAATGAGTTAACAATACAGACATAAATAAAAGAAACTAAAAACAAAATAGCCACGCATGCAGATAAAATAACAATTTAAGATGTCGAAATCTCCTATAATACTGATAACTGATCCCATCCCTTGTAAAATTTTTGTGAGGCAATGTACTGCTTTGGAGCTTGCCATTATTCCAGCCAATTCTTTCTAGTAAGGGGCAACAGAACTGCATAATTTCCATCTGTTGGAAATGAATGAAATGGCAGGTAACCCTTTTCAAGAATATAGGTGGCACTTCAACCTTTGGCACTTAAAAATGAGAAATATTCAACTGCTGCACAATACTAAAAGGCAACCTGTTGCTTCATACAACCGCATTAGTCTCCAATTTACTAATATCCCATTAAAATATCTAGCTTGGCTAAAACGTTTACTACAGTCTTAAATTTAAGAAGTTGGTTACTATATGGGGTATCAATTTAGTCAATCTAAACATCATCGTTTATCTAAGCTCCAAACACATGGCAACCCGACCACGCTATCCATTCCCGATTATGAGAAACTAGTAAGGGGATTGGCATTGCCAAGTCCAAAATTTAGCTAGAATCTCAACTTTTGGCTATAGCATCAATTTTTGGCTAGGTAAATCCAAATTGGACTAGCAATTTTAAAGTCAAAATAATAATATAATAATATATATTTTAATAATATTTGACAATTTTTTTTAATATTTTACAAATGCACTTCATATATTTCCTAGATCTGCATGCTTTGTATTTGCCTTTGTAGAAATAATGCAACTACTCTATCAATATTCGCAATCAGTAGAATAAATATTAACAACACAGTCCATATAAATACCAACACAGTCCACAAAAATATCAACACAGTCCATACAAATACCAATACAGTCTACAAAATGCCAACACAGTCCATACAAATACCAATACAGTCCACAAAAACCAACACAGTCCATACAAATTACCAATACAATCCACAAAATACCGACACAGTCCATGTAAATACCACCTTCAACAGGTTCAAGTATGCAACGGGGAATCTCGAACAGATGCAACTTTTATGACCCATCCTTCTATTATTACAAAGGTGACAGTTGTTCCCGATCTCTGTGCTGAGGTAACCATAACAAATGCATCAATAGCATGCATGGAAATTATAGTACAAGAAAATGAAATAGAGATTATAGGTAGAGACATAAAGCTACATAGCAAACTGTCCAACACACTAACCTTTACAAGAAGCCTACAAAATATGTCCATCAAATAGCTGCAAAACATGGTTTAGTAAGAGCAGCCTACAAAATATGAAGGGGTCTGTGAAGGATCAAATACTACAATATAACATAGATGAAATGTAGGCACCAGTACTCCAATGGTTTTCAAACTCATAGATAACTAATATAGTAGTAAAAAAGCACAAATATACCAAAACTGAACCAAAAACCACAAATTAGCAAAAACAAAATGGAGAAAATATAAGCAAAATCACGTCAAACTAACTAATGACTACATACCCAAAACGCAAGCCTTTATATTCCTTGTCTGGCTTAAAATATTGTGAAGACCAAGTCAATCTTTTGCCAAAAAGGGAAGAACTGTATATAGAAAATCATTCATGTGTAGCTAAGAGCCAACTTGAGATCAACTTTAGAAATGCTTTGTATTTTCCATGTTTCCCAACAACCATTTTTAATGTATAAGTTTAGGGCCTCTAATATTAAGTTTCTGCCAATTCATCAACCTTAATTCCATTCAAACTACTAAAAGATCATGAATTGACATCCTATACAATCAACCCATATCTTAAAAGTAGTCGACCACGAATAACAAGAAATCTAAAGTCAAAGAACGTACTGAACGCAAGCACCAATCAATCAACATATCAAACAAAGAAACTCTTCATTGGTTCGTGGTCTTATAAGCACTATATCACAACTTCCACCCATGTTCTTTCAATCAGCCAGTATCTCACTAACACTATGTGAGATATGTTACTCTAATACACATTGCAAATTGACCTCAGTCATATAAGGTTGACCTGAGTTTCCAATTTTGTGAAATAGAACAATGCGATGTCCCATGTAAGAACTAAACCAAGTTTTAACAAGGAAGCCCATTGGCTCTTTAAGACGCAAAACATAATTTCTAGAGTCTAAATTTTTGTTTCGGGAATTCCCTTGGCTCTTCAACAAATCAGCATTTATATGAAGTCAAACAAATTAGGTAGCCTTTAAATTAAAGCAGCAGGCCACTTAAAAATGCACATAGCAGACCAATATGAGTTTCTAAGGAAAAGGCCACAAAATTTGGACTTGATAAGTTAGGATCGCTGTAAAATCATAGACAAATTCAAGAAATTGAAAGCAATAACCTGTGTTGCCGATGCCTTTGATGGGTTATCTGCAAATGAAAAGGAAAGCAAATGTTGTGTCCAGTTCCAGCATGCAGTAGCAGGGTCTGGTAGTATGAAGGAAGACATGAAGAACTGAAGGAGGCTGCTGTTAGTTATCGTTAGTTAAGTCATGTGTCCCTCACGTGTTTGTTTAAGGGGCTGATGTACTTTTATATCCTCACTTATTCATTGAGGATTACGTTAATACCCTTATGTGTAACGGTCATTAGCAGTCGAGTCTTCTATAAATACTGAATCATTTCCTTTGTATTGGCATGCATTTTCTGAGAAAGTTAATAAAGAAACTTTGGAGGTTCCTGATCCCTCGAAGATCAGTACTTGTTTTCTCTACAAACTCTTTCTTTACTAGTCTGCTGTTACAATTGGCATCAGAGCCCTTCGTAATTCTGGGCAAAATTTTTTTTCAATATGGCTGAAAGCACACGGTATAAAGATCTAGAAAAACTGGTTCTTGGGTTGAAACAAAACCAAGAACTACAGGAGAAGAGAGTTGCAGATCAGCAGACGGCTTTGGATGGCCTGAACTCAAAGATAGATCTTTTGTTGGAAGCTGTCAATGGAGGGAAATCTGCTCGTAATGGACATAGCAAGAATGGTGATGGGGCTCACTTTGACAACTCAACTATGAATTCGGGAATGCAGTTTCGAACCATTAAACTGGATTTTCCCAGATTTGATGGCGAAAACCCAACAGGTTGGCTCTATAAGGCCAACCATTATTATGCCTTACATCCCATGCCGGATGGACAAAAGATATTGATGGCATCATTCTATATGGATGGGAATGCACTAGTATGGTTTCAAGATGCGAAAGAAACTGGTTCTTTCACAACTTGGACTTCCTTTATGGAAGCAGTTCAGTTACGGTTTGGAAGCTCTTCATATGATGATCCTATGGAGGCAATTACAAGACTAAGGCAATCTTCTACAGTTGCTGAATACAAAACTCAGTTTGAAGTCCTTTCAAATAGGTTGAAAGGATTATCTGAAAATTATAAGCTTTCTTGTTTCTTGAGTGGCTTGAGAGATGAGATACGCTTGCCTGTGCGAATGTTGCACCCTCAGAATTTGAATACTGCATTTGGATTAGCCAAGATCCAAGAGGAGTACATTTCTAGCACTCGGGGACACAGCAGATTCCAGTCCTCTTTCGTTTCTATTCCAGGGGAAGGCAGCAATGCAGTCCTTGGAAATTCTGGGAGGAAAGAGGGGTTTTCTGGGCCAAGGAATCCGGGCTTTAAACCCTCAACTCCATCTCAGAGATTAACACCAGCAGAGATGAAAGCCAAGAGAGAAAAAGGGCTATGCTACTTTTGTGAGGATAAATGGCAGCCCGGTCACAAGTGCACTAAGGCCAAGCTGTTTGAAATAGAAGCGTTACAAGACTTGGAGAGGGAAGGCGATGATCTTCAAGCTTCTCATGGGAATAATGAATCTGGTGGGGCAGAAACCGAGGTGCCTGAGATCTCACTCCATGCAATTGCAGGTTGCTTGAGCCCAAGAACTATGCGAGTCAGTGGCAAGGTTAAAGACAGCTCGGTGGTAGTTCTTATCGACACCGGCAGTACACATAACTTCCTTGACCCTATGATAGCAAGGAAGGTTGGATTAGATGTCAAGCAAAGTGACAGGATTGAAGTACGGATTGCCAATGGTGAACGGATTAAGGGTGAAGGTCTGGTTCAGAACATTCCATTCCAGATGCAAGGTCACCATTTCAGCACTGATTTTTTCTTACTACCCTTAGGAGGATGTGATATGGTGGTTGGTATGCAATGGTTGCGAACTATAGGACCTGTTTTATGGGATTTCACGAATCTTACAATGACTTTGACCCACATTAAAAGTTCTGTGACACTTCGAGGGTTAAGTTCCAGCAAGCATGAGATTGTGGAAGATGTTGAGATTTGCCAATTAACTATGGTGGAAAGAAAAGGCATGCTACTCCAGATTGTTGCCAATGAGACATCTCAAGAGGCGGGCACATGGGATGCTGATATTGATGCAGTATTGGCCAGATTTGACATTGTCTTTGCTGAGTCAACAGGGTTACCTCCTAGAAGAACTAAAGATCATCATATTACACTTAAAAAGGGGACCATGCCAATTTCTGTAAGACCTTACAGGTATCCTTTCTTCCAAAAATCTGAAATAGAAAAAATAGTTAAGGAACTATTGGATGCTGGAGTGATAAGGAATAGTCAATCCCCCTTTTCCTCACCTGTTCTTTTGGTCAGAAAATCTGATGGCTCATGGCGTATGTGCATAGATTATAGGGGATTAAATAGGGAAACAATTAAGCATAAATTTCCTATTCCTATAATTGATGAACTCCTAGATGAACTACATGGAGCCTCGATCTTTTCTAAACTTGACCTTAGATCTGAATACCACCAGATTCGAGTAAAGGAGGAGGATATTGAAAAAACTGCATTTCGAACTCACCAAGGGCATTATGAATTTCTGGTTATGCCTTTTGGCTTAACCAATGCCCCAGCCACTTTTCAATCCTTGATGAATGAGGTGTTCCAACCTTTCTTAAGGAAATTTGTTATTGTTTTTTTTTATGATATCTTAATATATAGCAAATCAAAAGAAGAAGATTTAGAACATATTTCTGTGGTTTTGAATACTTTAGCAAAGAACACCCTTTTTGCCAAGAAAAGTAAGTGCAGGTTTGCTTGTGGTGAGATCGAGTACTTGGGACATGTGGTCTCTGAAAAAGGAGTCAAAGCAGACCCAGCCAAGATCAAGGCAATGATTGAATGGCCTTTACCTAAATCCCTCAAGTCATTAAGAGGATTTCTTGGGTTAACAGGCTACTACAGAAAATTTGTCAAAGGATATGGCTCAATTGCTACACCATTGACTAATTTGTTGAAGAAAGATGCATTCTATTGGAGGGAGGAAGCCACTGAAGCATTTGAAGCACTGAAGAAGGCTGTGACTAATCCACCAGTCCTGGCTTTGCCAGATTTTTCAAAACCCTTCTTATTGGAATGTGATGCTTCGGGCAGAGGGATTGGTGCTGTCTTAAGTCAGGAAGGGAGGCCCTTGGCATTCTTGAGTCAAGCTCTAAAAGGAAAAGCATTGGATCTCTCAACCTATGAAAAAGAATTCCTTTCAATTGTTTTAGCTGTGAAGAAATGGAGGCCATACCTGTTGGGGGCTGAGTTTGTTATAAAAACAGATCAACAGAGTCTCAAGTTTCTACTGGAACAGAAGATAGGCACCCCATCTCAACAAAAATGGATAACCAAATTACTTGGTTATGATTTCACAATTGAATATAAAAAGGGCAAGGACAATGTGGCAGCAGATAGCCTTTCAAGAAGAGAAGAAGTGACAGAAGGAGATGCTGAGCTCTTGCCTATCACAGTTCTGGACCCTCTTTGGTCAGAACAGCTGAAACAATCCTATTTGCATGATGAAGAAGTTTCAGAAATTTGTAAAAAGCTACAGGAGGGAAAGCTTCTTGATAAGCAGTTTGAGGTAAAAAATGGATTATTATTCAAGAAAGGAAGGCTATTTTTATCATCTTCATCAGCTGTGAAGGAACAAGTGCTGCAATTTATACACAGCAGTGCATTTGGGGGACACTCGGGTTATCAGAAATCACTGCATAGAGCAAGGGCAGATTTTATATGGAGTGGTATGAGAAGAGACATCAAGCAGTTTATCAAGGAATGCCAGGTTTGTCAAAGGTGTAAAACAGAAAACTTGCAACCTCCTCGATTATTGCAGCCCCTGCCTATCCCTAGCAGATCTTGGAGTGATATCTCCATGGATTTTATTGATTCCTTACCCTCCTCAAATGGATTTTCAGTTATTCTGGTGGTAGTGGATAGGCTCACTAAATATGCACATTTCTTACCTCTTTCTCATCCTTATACAGCTGTATCTGTGGCTAATGTGTTTACATCTCAGGTATTCAAGTTACATGGTATGCCATCCACAATTGTAACTGATAGGGATGTAGTTTTCACAAGTAATTTCTGGAAGGAGTTATTTAAATTACAAGGAACTCGATTACACTTCACCTCAGCCTATCATCCACAATCCGATGGGCAGACTGAAGTTGTTAACAAATGTGTACAACAATACCTAAGGTGTTTTGTTAGTGAGAGACCAAAACAGTGGGTACATTGGCTACCATGGGCTGAATGGTGGTATAATACTTCAGTCCACTCATCGACCAAAATGACACCATTTGAGGCATTATATGGTGTCGCTCCTCCAACCTTAATTCAATATGTTCATGGTACTACTCAGAATGAGGCTGTCGACAGAGAACTAAAATCAAGAGATGAGTTACTACAACTGCTGAAAAAGAACTTGGTGGCTGCACAAGCCACTATGAAACAACAATATAATAAGAATCATACTCAAAGGACATTCCAGGTGGGTGATTTTGTTTATTTGAAGATGCATAAGTACAAACAGCAGACAGTCAGTCAAGCCAGTCGATCGAAGCTAGCTGCTAGGTACTGTGGTCCTTTTAAGGTTCTGGAATGTATTGGAGAGGTAGCCTACAGGCTTGAGTTACCACCAACCTCATTAGTTCATCCAGTATTCCATGTCTCAAGGTTAAAGAAATATATAGGTCCAGAATCCCAGATTTCTCCTGTGTTGCCATTGGTTGATTCTCATGGAAATTTTAAAGTGGAACCAGAAGCTATTCTTGATAGAAGAATGACACCAGTGAATAACAAGCCCTTTATTGAGCTACTGGTCAAATGGCGTGGGCTAGCTAAGGAAAATTCTACCTGGGAACCTGTCGAACAGTTGAGAGCTCATTATCCTGACCTTGTGGGCAAGGTCTTTTGAAGGGGAAGGTAGTTGTTGTGTCCAGTTCCAGCATGCAGTAGCAGGGTCTGGTAGTATGAAGGAAGACATGAAGAACTGAAGGAGGCTGCTGTTAGTTATCGTTAGTTAAGTCATGTGTCCCTCACGTGTTTGTTTAAGGGGCTGATGTACTTTTATATCCTCACTTATTCATTGAGGATTACGTTAATACCCTTATGTGTAACGGTCATTAGCAGTCGAGTCTTCTATAAATACTGAATCATTTCCTTTGTATTGGCATGCATTTTCTGAGAAAGTTAATAAAGAAACTTTGGAGGTTCCTGATCCCTCGAAGATCAGTACTTGTTTTCTCTACAAACTCTTTCTTTACTAGTCTGCTGTTACAGCAAATCTAGAGGATGGGAACGAAAAAGGCGTGGGTTGGTCTGCAAATGGGTTCCGAGAGCAGAAAGGAAAAATAGTTTTGCTGAGCGAGTCGAAAATGGGAGAAATAGAAAATGGGAGGGAGAAATGAGAGGGTGCGATTCGGCGTGAGAGAAAAAGGAAGAAATGGAAGACGATGGCAACGTGGACGATCGACGGAGAGAAGGGTCCGTGCGGGTTGAAGAAGACGAAGCCGAAGGATCAACATGTTGGGAGCTTTCGGGAGAAGAAAGGAAAAACAAGGGAAATAGAGCTCTTCGGGACGAAGAAAGAGAAATGAATGAGGGAGAGGGAGGTTAGTCCATTGCCAATGCTCTAATAGGCCAATAAAGAATATTAGAGGCAAAATTTAAAACCCTTATAAATTTTTTGTTCGCAACCCACTTTAAAGAAAACGTGTGTCATGTTGAGGATTGTGATTGTGGAGGATTGTCTATCTCTGCTCTGCTGTATTTATTAAGGGAGAACAAGTTGTTTCCTATGTATAGGATGGAACGTTTCCTTCCTTCCTTCCAGGAATCTAAGAATTTGTAGCATCTTTTACGAAGAAGGAGGTGTTTTTACTTTCAATAGTTCTACAGACAGTCGGTTTCTACAGTCGGCTGACGTGGCATCATGCCAGGTCAACCGATAAATTTAATAAAAAAAAAATTGGAAAATGAATTAAATTTGAATTAATAACAGGATGGAGAGAGAAAACCCATTTCATCCCCCTATTTCGTTTCCCGCTGCAGCTGGAAGACCAGTTTCGCGTGGGTGGAGAACGGGCTTTTTCCCAGACCAGTTTCGGGCCCCTGCTGTCTCGACCGTGTGAATCCAACGGGCTTCTTCCTTTCACGTGGGTGTACTACTTTGGGTGGGTCAACCCAACTCAACGCCAATTTGCCTTGGGGGGTTTCAAGCCCACGTCGTTTGGGCCACCATTTCGGGTCAGCTTCGTGGGTCAATTTCGTGGGTCAACAGATTCGTGGGTCATCTTCATCCCCCTACAGTCGCCACCAAATGGTACCATCAATCTTGGATGTTTGTTTCAATCTGCAATTTTAACATTTATATTAGATATTGTTGGCTGAGAATATAAATTTTCTGGTTTGTAGATATATAGATCATCAAAACAATAAAAATGCTGGAGGCTGGCTGAAAATGTTAATTGTTCAAATTATCTTGCAAGATTAGTTTTTTTATTTTTATTCCACAACATGTTGTAGATCATCAAAACAATTGTTGGCTGATAATATGAATTTTCTGGTTAGATATGGCTGAAAATATTAATTTTCTAGTTTGCAGATCATCAAAACAATTGTTCAAATGATCTTTTTAGATTTTTTTTTTTTCTTCCACAGCATGTTGTGATTTACATTAGATAATGTTGGCTGAAAATATTAATTTTCTGGTTTGTTGGCTGAAAAAACTACTTAATTGGTTTCTAGATATGTAGATCATCAAAACAATTGTTCAAATGATCTTTTTATTTTCACTTATTATACAAAACAATTAATTGTATTAATTAAATACCCAATAATATTAAAAATATTGAAGATTGATGTTGGTAAAGTTTGATCATTGTGGTAAAAATTTGCTAGATCTTCTGTACAAGGTTTCTGTTGGGACTATTTGTTTTAGCTTTTGATTTCTCTAATTAGTTTCTATTTTTGGTTTATAGACAACTTGGAAAAAGAGAATTTGAACTTGCTGTCTAATTAGTATTTCTTCAAGGAACTTTGTTACTTGGAGATTTCTCAAGGCCAAAAGATGGAAAGTTTTGGTGTGTATGTTGTGATTACAAATGTAATATCAAGAATAGAGATCATAGAAGAATGTGGATGACTACAGTAAGATTAAAAGAAAATCGATATTCTTATGCCGGATAGGAGTCCCTTAGAGAGTTCCTCTTAGGAAGCATAGAGGATAAAAATACAAAACAGAAATTTGTGCCTCCTTGGTTTTGGAAATAAGTTTTTTCTTAATAGAAATATTATGAAAGATTTTCCAATTTGTTTCTGGTGTGTTTTTTGTGCCATTTCCCGACTGTCATTACCTTCAAGAATACATACATTTGCTTATAAAAAAAAGGGAGGCCTTGCAGTGAAATAGGTGTGCTGGTACTGGTTGTGAACTATCCTTCCAATGCTAATGTTCACAAATTTTCAATGGTATGTATTCCTTAAAGAGGTCTCTTTATGATAGTGACCACAATGCTACGTACCCCATTGTAGTAGGGCATGCATATTTGAATTATAAATTTTTTTCAAACTTGAAAAAGAGTGTTGAACTTAATTTCTAGGCTACCTTCTTTTAGCTTCTTAATTAATTCAATGGATGATCTATCGGATATATATAATTTCTACCTTCTTTTAGTTTCTATTAATTCAATGAATTTTTATCAAATTTCGATCAGTCTTGGAAAAAGTTTGTACAATATTAGTCATCACTCTTGGTCGATTGATATTTCTGAACAGGGCATGGGAAAAGGAGAAGAACACCCATCTCCGCTAACACCATCTAGCTCAAATCCCTCAAACTTGGTATGTTATTTCATAATTAAAAAACTTATTGCAACTTAATGTTTAACATCCTAATTATTATTATTATTATTATTATTATTATTATTATTATTATTATTATTATTATGTTAGGACATCCCTCAAACTGGTCTACTAAACTATCCAACTTACATGCACGGTTAATTTGGACCAGTGCCTGCATGGTCACCAGCTTTCCGACCATATCCAGATAGCAACAAAAATCCAAGCAACATTCAAGTGGTTTTTCAACTTTGTTCTTGTCTTTTAGTTATAAGTTAATTATTGTGATAGCAGTTTAAATGTTTTCATTTTCTTGTTTTAAGCAAAACATTGGTTATCCATTACAATATGGGATGGGACCTCTGAGGCCGTTTATCGCTACAAGCTCCGCAACGAGCGCAAGAGTTAGTCAAGAAGATAGACCCGATATACTGAAAACTGAATCACCATGTACTTCTACTAGAGTTGATGAATAAATTCTGTTGGATAGACCAAATGAACGGGAAACTGGCGATGACACTACTGGTACACCACAAGTAGTGCCATCGTTGGATTGTGATGATATCATTGAGGAGCCAAAGTCGGGAATGAAGTTCAATTCGTTTGAAGATTTGATGAGCTATTATAAGCAGTATGCTAAAAAATGTGGGTTTGGGATGATGACACAAAGAAGTGAGAGGTCAGAGGATCAAAGTGTCAGATATGTCACCCTTGGTTGTGCACGGGGAGGGAAGGCCCGGAATAAGAGTTCTAATGTCGCCAACCCACGTTCGACAGGAAAAATGAACTGTAAGGCAAGGATAAATGCCACAAGAGTCGAGGGAAAGATGCGGTTGACA
Organism: Cyclocarya paliurus; assembly: GCA_029856935.1. Taxonomy (NCBI): domain Eukaryota; kingdom Viridiplantae; phylum Streptophyta; class Magnoliopsida; order Fagales; family Juglandaceae; genus Cyclocarya; species Cyclocarya paliurus. Next base: position 32,804,771 of record CM056953.1, read on the forward strand.
ACAGTGAATAATACACACAATCACGGCCTCAGCCCAATGAAGTCCCATTTTTTCCGATGTAACAGAGAAGTGAGTGAGACCGTTAAAAGAGTCTTAGACACAAATGACGTAGCTGGCATCCAACTGAATAAGAGTTACGGATCTCTTGTCGTTGGCGCAGGTGGCTTCAAGAACCTGCCATTTTTGAAAAATGATTGTCACAATTATATCGACAAAGCACGACATCTCAAACTTGGCGTCGGTGGTGCTGGTGCTCTTTGAGATTATTTTATGAGGATGCGGTACAAGAATAACGACTTTTTTATATTGATGGATTTAGACGATGAAGGGAGATTAAAAAATATTTTTTGGGTAGATCCACATAGTCGGGCAGCCTACCAGTATTTTACTGATGTAGTGACGTTCGACACCACATACCAAACAAATAGTTATGGGATGCCCTTTGCACCATTTGTTGGTGTAAACCACCACGGGCAGTCAATTCTTTTGGAAGCTAGGTTAATTTCCAATGAGAACACGAAGACCTTTACATGGTTATTCCAAGCCTGGTTGTAGTGTATGGATGGTATAGCTCCAAAGGCAATTATTACTAATCAAGACAGAGCAATGAAAATGCAATTGCTACTGTCTTTCCAGAAACTCGGCATAGATTATGTCTCTGGCATATACTGAAGAAAGTCCCTGAGAAGCTTGGGTCATATGCTGCATATAGAAGTGGTCTTAAAACTCAACTGATGAAATGTGTGTACGACACACAAACTATTGATGAGTTTAAGACGGCTTGGGCCGGGTTTATTAACACGTATTACTTACATGAGAATGCGTGGTTGAAAAGTTTATATGTGGAGCATGAGCATTGGGTACCGGTATTCCTAAAAGATCACTTTTGGGCTGGAATGAGTACAACCCAATGTAGTGAGAGTATGAATGCGTTCTTTAACGGTTATGTTCATTCAAAGACAAACTTGAAGGAGTTTGTCGACCAGTTTGATAGTGCGCTGAGGAAGAAAATTGAGAATGAAAATAATGCAGAATTCTAGTCATTTAGTCAAGTCATTCCCTGTGTATCCAGATTTCCAATTGAAAAGAAATTCCAAGAGTTCTACACTAATGCAAAATTTAAGAAAGTTCAGCAGCAAATAATAGGTGTGCTCGATTTGGATCCATCTCTACTTAGCTCGGATGGTGTAATTAAGAGTTATTTGGTAAAAGATGAAGTTCGTATTGATGAGTTCACTAAACAGATTACATATTCTGTGGACTTTAATGAGGAAGACTGTAATGCTAAGTGTTCATGTGGGCTGTTTGAGATGAGGGGGATAATGTGTAGGCATATTTTGGTCGTATTCAAATTGAACGGTATAAAATCATTACCAGACAGATACATTCTAGACCGATGGGGAAATGACATCAAGAGGAGATACACATTAGTCCGAAGTAGCTATGACGCAGGGGATCATGATCCAAATGGTAATAGATATTCAATTCTGTTGAATATGTGTTATGGGATGATAACTTATGCGGCGGATTCTAATGAGCATTTCGAAGATGCAAAGAAGAGGATATATGAGATGACTGAATGTTATCGCGAGCACACACGCAACTTATCTTTGACCCAAACAGGTTCGAAGGCAACAAATTTTAAAGTCACAGGAGCTGGGTTTAATTCTTTATAACTACTTAATTTCTATCATTTAATGATGTTCAATTTTTAACAGTTCTTTGCCCATAACAGGTTCGAATGCTGGTTTTATGACACTGGACACAACTGGGGATGGTAGTTCACAACAAGTCAAGAGTCTACTTATTGTCAGAGGGAAAGGAAGACCCCCATCTCTAAGGAGAGCATTCCGAATGGAGACAGAAATGCGCAAGGTTAAAGCCAAACAGAAGAAAGTACAAGTCAGAGAAAAGCACAAACAGGTGCACGTTTTAACATTGGGATCTTTAAAAATATACATGTGAATGTTGATTGAGTTGCATTATTGCATAATTTATATAGTTAAAATCAATGTATTTTTAATTGTTTTATCATTTTATCATTGATTTTAGATAGAAAAATGATCAAGAGGCAATAAATCCAAGTTGTGATTTAAATTTATTAAAAGCATAGTTTATGCTTATTTTTATAACTTGTGATTTAATTTGATTTTATTGTCTCACATGCACAACACATTTTTATTTTATATTTTAGTTTAGTTTTCTTAAATTAATTATTTTCTTTTTCTAATTTTATTTTATTCTATTTTTATTCTATTTGTTTTAGTTTATTCTATTTTATTTTTATTTTTTTATTATTCTTTTATTTACTGCGCAGGCTAAACGACATGTCGTTTGGCCTGCAACGACATGTCGTTTGGCCTGCAAGCCAAACGACATGTCGTTTTATCACTACCGTTGTTTCTGCCATCCAAGCCAAACGACCCGTCGTTTGGCATAAACTGCATGTCGTCGAGTCCTTCTTCAACCTTCGGCCAGCTGCTACAGTACCCGAAACACAGCTCTTCCACGCTGCCGTTCGACGCCACCAAGCTCCTCCACCTACTGCAGAACTTCATCCACCGTGCAACCTCATCTAGTAGCACTACTCCGAAGACCATCGAGCCACGCATCCACCACCATCTTCAACCTCCAGAAACACTGCACCTCCACAACCCGTGAACCATGCATGCGTTCCGAGCATGTGCCCAGCCACTTCGGCCTCGCTTGCACCACCTAACCTCATGCACAACACGTGAGCATGCCCAGCTCATCCCCTCTGTTTTTACACGTCCGAAACAGAGCACATGTGATGTTCGGTGCATGTGATAAGTTCGGTTAGAGAGGAAGAAAAGAAGATACATTTGGTGCATGCTGGGCTGGAAGCAAAATAAAATAAAGAGAAAGGAAACCGACCAAGGAAGAAAGAAAAAGAAAATAAAATAAAATGAAAGAAAGTCGGTCGATGCATCACTCGACGACATGTTCAGTGGAAGAAAATAAAGAAAAGAAAACTGCTAGCAGTCGGTGCAGCTCGCAGTGGAAGAAAAAGAAATGAAATAAAACTCAAGCAGTGCATTCGGTCGGCTGGAAGGCAAGAAAGAAAGAAAGAAAAAGAAAGAAGAAAGAAAGGCTGGTCGGCTCTTTTGGACAGGCACGCACGGAGACAACGCAAATAATTTTTCTGAGTGGGAGACAAGTAGCTGGCTTCACAGATGGACGAGGTCACGGACATAAGCATATGCAGCGGCTTTTCAAGCCTATATAAGGACCTGAAGATAGACAGAGAGAGGTGGCAGATGTTAGACGCCCAGTAGAGTCTGGGTCGATGTTAGACACCCAGTAGCTGTAGAATAGAGTAGTTGTAGTTTTTCAGTTTAGGAGACAACGCAGATGAAGTGAGGGAGTTCGGTGATACAGTTGAGAGCCTAATGGACCAACTGTGTTATCGAGCTGTCCTCTCCTTTATCTGTAGTCTCTACTTTATTTTTATTTTTTTTTATTTCAATTTATGTCATTTAATTTTATGCACTTTAAATTATTGTCATTTATTTTTCTGCACTTTTAATTTATGTCATTTATTTTTCTGCACTTTACTTTACTGCAATTTAAATTACTGTCATTTAATTTTTATGTCATTTAATTTTTTTGCTCATTTAAATTTCAGTTATTTAATTTTCAGCAATTTAAATTCACTGTCTTGCGCTTTAATTTCTTTACTTTTCATCACTGCTTCTCAACACTCAAAGCCAACCAAAAATGAATCTGGTTCACGACCAGTAAATTTTCTTTTTCATTGCACTCTTTCATCCATTGTACATATCATCACTTTTTATTTTTATTTTCTCATTGTAAATAATTCCACCATTTTACACGAGTTTATTTTTAGCACTTTCCCTGTGGAGACGATCTAGGAATTTATTCATAATTACTACGCGATACGCTCCTGCACTTGGGATAGCCTTTGGGCTGCTCATTTTCGAACGAGTCAAATGTGTGTTAGATTTATAATGCAAACTTGGTAGAAAGAGTATTCTTACTTGTTACTTTATTATTATCGAGATAAAGGAGATACACCAGCCTTGGGCACACGCAGGAATTTATTTGGGCCATCAGAAGTGGATATCACCATACATTCCCAAGTGCAGGTATTAGAAATAAATCTATTTATCAGTCAAACAATGATTTCGGATGTTGGTTATTGGTCAATATTTGTATTGTGATCAATGCTAATCATGTGGAAAGTTGAGATGGTTACTTGCCATGCCTTTAATATTTACTAAAAATTTTGTTATTTATAAACAGCCTGTTCTAGAAAACTCAGTATTTGATAGTGGTGGAACCCAGCACCGAGAAAGTGTGATTGGTAGCCAAGAAAGTGTAACATTTCTGAACTTTGGACAATTTAATTGTAATTGTTTAATATGATATTAATATTTGGGTATTAATCCTAATAGGTTCGATTGGGTTGGATGGCGCACGATCGGACCTCCTTAGGTATTGATGGATCACAACTGGTGCAAAAAGGTTGAATTTTGTAATTTATTTTGTGAGAACCATGAATGGTGGTTATAGTTTTTGTAATTATTTTTGTGGGAAGTAAGCATGGCAAGTGATTGGTATTGTAATTTATATTTTAAGAAGTAAGCTTAGTGGCTTTAGTTTGTGAGATTATTTTGTAAGAAGAAAGCTTGGTGGTTAAGAGTTTTGTAATTATTTTGTAAGAAGTAAGTTTGATGGTTAAAGTTTTTTGTAATGATTTTATATTCACAAAGCTTATAAAGTGATCTTCTTACCAATTATATTTGACAGAAGATAGATTTCATAATTATTTATATTACTAGTGATGCAATTTGGCTAAATGGTCTTGAGAATGCATGGATGGCTTTTTATGATAATTATGCAATGCCAGGTGTATAACAGGTATATTGAAAGGCAAATGGTCAATCGGTCCATTGGTTGCCATAAATGGCATTAATCTATGTGGGTTTGAGTAGGATGGCTTTTTGTGTTGTTGGTACAGCTAGGTTCATGAACCATTTGATCGTTATATATGCTACTGCTATTTTCAGGAACATAAATTGCCTAATCTGAAGTTAAGGGGCAGCAATGAGAATGCGTGGCTCTCTTTACACTGTAATTATTTGCTCCATGTCGTGTAGGTCTGAGAAGGAGTTTGCTGCAGAGGAGCATACACAATCTGAAACATATTCTGGAACTAGCAAATATGGAACTAATTCATCAATTGTTTGTGATATCCAATTCAGCTAGATTCCTTATACAAATCTGGAACTAATTCATTTTTTGTTTGTGATATCCAATTCATTTTTTGTTTGGAAAACTACAATTCAGACAAAACTACATTTAAGTTCTCTAAATAACACTTATCTAATAACTAAACAACTTATAACACTTAAAAGTCACTACAATTCAAATCTAAAAGGTTACATATAACACTTAATATTTACAAATCTAAATATTTACATATAACACTAAAAGTCAATACAAATCTAAATATTTATATATAACACTAAAAGTCAATACAAATCTAATAACTAAATAACTTAAAACACTTACGGTCCATAATACAATTCAGTTCTTTAAATATTTACATATTTGCACTTTTAAGGGCCATCGGGATGAATGAAGGGGCTTCGCCGCTGGAGAGAAATCTCTTGAGATGAGAAACGATTGAGCGGACATTAAGGAAGGGGCGACGCCGCTAGAGAGAAATCTCTTCCGATGAGAAACGACTGAGAGGACAGAAGGAATGAGCAGCTTGGGAGAGAAACAGAGAGGTCTTCGGGATTACTCAAACCACAAACGACGTCAGGGGTGTTTCGAAACAGAGAGGAGGGAGAGTTCAAAATGTGTTTCGAAACAGAGAGGAGGAGGGAGAGCTCAGAGCAAACAGCGAAATTTGGAATAAAAGCAAACGACATCGTTCTCTTTTTTTCACGTCAGCGCCGACTCCTCACCGCTTACCCAAACCGACTGCATCTAGCGTTTTTGTTTTACTTTTCTTCACAAACACAACAGTTGTTTCTTTTTTAGGACTCAACGAAATGCGGATTGATTCCCTTGAGATTTTTTTTTTTTATTCCCCTTTGAGCAATTTCGCCTTAAAACCAAAACAAAGGAAAACAAAAATGGGTACTAACGAACCCAGAAAAAGAGTTTTTAAATAGAAGGAAATTAATTGTTTATTTATAAAATCATTATTCATTTGCATCTTTTCTGCAGTTATTGAAAACTTGAAAGCAACGTTCAAAGTTTTCGAATTGATGAACACTGGACATAGTTTAATAAAACGAACTAAATAAATAAAGATAGAACTTGTTAAAAAACCTTGACTGACTATGGTAGGTTGAATTCAACGTTCCATTGAACTTTCCGAATTCCAAGGGGTTTGTGGATTTAGTTTGAAAATCATGCCAGATTGCTACCTATGTTTCGTTTGCTTGGCAAGTTGGCACAAAGACATTGTGCAACATGTACTACAGCCATCTGTTCAACTAGAATATTATTTTGTTTGGAGCTATATTATTCACAATATTTGATAAAGAAAAATTATTTTCTTTAGTCACTATTCACTACCTCATATCTTATAAAAAAAAACTATAGGTGTAGAGTGTAAAAGTGAATAATGACTAATGTATAGAAGTTTTTTTTTATAAAATATACTATCTATATTATTGATGTAATACATTAATTTATAAGATTTAAATTTATAATTTTTTTTTATAAATCAAATTATGTCACATTAATAATACGGAATGTGTATCCTTTACAATAATTTATTAATAGAATTTTTTTTAGTTTGGAGTAAAAAGATAAGGAGCGCTTCTCCGTTAATATAGGTTAAATTTTATATGGGAGTAACCTAAAGGTTATTGATTTGAAAAAAAGAATCTATTTACAAGTTTATTTTTTAGTATTTTACCCACCGAATTGTCGAGGGAAGGATAAAATTAACTTATTAAATGCCTATTCATAGGTTTTCTTGCTTAAAAAGCGATAAAGTTACAACTATTATACCATTTTCATGCAACTATTATATAAATTATTAATTATTTTGAAAAAAAAACTGAGTTTTGTTTAGACTTTAATGTGCTTGAATTTTAAAAAGTAGTATTTTATTAAAAAATTGTGAGTTAATTATATGTGTATTATTTAATTTCCAAACTTATATGTCATAAATCAAAAGTGAAAATAAAATAAAATAAAAAGTAAATTAATATTTATTACATTGCTCCGTCACCATTCATACCAAGTTTGTTGAGTCTTTTTCTTAAATAAAATTTGTGTTTACGTTTACCATTTCCCATATCTCAAAAGAATAATTTTCTCATTAGTTACTGGTTATTGTACATACTCCATAAATCTAGAAATACATATAGAAAAAGTTGTTAAGTATAAAATATAAGAATGAATAGTAACTCTTACGTAACAAAACCCATCTCAAAATCGTATAACACTTGAACTTTAGAATATGGGTATGATGTAATTGAATCAGATTGCGTGTTGAACGATTCTTTGAGAGTCAACCAACGGATGCGCGTGTTTCTTTCCCTTCTGCAAACGTATACATTACGTTGTGTTTGGTTCTCAAATTCAATTGAATTTAATTTAATTTTAAGTTAAATCTAACATTTAAATAATTAATTCTTAAATTATTAAATTCATTTTAATTCAAAATCTTCTTATGCTTGAGACCCACAATCTTTTTTAATTTTTTATAAAAAGTATTAAATTCATCTTTACATCTAAATACACTTTAAACTCAATTTAGATAAATCTCACATAACTCCCTCAACTATTTAAACTATTATTATTTATAAAGAATTCAAAAGTATCAGAATGAAAGTCTCTCTCTGTGTGGAGACAACATTTATATGTAAAAGGTCAGGCTGTCTTAGAAGGTGCTCTCCCTGAGAACCATAAGCTCGATAGTCCTTTACAGTGGGGTAAAAGTCTCGAGGAGTCTCCTCTCTTGGTAGAGTTGCCATGCCTCTGTATAAAAGATGCTGATGATCCCTTTCATAAGATGGCAACTGAAATCTACTAGAATAACCATCCGTATAAGGATCCCTAGCAAGTGTTTCTTTACGATAACGGGGCCACACTTCTCTTACTATTTCATGAACTTTACTGTTACCAACTCTAGCAACTTGAGGAGAGCAGACAAGCAACATAGTTGAATGCACTTCAGCCGGTCGAAAAAGCTTCTCAAGATTCCTAGCCTAAAGGGAAAAATTAGAAAATTTCTGAATGCTAATATTTCAAAAGAAACAATGATCCCAAACTACCGGAGAGAAAAAAAAGTGAATCTTACTTGCTTGACAGTAAGTTCTGTTTTGAATTTGTGCTTTTCATTATAACTTTCCTTGATTGCCTCCTTAAAAACACCCTCAGGTAGTGGAAGACAATCTTTCTCAATGGTGAACCGCGCCTGAAAATTGATAACTCATCAGTATCCAGATCTGCCAAGATAGATGAATAGAATTACAATAATTAGATACTGTTGGTATTTTTAATAATTTATTTTCTTTTCCGTTGGATTTAGGAGCCGTTGGTTAACGGGCTTAACTTTATGGCCTTTAGTTTGTCTTAATTTGTGTTTTGATCGTTAAGCTTTTATTACATAAGAGCTTTTAATTGTTTTATCTGTTATGGCCAACGTCCAATTTCATTCATTGTCCCCGTATATATATATATATATATATATATATATATATATATATTCGGATGGTCTCTTGGTACGGTGAGGTATGTACTTGAAAAAAAGTGAGATAAAAAAAAATAAGCTTAGAGAATATTTTTTTTTTTTGAAAGTATTTCCAGATAAAATAAAGGTGTTCTTTTGGTGGAGCTTTGAGCTCAACCTCTTATGCAGAGTTGGTTCGGACTATACGACGATCAATTGGGCTATTGTATCCTGGAAGAGTCAAGTCAAGATAAGTTCTGTTGCACCGGTTAATTTGATAGATTGTACACCGCAGAGAGCTTGAATCTCCTTAAAGAGAGCGATATTTCCATGCCTCAGTCCAAACTGGTTTCGCTTGATTGTTAATTTTATTGTAATTTTATTACATTATTGTATATTTCACTAACAATTTTAAGGAGAATTTCAGATGGAGCCTACAATCGAAAAGTGCACGGAAAGCGGTGGACGTCTCAATAAGCCCTTTCAATTTGTTGAAGGGTGGTGGGTAGATTCTGGGGCTAATAGACATATCTGCTATGATAAAGGTTTGTTTAAATATTATACTCTTTTTAAAGTAGAGAAAAATATTACACTTAGTGATTCTAGTAAAATCATGGTTGTTGGGAGTGGTGAGGTTGAACTAAAATTTACCTCTTGGTGTATTTTGATGCTTAAAGATGTGCTTTATTCATCGTATATGAGAAAAAAATTGATGTCAAGCTTTTTACTCAACAAAGCAGGTTTCAAACAAACTATTGAATCTGATAATTTTGTTATAACAAAAAATGGAGTTTTTGTGGGTAATGGCTATGTTTGTGATGATATGTTTAAATTGAATGTTGAGCATAAAGCATCGAATGTTTCTATTTACATGCTTTCTTCTTTAGATTTTTGGCATGCACGTTTATGTCATATTAATAGTAGATATGTTGCTATCATGAGTAGTTTAGGATTAATTCCCAAACTGACAAAAGATTTTCAAAAATGTGAAGTTTGTAGTCAAGCAAAAATTACAAAACGGCCTCATAGAAGTGTTGAAAAAAATACCAAATTGTTAGATTTAATTCACACCGATCTTTGTGAATTTGAAAGAATTTTAACTCGTGGAGGAAATAGATATTTTATTACTTTTATTGATGATTTTTCAAAATATACGTACGTTTATTTATTAAAAAATAAAAGTGATGCCTTTGGAAAATTCAAAGAATTCTTCCATGAAGTTGAAAATCAATTTGGTAGGAAGATTAAAAGATTTAGAAGCGATAGAGGCCGAGAGTATGATTCAAATGAGTTTAATATTTTTGTTCAGTCTTAGGGAATTATTCATGAAACTATTGCACCATACTCACCTGCATCTAATGGTGTGGCTGAGAGAAAAAATAGAACATTGATTGAGTTGACGAATGCTATACTTATTGATTCAGGTGCTCCCTCAAATTTTTGGGATGAAGCAGTTTTGACTGTTTGTCATGTTTTAAATAGGGTGCTTTACAAAAATTCAAAAACTACACCTTTTGAATTATGAAGAGGGTATAAGCCAAATTTGAGATATTTTAAAGTTTGGGGTTGTTTGGCTTTTGTAAGACTAACAGACCCTAAAAGGCCCAAATTGGGTGTTAGAACTACCAATTGTGTTTTTCTTGGATATGCAAAAAATAGCATAGCCTATAGATTTTTTGATATTGGAAATAAAGTTATTTTTGAATCAGGTGATGCAAGTTTTCATGAAGAAAAATTTCCTTTTAAATCAAAAGATAGTGGGGGTCAAGTATCTGAAGCTAGTTCTTCTACTCCTTTAGAAAGTGAAGAAATCTTTGAATTAATAAGGAGTAAGAGAATTAGAATTGAAAAAGATTTTGGTCCCGACTATTATATTTACAATATCGAGGAAAATCCAAAGAATTTACAAGAAGTTTTAGCGTCACCTGATTTTGTATTTTGAAAAGAGACTGTGGATGATGAGATGGATTCACTAATTTCAAATAAAACTTGGAAATTAGTTGAATTACCACCGGGTTGCAAATCCATAGGGTGTAAATGGATCCTTAGAAAAAAATTTAGACCAGATGGAACAGTTGAAAAATTTAAGGCAAGGCTAGTTGCAAAAGGTTTTAAACAAAAAGCCGACCTTGATTTTTTCGATACTTTTTCTCCAGTTACAAGAATAACATCCATTAGATTATTGATTGCCATTGCAGCAATTTATAATTTAAGGATTCATCAAATGGATGTTAAAACAGTTTTTCTAAATGGGGACCTAGATGAAAAAATTTATATGGATCAACCCGAAGGCTTTGTAGAGCCTAGCCAAGAAAACAAAGTGTTTAATTTGACAAAATCTCTATATGGTTTAAAACAGGCCCCTAAACAATGGCATGAGAAATTTGACTCTTGCATGATTGAAAATGACTAGAAGTCAAATGAAAGTGATAAATGTATTTATCATAAATCTTGAAAAAATTCACATGTTATTATTAGCCTATATGTTGATGATTTATTGATATTTGGTTCTAATTTGCATGTTATAGATGAAACAAAAAACATGTTTTGTAACCATTTTGCTATGAAAGATCTCGGTGAGTCTAATTTTATTTTGGGTATGAAAATTACCAAAACATTTGATGGTATTTTTCTTGATCAATCGCATTACGTAGAAAAATTATTGAAGAAATATAATTATGTTGGATGCAAGCATGTTGTTACTCCTTTTGATTCTAGTGTTCATTTATTTTCTATTGAAAATGATGATGATGTGATTAATCAAGAGAAATATGCTAGCATGATTGGAGTTTACGTTATGCGACTGATTGTACTAGACCTGACATTGGTTATGCGGTAGGAGTACTTAGTAGATTTACTACCAAGCCTGGAAGAGACCATTGGTGTGCAATGGATCGGATAATGAAATATTTATCCGATACAAAAAATTATGGCTTGTTTTATAAAAGCTATCCTGCCGTACTTGAAGGTTTTAGTGATGCTGATTGGAATACCTTGTCAGGTGATTCTCTTTTAACTACTGGTTATATTTTCACATTGGGTGGTGGTGCTGTATGTTGGAAATCTAAAAAACAAACGATTATTGCTAACTCAACCATGGAAGCTGAGCTTATAGCTTTAGCTTCAGCAAGTGAGGAAGCAAACTGGTTGAGAGATTTATTACATGAAATTCCCTTATGGGAAAAACCAGTTCCACCTATTTTAATTCATTGTGATAGTACTGCTACTATTGGTAAAGTACAAAATCGTTACTATAATGGTAAATCCAGATCCATAAGAAGAAAATACAGTACTGTGAGATCTTATTTGACTGATGGTGTTATTAACGTGGATTTTGTTAAGTCTTGTGATAATCTTGTAGATCCACTTACAAAAGCCTTGACAAGAGAAATGATCTGGAATACATCGAGGGGAATGGGATTAAAACCCTTAAATTCATGAGCCATGTATGAGGATACCCAACCTGGGAACCAGAGATCTTGAGAACCGGGTTCAATGGGAAAAACGAATCATATGATGGTCGTAAGAAATGCACTATTTATTTTATTTCTCATTCCTATGATGTGGGTGCATTTATCCTGTAATGTTGTGGAGGATGAGTCTATGGAGAAACTCTTAATGAAATCTGTAACTCTTATGAGTAGGATGTAAGAATTACAGGGACACCCTTGACAAATTTCACCTATGTGAGTGTGAGAGTAGGGCCACTCTCTATGAGATTTGGGTTTATTCTCAAATACACTCATGAAACCGGAATGAGCACAAGGCCGTAATGTGCTAGCTAATAAAGCTCATGTCAACATCTGGATTAATATGTGTGAGTAATAATTCTTTGTTTCCTTTAAGCAGTCATAGTTCAAGTCTGAGACTACTATTGACTCTGGAGTAAAGGTTGTTATTTTACTAAGTGAGAGTTCAATGCAGAGCACACCTTCATGATGCATAATAATCCTTCTTTGTCTGAAAATATTTCTCTTATATATTTTTTATTATTATTAAAGATAAGGGGGGAAATGTTGGTATTTTTAATAATTTATTTTCTTTCCCGTTGGATTTAGGAGCAGTTTGTTAACGGGCTTAACTTTATGGCCTTTAGTTTGTCTTAATTTGTGTTTTGATCGTGAAGCTTTTATTACATAAGAGCTTTTAATTGTTTTATCTGTTATGGCTAACGTCCAATTTCATTCATTGTCCCCGTATATAAATATATATATATATATATATATATATATATATATATATATATATATTTGGATGGTCTCTTGGTACGGTGAGGTAAAAAATAAGCTAGGTAAAAAATAAGCTTAGAGAATATATATATATATATATATATATATATATATATATATATATATATTTTTAGAGTATTTTCAGATAAAAGAAATGTGTTCTTTTGGTGAAACTTTGAGCTCAACCTCTTGTGCAGAGTTGGTTCAGGCTATACGACGATCAGTTGGACTGTTGTATTCTGGAGGAGTCAAGTCAAGATGAGTTCTGCTGTACCGGTTAATTTGAGAGATTGTACACCGCAGATAGCTTGAATCTCCTTAAAGAGAGCGATATTTCCGTACGTCAGTCTAAACTGGTTTCGTTTGATTGTTAATTTTATTGTAATTTTCTTATATTATTGTATATTTCACTAACATATACAAAACTCAAGTTCCAAGAAAATCTGACCTGAACAGGGAATGCCCCACCGAAAGCTCTTGGCTCAAGTTTCATGCCACCAGAAGAGGCCGCCTTATAAATACCATAATGAAGCTTCAAATCAAAATCATAGAGAAAAAGTTTAATCTCAGGTTTGATACCCATCACGACATCCTTTTTACATGTAGTAACACCCATTACACGATAGTGAAAACAATCCCAGGTCTTTGCATTGCACATGAATATCACACTGCCAAGTTTTTTTATTCTTCTCATCATGTTGGCCTTCTTAGCACCATCATGTTTTTCTTTGTTCTTTCGACTCTCAGTAGTACCACCGTCTGACATACGATGCCTCCCTTCGTTTCTCTCTTTTTGTTTGTGATTTTCCAACTCAATGATCTTCTTCTCTTGGTTATTTTCAGGTTGATGGCTCTTCTCCTTATGCTCTTCATCATTGACGTTCTTCTCTAGAATTCAGCTTTTTAACCTCTCCTCCACCATTGCTGCTTTCTATGTTACCCTTCAATACATACTTTAAAGAATTGACAGGGGTGCCTTTTTGCTGCATGATCATCTGATCTCAAAAATCTATTCGACATCTTTAAAGAAAGTATTAGAAGTGGAAACATAGAGTGGGAGGCTTTTTTGCTGAAAAGATTATCCAAGAATTCAAGAACTAGAAAGACATGAAGTACAAAAGAAAGACACCCAGCAAGACAAGTGAGAATCTAAGTAATGCATAGGAAGCTCTACCGTCAACTATAACTCTAAAACCAAAAGCATTTATGTTTGCTCAGTCAATTCCAATCTCAAAGCAAGCAGCACTTGTACAACTTACTCACCTATCGATTAAGGCTCCTGTTTGGATAGTGAAAGTGTTTCATCTCATTTCATCATTATAATTTTTTCAAATTTTCACACACAATATAATCAACAATTCAACTTTGTCAAATCCCAAAACAATAATAATATTAAAAAATAATATTCTAATAATATTTTATTCAAATTTCATCTCATCTTATCTCATCTCAACTCACTATCCAAACGACACATAAGCCAACTAGGATGATATATATACCTCATACTAGATCATGGCATGCCCTCCTTCACCTCCATAGTCTGCTTTTGCACACACTGTCTTTATATTTACTTAGGTCAACTTCTTCCAAAATGGAGAAAATAAATTAACTTTGATCTAGCCGACACCCACAATAAAATAATCTTTGGGCAATATCACAGCGGCCCTATCTTTTCACTTCCTTTTGCTTTTCTTTCCTCATACATACTACTTAGGTACTTCATCTTATCTTCACAGCTCTAGTACTAGAAACTATGCTATTTCTCGCCATGAGTAGTCTAAGTGAGCAATACAACAATTTGAATACTGCTTAACGTAGCCAATTACTTTTTAATGAATTTCCATAACCTCCAAATATAGTGGGGAAAAAAATTCGAGAAAGGAATAATTTCCATAACCTCCTTTGTTTTCCTAAGAATATCGACTAAGTCTAAACTAATTCAAACTCTAAAGGCACAACACACATCCTCCCGTTAAACATTTACCGGTAAAACCGTAAAAGCCATCTCAAATTTCTCCTTTAGAAACTCACATTAGACAAATTACGTACTTCTACCAAGTGAAAAACATATTTATTCCAATCAATAAAATCAAGCAGTGAATTTTATATATCTCGCGATGAATCATTTACATCGATAAATCCATGAATAGAACAACCAAAATGGGTGGAGACTCGCATTTTAGCACCAGAAAATCCATTTTATTTTCTAATTTCTACCTTCCCTATCTTTTAAACAAACCCAGTTAATTTCCATGAGATTAAAAGACAAAAAACAGAGAAAAAAAAAGTTCCAATTAAAACCCTGAGACGGAGAGAGATAGGAAGAGTACCTGGCGAAGCAGATAGAACAAGAGAGGGAGACTGTAAAGAGCGAGAGAAAATGATCGAGAACCATACAGTAGATCTGGTGGAGAAGAAGAAGTGTTAATTAAAAATGTGAATTGAATATATTGGCATCCCCTATATCCATATCCATGGCGCCTTTTCTTCTTTTTGAAAAATTAGTTGATTAATTTTCCCTTTCTCCATATTAAAATATTTATGTTTTTGTTAAGAAATCTACTTATCAACAAACTAAATTGTATCCTGTACAAACCAAAATGGTGAAAAACACAATACTGTTTTTGGTATTCTCTCGTATACCAAATTATAAAACTCATAATCAAATGGTCAAATTATAATCCAAAGATTATAATGCAAGTTTACTTGTTGGCGCCATCAGAGTTGCGAACTACAGTACCTCAAGAGGAGTTCTATCAAATCAATATAATGTCAAACCTTATTTTTTTGGTATTCTCTCGTACATAGAGATATTTGAAAATAAAGAAGACATAATAAAACAAGCAACCATAATAAAACATTAATGGGAATGAATGGTCCTCTGCACCCACTGACTTCAAAAGAAAGAGCGACATTCCAGCTGCTGCATGCAAATTAAGGATGATCTTGATCATCTTCTTTCAGAATTCCCCAATGAAAGAAAACAACATACTTATAAAGATAAAAGTTACAAATATCAAATTATCATAAACGAAGTATTAAGAGTGCTAAAAACACCAAAGTCCAGATCGAATACTAATACATTTCAACTATGTAGTGTTAAGATATGGGAGAGTATATAATTGGTTGCTTGCACTTACTGTTTAATGCATTCAAAGATAAAGAAAATTCATAGTTTTGTAAATTGAGAATATTCTTACCCTTTCTTTGAATAACAATTGAGCTGTATCATAGTGATTTGACTCCCAAAGACAATGTGCGGTGGTATTAAGATCATGCTTCCAATGCAAATTCAAATTCAAGCTCTGGTGTACTTGAGACTCCGTGACAGAAAGGCTTCATCTTGGGACAATGTGTCACAATTACTTTCTTCAAGGATGGGAACCCAGGATAAGGTCTAGAGCAAAAGCGTGTGAGGTTTGGTAAGCCATCAAGTTTTAAGTATGCTAATTTGTTGAAAGTAATAGCCACATTTTCTTCACCATCCTCCATTGCTACTATTTCTGTAATCCTATTGCATTCAGTCACAGTCATTTTTTTGAGTTGCTCCAGAGTTCTGGCAGTTGAGGATGTTAATAAATTGATCAATCCATCACAACACGATATGTCCAATTCTGTCAACTTTTTAAGACATACCGAGGATGGCACTATGTTTTTCAATTTGTCGCATCTAAACAGAAGAAGAAATTCCAGATTATCAAAAAGTGGGCCGTCTTTCCACAAATGTGTAAGCATTGGTAGACGATAGAGCTGTAGTTGTCTTAGTAGTGGGACTGGATTAACAAGTTCATAAGGGAATATTTCCTCCCAACCACTATACCATACTTGAAGTTCCAACAATTTTGGCAGTGGAAGTTGAATGCAAGTCTGGAGTTGGTTCTGTTGACTTGTTTCTTGACTACTACTGCTGCTCGCCAATTTTGAAGCCCAAATCACTTGTTCACATTCCAACAGTTCTAATTTTTCCAATGAAGGACATTCCAAATTAGCATACACCCCTTCCAAAATCCACTTGAGTTTTGGCAATCCACCAAGTGACATTTCAGTTAGTATGGGGAACTCAATATGTCTGGCTGTTCCAGCTTCTCTCGCTACACTTTCTTCCGTCCCTGAACTTGGAGCTATTAAAACTTGTGGTTCTTTACCATTATGCCCCTCCATATTTCTAAATATTGTTTCTAATGAACTGCAGTCCCATATACATAGACGAATCAGACTTTGCGTTAATATTGTTGTTGTACGAAAATTAGATTGAAAGACGTGCAACAACTTTTCACATCCATCAATTTCCACATCTTGAATATTTTTGGCAAAAGAACTCGTGGCAACTTGATCCTGGCATATAATTTCCAACTTATCCATGTTTTGAATGACCAACTTCTTCAAGCTCGAAAATGAGAACTGTAAAACATATTAGAACAGTGGTTAACACATAACCCATCCAACAAAACAGAACCTATAAGAAATATATTTCAGCTCGAGTGGATAACTTCATTTAAATAATTATAAAGGAAAACTAAACAACTCATGATGAAGTATTGCGTATTCAGTTGTCGAAATTAAATATATTTGATGTATTTAATGTTTCCCGCAATAACTTTTAAAATCGGGACCTAAACAATAACTTTTTCTTATAAAAATATGAATTTAAGTTATTTCAAATTTTAATTAATGCATTAAAAATCATATAAGTAATTTATTCTGTAGAGATTCTAATTTTGTTATTAAATCTTATAATTCTTTATGCTTTCGTTTTTTAATTATTTCTTTATGAACTTGATATACAGAATAATAATGAGATTTGAGTATTTCTTTAATAATGATTAATATTGTAATTAAATCTGTATTTTAGAAAGACTAATTAATTAAATTTATCAACTTAAGGAGAGAGATCAAAATGATTTCACAATATTAGAATGTAAAACTCTTCTACCTAAATAGGAAAAGAGTCTCTTTACCTCATCCTCATCCTCATCCACCAAGAAAAGAGGTTGTTTAATGGACATCTTCGACTGCCTCTCTTCAAAGCTCACAACTCCTGAAGCAAATATCTCCACTTTCTCGCATCCGCTAATCCAAATCTTTTCCAACATGGGCCATTTTGAAACATGCACTCCTTTGTAAAACCACTCGAGTCTCTTTAAATTTTTAAGTTTCAAATCACTTACTCGAGGGAATACCAATATTGTCCTTGCTATTGGCTCTCCTCCTCCTCCACCTCCTCCACCTGCAACAATTTCCTCCAGTACCCCACAATTTCCAATCCAAAGTAATTTCAATTGCTCTAGACATTTGAAAACTGTATTGGGTTCTTGACCACAGCTCCATACATGCTTTATTTTGGGTAGACTCTTCATACGCAGTGTTTGCAAGCTAGGGAAGAAAACCTGTCAGATTATGTTCTTTGTATCAATTAAAGATGCCAAATATATATTTCTGTGCTTTGATTTTGAAAATATAAAAAATTAAACTGGAGAAAGAATATAAAATAGCACAAATTTGAGAACAATGGTCCCTTCAAAAATAAGTATAATCCGTCTATAAAATTCTCAACAAAGCTCCCAAGAATACAAAGTCATTATATCATGCCATTGTAAATACTCATTTGCGATGCTATAATAGTTAACAAAAATATGCCATATTCCATATTTAGGCAATGAGCTTTTTTATTTGAAAAGTATTTTAGAAAAGTTCCATCTTATTTTTTCAAATCTAACATTTATGACTAAAGACTATGGTGTCTTCAAACTTTCAAACTTTTTTTATGACATTTTTTTCAAACGTTCAAACAAAATACAATAAAAAATTCAATATTTTCAAATATAAAAATAAAAATAATACTCTAACAATATTTTATTCAATTTTTAATTTTCATCTCAACTATTCTCATCTTAATTCACTATTCAAACTAAGCTCGTTTCACAACTATTCTCATCTTATCTCATATAATCATTATAATTTTTACAAATTCCTATACAAAATAAAATAAATAATTTAATTTTTTCAAATCTCAAAATAAAAATAATATTAAAAAAATATATTCTAACAATAATTTATTCAATTTTTATTTTTATCTCAATTCATTTCATCTCATCTTATCTGCAAGAACAAATGAGTGTGATATATAGTAACCTAGAAACTTTGAGCCTAAAATACATGTAATTAGAAGCGTCATTAAAAAGATACTATCTTAATCATTAAGTTAAAAAAAAAAAACTGTTGTACCCATCATCGATACCCAAGTCACTTTAGCTTTTTCCTTAAAAAAACCAAGAGAGAGAGAGAGAATGTATAGACATAGATTTACATAGAAATTTCAGATGGAAAATATACTCACATACAAAATGTACTGATAAAGCATACGGATTAGCGTTTTTTATTAAAAAAAATAAATAAAGCATTTGTATGTTTATTATTTAATATTTTTTTAAAAATATTCACAAAAATGTTTTAATAAAAAACAAAAAAATATAACACCGATACCCTTTTAAGTCCCTATTCTCGTTTGATTTAGCGTCACATATGGCAAAATAAAGAATTTGTAAATGTGCAATCATTTTGAAAAAGATAATATAGATATTTAATTTTTTAATAGAAAAATAATATTTACAGTGATAGAATACACAAACGTCGTACATTACTTTTAAAAAAAGTGAATAAATATAGAATACATATGAAAAATTAAATTTTTAATAATAAACCACTCTTTTTTAAAAGTAATATGCAGCGCTTCTCTAATCCATTACTGTATCTAATATTACTCATTTTAATAATAGATTTTATTATTTTTTAAAATAATTGCATAGCACTTGTACCATTAATTCAAAATAAATCAACGAGCAATTCTATTGCTCTAAATTTTAAGAGAGAGAGGTTGATTGGACTCGTACGGTGTTACCTCTTTAATCCCGAAAAGTGTGCCTCCCTGCTCATCTAATTTCTTGGACGACGACGATTCCAAAGTATGCACCCCTTGGAAAAACCACTTGAGTTTTGGCAACCCATGAAGTTTTAGAAAATTTAGGTTGGGGAATAAAAGCCCCATTGGTGGATCTATCCCGTCTTCTCTAGCGACAATTTCCTCCATTACCCCACAATCTTTTATCTCGATAGACTTCAAGTGCGTTAGACTTTTCAAACTCTCGTATCCGTTAACATTACTCCAAACATGCTTTATTTTGGGCAGATCTTGCAGATGCAGTTCTTTCAAACTAGGGAAGAAAAGCTGCAGGATAAGTCTCTCATATTAGTTAAAGACGCTCAAGATTTCAGTGCTTCGAATTTGAAAATAGGCAAAATTAAACAAGAGAACGAGTGTATTATAATAATTTTTTTTATTGGACCAAATGTCGGGAATTATCCCGACTAATTTTGACAATGCACATGTCCTTGACAAAGCTTTTTATGTGTACTTCATATAACTCAAGGAAAAGTTTCGAGTACGATAATTCCTAAAAGTTATTTACACTCAATAATTTAAAGTTTAAATTTAGAAGGAACATACAATTAAGATGAAGGCTCTTACCACTTGAGCCAATTTCTATAAGTTGGTCTAGAATTAAAGGAGACTGTCTAACTATACTTCATTATATATATATATATATATATATATATATATAATATTCCAAGCCTTTTGATATGGAGTACTTCTTTCTTTTGACTCTGTTTTTAGTCCTTAATTTGTTTTATTAAGAAAAATGATATCTATTACTTATGTAATTTTTGAAACATCTACCTCGTATTCTAGTGAGCCATCTCATCACTCTGTTTTATTTTTTATTTTATTAACCTATTACAACCCTTTACATATTAAAAAGACTTTTAATTGTATTGTCTTTAATATCGCAATAATACCATGCTACAACACTTGGAAAATATGTAAATTAATTTCATTATTATGTAATCAGCTTTTTATTTCAAAATCATTTTAGACATGCAAGTCCCATCTTATTTTTGTTTTCAAATTTTACTTTTATGCCCCAAGACTAAGCTGGCGTCTTCCGCCACAACCTAACAGAGGCGCATGCAATTATACTTTGGGCACAGGGAATGCCAACTAAATCATGTTTATGCTTATGGTGTGCTTGACACATGACTTACATGGACTTGTGTAATGTACCTGATGATGTAGAAGCGGCAACTGAAGATCATGGTTGCCCTCCGAATTGGTTTCTCTTGTGCTTAAGAAGCTCACAAGCTTTGGAAGACTTATTAGCACCAAGGTTTGCAGTCGACGGCACAACATCATATCTCCGGCCTCTTCTATTCCGTCTTCTTCTTCTTTCACGAATATTGCACCCACGTTGTTGCATCTTGTTATGTTCAATTCTTCAAGTAGTGAAAGGCCTCTGGCTATCGATGATGAGAAGATAAATCTTAATTTCTCACAGTTTTCCACCTTTAAAACTTTCAAGTTTTCGAAGGATCTCAATGGAAGGTTGCCCTGACAAATTTCTTCCAAGCTGATCATATATTTCAAAACAAATGTCTCCAGGATAGGAAAGGCAACAGCCGGTGTCCTCAACTCAGGGATATGCTTAATATTACCATTTTGGATATGGAGATGCTTCAGTTGTTGAAAATCTTCTCTATCTAATTCATAGAAGACACTCTTAGTACTGTTCGACTCGTCTAAATAAAGATATTCAATCCTTTTCAGTAGCATTTTGATCCCAAAGTCCAATTGATCGTCTAAACTCATATTCAGTTTGAGTTTTAACGTTCTTGAGAAGGCGGCCTCCTCCTTAAAAGGCGTGAAAAATGGATCCCAGACATATCCAATGCATATCTTGTATCTCTCAAGCTTTTCAAAAAACAAATCTTTCGGTAGATTGTTGGCATCCGGAATCTCTATCTCTAAGGTGATCAAGTGTGACAATTTCTTTAGCTCTGCAAGGCTAGCATTTTTTCCTTCATTATTGGGTCCTTCAACCTCCCATTGGACTTTGATGTTTCGCATGTACAATTCTTTTAAGTTGACCCAGCTTGACAAGACATTAGGAGGAATCACTCTAAGATCGAAACAATTGGTCAAATCCAATAACTGCAAACCAGTCAACGACCCTATTGCTCCTGGCAGGTTTGAAATGTCAGAACGAGCAAGACTAAGAATTACTAAAGTCTTGAGTTCTCCAATCCAATGAATATCTCCCAACTTACATCCGTCTAGACACAATGTTTGTAGGTTTGTAAGAGGCAAAAGTGATGAAAGTTGTATATTTGTCAAACTCAGAACTTCGAGCTTCTCCATCCCTTGGAAGAAAATGTCTTCGAGCTTGTCCAAGACATTTTCTTCGAGCTTGTCCATCCCTAGGAAGAAAATGTCTTCGAGCTTGTCCCTCCCAGGGAAGAAAATGTTTGAGATATTCCAATATCGATCTTTACACTGGACATGAAAGTATCTTAATTCAGGACATTCTATTTTATTGGGATATTTAAGGATATGATCTCCACCATGAATAGAGAGCGCCTTGCATCTTTCCAGTTCATCCACATCTGGCCATGCTTTTTGCCCACCATCGCCTCTCATGACAAACATATTATGAGCAATTGACGCAATTCTTGTAGCGACGTGACGAACAAGATCATGCATGTAAAATTCCTCCGAGCTATGTGGACTACGTAGTAGCAAACAAGCATCTTGGAGACCTCTAACTAAAATTTCTAGTCTGTTTCTTGCTTCTTCCAATGTGCCACGGAATAAACACAGACCGAAACCATATCTCAACAAGTCCCTATAGGAAATGCAGTAACCTTGTAGAGCACAAAGCAAAAAGAGGGATTTGAGCTGGCTACCATCAAGATGTTCATAGCTCAGCTTTATACAAGAACATACGGGTGACCATATTTCTGTGTCTGGAGTGGGTCTTGTTAGTTGCACCAGGGCATCCTTCCAGATTCCCAAATTCTTCTCATTCTTTAATGCCCTAGAAACTGTTACAAGTGCAATCGGAAGACCTCCACACGCTTTAGCTACCTCAATTGCTTCGTTTCGCAAATCACGATCATCTTTGACAGTATCACCCGCCATCTTTTCGAATAAGTTCCATGCTTCTTCTTCTCCTAAAGTGCCGAGTTCAAAGCTGTTCTTTGATTCGATGCCCATCTCAGATGATAGTACATGTCCATCTCTGGCTGTGAGTAGTACTTTGCATCTTTCGGAAGGAGTAATTCCTATTTTCTCCAAATCAAGTCGCTCCCATACATCATCCAAGATAACCAGTATCTTCTTCTCCTTGTCTTTTTCTAACCTCGCCCTTAGATGGGCTGCTCTTACCATTTCAGTTTTACAATTAGGATCAAGCTTTAGATCTAGCATGTCTGCAATTTCTTCTTGAATTCGACTTAGGTTTGGGCTGGCCGTCACAATTGCCAGAGCCACCTCATCGAATAAGCTTTCTTCCTTGGCTTTCCTAAAAATTTCTTTCATCAGTGTACTCTTTCCAACTCCAGGCGACCCCCACACGCCGATCTTGTTGATATTAGCATCTCCCAATGCCTTCATAATTCTGTTCGTAATTGATATCCTCGAATCCAAGGTCATGTAATCCATGTTTCTTGGAGCCACCCTATCTAGCGCAGCAGGACGATGGGAAACGCCGCCGATGAAGTTTCCTTTTTCAAGAAGTTCAGCTATATTACCCACCATCTGCTTTGCTTCCCGGCTCATCTGATGTCGTTGCTTCAAGTTCAGGCATGACGGATTAGAGTTCCTCGATCCTGCTTCTTCTTCACCTCCACCAAGTTTCTTGGTGGCCAATCTTTCTATAATATCATCCACCTTTGTCAACCACGTTTCTACATTATCTTTAATTTCATCGCCGTTATCTGAAGCAGTTTTAACCTTGCGTTCAACCTCTTTCTGAGCATCCCGCAACTTCGTTTCCTGATTCTTCAGATACTCCATGTTGCTCTCGTACTGACATGAATAACATAGCCACCGTCCAACTGGTCGAACAGTGTACTCTGCGATTTTCGCTAAAACTGCAATAACGATCTCCTCCATTCTTGTTTGCCACGGTCCGTCACCAGCTTCCTATTAATTTTTTTTTTTTTAGGGAATTTGTTTTTTATAAAATTTTTAAGCTCAAACAAACTGATGAAAACCAGGAAAGATATAGAAGTTGAAACTGCGCTGGCAAAAAAGCACGGGGAAAAACAAAGAAATAAATTCGAGTACCTCTCCTTAGGACATTGATGGACTGGAGGCTGGAGCAAAGAGTCAATAGGATGAAGTTGCAAACCAAATTAAGCAAAGAGAAAGATGAAAACAAGGCGGGCGGGGATCTGATTCCACAATATGAATTTAGATACCAGACCAGAAACAGAGTTGGGAGTGGGATATTGAATTGAGTAAAAGACAGATCAGTACTAAAATGAATCGCTGAAGAACCCAAGAACGAAACATGAAAGCTTTTCACCAAAAACCAGAAAAAAGAAAGGAAAGGGTAATTGATTATGAATATGGCTTCCTTTCAAAAAAAAAATCAATATGGCAAAAGGCAGGAACAGAGAAAGGATGGTTAACCACTCTCGGTTACGATTACAGAATGCATCACTTTCTTCGTCAGGCCCTACAGTCACGCTCTGTGCTGAAAGTTCGAAATCTTTTTTGAAAATGTAAATATTATGGAAGAAATCCATTCAAGTATCTAATTATAATTTTTCTTCACTCGGTAAATTATTCAGTAAAAGATTCACACTGTTTACATAATAGGCCGGTGATCCAAATTTATGAAAGAGCCAGTCATTCGTGTGAAGAGGATCGGTACGTATTAGTATCGAAATATTGTATAATAATTCATTATCTAATTTTTATAATTTTTTTAAATTTTTAAATAAAATAAAAAATTAATTTTTTAAAATCTTAAAATAAAATAATATTATAATAATATCTTAAATTTATAATATTTTTTATTAAAATTTTCTATATTATTTTTTAAAATATTATAATATATCATAACTCAAATCATTTTAATATCATTCACAAATTATTTCAAATTATTTTATTAATATTTATAAATTTCCTAATGGTAAACTCAAGGATTCGCATTATGCTTGAAAGTTTTAGGATAGGTTTGGAAGCTAAGATTTTTCAAAAATTCTCATCTCATCTCAACTCATCATTACACTTTTTTTAAATCTCTATATAAAATATAATAAATAATTCAACTTTTTCAAATTTCAATACACCTTTTTCAAATCTCAATTCAACTTTTTCAAATTTTAAAACTAAAAAATCATATTTTAAACTCTAAAACAAAACACAAAATTCCCATCTCACCTTCCAAACATATTCTAAATTTCGCAATTAGTACTTTCCGTCAACCTGACACGCGTATTCTAGGTGACACGTTAGTATTTAAAAAAAATAAATAAATGATTTTTAAATGTGGTTGTCGCCGTTGCGTGGTGCTATTATAATAATGTTGTTTTTGAATTATTCTGGTGACACGTTAGAATAATGTTGTTATGCTCTCACTCATTTTGAATTTAATTTTTTTAATATTTTTATTTTATTTACCGATTAAGAAAATAATTATTAATATATTAATATTTTTTATTTTTTATTTTTTTAATAATATTTTAAAATATAAAAACAATTAAAAAGATAAATTTAGTTTGGAGAACAGACCAACGGTCAATGCTGAGCCTAGCACCATTACCAAAACGACAAATTCTTGGAAAGAATCACCAAATTAGCATCTTTTTGAGACAAAAGGAAAATTACTGAAACAATCAGCAAATTATAAAAGCATTCACATCGGGGACTTACGAAATTTAAGTAAAATAATCTTCTTTTTTTATAATTTTGTGAAACATCGTACTTCCCATTTTCTATTCTCTTCCTACTGAATGGCTATTTCCTCCCGATTGAGTTGGAAAACTTTTCTTCCAAACAAATGAAAAGATTTTGAGCATTGCAATTTTAATTTTGATTATTGAAAAAACATTTACTTATCATATGTTCAATGACTGAAGTTGATGCACTTAGTATTAATTTCCATATAGATAGTTAATTAATATATAACCAGTGAAAAGTTACAATAGTAAAATGAAAACAATACATTGAAACAGTAAAATCAAAAAGTCGCTCATAAACAATAACCAGTTAACAGTACTTTATGAACAGTAATTTTACCATTCATCACTTGGTAGAACAGTTGCTGATGTCATCCTCCTACTCAGCGTTGGTCACGGAGGAGTCGAACATCATGCAGCGGAGAACAATTGCTGATGTCATCAACCTACTCAGCGTTGATCGCGGAGGAATCTTGAATCAGCATGAAACAATGGAGAATTAACCATCATTGGACAGTCTTAGAGTATCATACTCTGCATCATGTCCAAAAATGTTAGAATAGAAATCATCAACCGAAGCCTCAGAAGATGCTTCTATTTTTTTTCATCAGAATTATCTTGTTCTTATGACTTCTTGAGTAAATTAATCAATTCTTTTTTATTAAGTCCATCAATAATATTTTTCTTTTTAGATTTAGAGGATTTGTCAGATTTTGTGGATGAAGCAGTTGCCTTCCCCTGTGCGAGGTGGAAGGTGAAATAGGGGCCTGGACTTGGGGATATCCAGTTGAAGCAGGTGAAGTAAAAGAACCATAAGAGTAGAGGTATAAACGGGCTAGTCTGGCCATGGACCAAATTTTTTCAGTCCATGGTCGGACCGGACCGAACTCCTATAGGGACCAGACCGGACCAGTAGTCATCGGTCCGGTCCGGTCTTTTTTTTTTCTTTTCTTTTTTCACATCAATTAATAAAAAAAATTTATTTACAATACCAAATTAAACTAAGTGACTTATTAATATGGATTATGTAACAAACTCAATAAAAAAATATTTTATATGGTCAATGATAATAAATTAAATAAAAATTACATTATTGATGATGTTAATTATTACTTTATTACTAACTTAAAGTATGTTAATGTATAATTAACCATATACAACTTTTAACATTTTGTATATGAAGCAATAAATATAAATAATTTAAGTATCCATACATATTACATCCATAATTGAGAAAGATACATACTTAACATACTATTATAAATAAGTATAAAATATTTAATTATACATATTATTATAAATTTATAAATTATACATATATTATAATTTATACTATAACTCTTAATACTTAATAGTATTAATAATACATTAAAGAATATATTAATATATTGATACTAAATATATATAGTTATAGACTTATAGTGATTAGTTATTATTAATCATGATTAGTATAACTATATAATAGTATTAGTATAAAGTATTAGACTATTAGTAATATAGTATAGCTATATATTAGTAATATTAGTATAAATATAACTGTATAACTATAGTCTATACTTAATTATAATATGATATAATTATATATTAGTTAGTGATAGGATTACGTTAGATGAAAATTATATAATTAATTATATATATAAATTTTTTTTTTTAGGTTCGGTCCGAAAAACACATGGACCATGGACCAGACTGAATGAATTCGATCCTATAAAATTCGGATCGTGGACCGGACCTAATAAACTTGGTCCGGTCCGGTCTCGGTCCAGTCCATTCAGTCATGTCGGTCCGTTTACAACCCTACATAAGAGATTGCTGGAAACTTCTCTCTGTCTTGTAGATCAGGAGCCGTTTGTGGGAAATCCCTTATCATATAATCAATAATATTTTATGTATATGCGAACCTATCCCACCATTTTGTAAAACAGAATCGGACCAGAATACCACTATTTCTTTCATAACTCCATCTCATTATCTAAGGAATTTTGTACCTATGGCAAAAATAGAGATCAAAAGGAAACTTTGATTGGTGTTTGTCCAATTTGGAAGTAATGGCGCTGGTAAAACATTTGAATGTCTTAATGAGTTTATTGGGGAAATTCTCTGGAATAGGTCCAAATTGGTCCCACCATTGAAGGAACCAGAAATGAAGTTTTCCATTGAATTTTTTGTCAAAATTAAAAAATCATGAATGATTCATATCAGAAACTTGGTGGAGCATGAAACGAAACCAAACTTTAATATAGTCATGATAATTGAAAACAATATGAGAATTTCTTATTAAGTAAATCACTTTGAAATTTAGAGATGCATAGTATTATAGATAATATTTCTTTTTTAATAGTACTATAATTACTTTGTGCAGGATTCCAGGTTCTGGAATGGAAGTGAACTATTTATTCGGAAGAACCTGCTGAAACAGTTTGTTTCAGAATGCCACCATAACCAATGTCAGAGGCATCTGTTTCAACAATTTTAAAAGAATTAGAAGTAGGAATACCAAGACATGGTAGAGTTTTGACATGTGCCTTGGTTTTCTGAATGAGAGCAGTGTGAATCTCTAACCAAGGTGAAGGATTTTGTTGTAGCCGTTTAAAAATGAGACGATATTATTTCCTCATATTTTGGTAAAATTCAGCAACATAGTTAAGAGATCTAAGGAATCATTATAATTGTTTTTTATCAATGAATCTTGGTTTAGATTTCTTGGTTATGATATTTCTGAAAGTAAAATCAAACCCATCAATCGAGTTATCGAATTTACTGACAGATTTTTTGATATTATTCTTGATAAAAAAAATGATGTGAAAAATAATTTTTGTTCACATCATTTTTTTAATACTTTTAAATAATTTTAAAAAATGAAAAAATTCATAATATTATTAAATAATATTTTTTTAATCATTAAATTAAAAAAAAACTATTAAAAAAAAAAGAAAAAAAGCCCGACGGGCAAAAAAAAAGGGAGCACCAAGTATTTTCCTTTCCCTTTATCTGGCTCATGGATGTGCATCGCTATCTGGCTCGTGTGGATCTCAATCAAAAAAAAAAAAAGTAAGACACAGTGAGAAAGACAAAAAACAAAAGCTGAAAAAGAAGCATCATGACAGATGATCATAAATGATTAAGGACCCACCAAACTGAAAAACTGCGTTTTAATTTTATTTTTCACTGTCACGGTCGGGTGGGTATCCATCGGTGGGCAGTCTCCTGTGACAGATTAGCTAAATAATCAATCTTCTTTCTTATTCGATCAATTGTCCAAATTTTGCTAAAATTACCTTGCATTCCACTCACTATTTTCCTCCACTCCGTTGAATAGTTTAGAGAATGATCGAAATGAAATTGAAAATTTAATAAAATATTATTATAATATTAATTTTATTTTAAAATTTATAATAATTAAATTATTTATTATATTTTATATAAAAATTTAATAAAATTATAATAATTAGATGAATTTGAGTTCAGATCAACTCATCACCCAAATAAATCTTAAGCATTCCTTCTTTGTAACGAGTGTTCATTTAGACTTGTTAGAAGTTTTTGTTTTAAATAGAAAAAAATATTATTTGTCATCCCTACGGCCTACACCATACACCATAAGGCTTTCATCTAAATCCACGGATTGGAAAAATCTTCTTAAATTAAAAGGTCTGTTTAAGATTATGTCAAGAGTCTTAAAAAATATTTAAATAATCTTAAAAACTCTTTAATATAAAATTTAAGTTTTTTAGAGGTTTCATATTAAAATTTTTTAATTTCAAATAAGCTAAAAGTTATGTGTTTTTCTAGATAGTGCTGAACGTAATTCAAATTAAAAAAAAAACTGTCAATAGGCGAAAATACTTATATAACTTTTAGATAATTATAATTTTAAATTTTCAAAAACATGATTATAATTTTTAAAAAATCAAATAATCATCATTTCTATCTCAGAAAGTATTTTTTATTTTTTTTAAATAAATATAATATGTTTGAAAGTGCTTTGACCATATAATTACCAAACAGTAAATAATTTTTTAAGGAAAAAGCTACTTTGCTGCACAAAGCTTATCGCTCTATTTGACCGCTTATGAAAAAAAATATATTTTTTTTTATTTAATGATTAAGGAATTGATTTTTAATATATTGATGTATTTTTTATATTTTTAAAAAATATTTAAAAATGATAAAAAAAATATGAATAACAAAATTAGATAACAAAAAAAACACTAACTTTGCACTAGAAGTCACTTGCAGCAATAAGCTGGCTGGCACGCTAGCTTTACTCACTTTTTAATAGTATAACTTAAGCTATAAATTATAAACCAAAAGGTATAAACTATATGTTATGTTTTCTACTGCAATCTTAAACATATACAAAATGGTGCTTGAAAATATAAAAAGTCGAAAGATTAAAATCTTAGATTTCTTCTTTCCATTTATGTTTGTGTTTCTAATTTTTTTTAATAAACTAGATATCACGTCAAGAAGAAAAAGATAATAGTATAAATTAGAGGGTATAATAACATTACTCATATAATTAAAAAATGCTAGTTTGTCTCTGATCTTGTCTATGAATTTGATTGCTTGTGTATTTTAGTTTTTTTTAATTTTTAAATCAATCTAATTATCCAACATAATATAGCCTTGTTTATAAAAAATATTTCTTGAAAGAATCTAGATGTAATATAGCCTTGTTTACTTAAGAAAGTTTTAAATTTTTTTTAATAAAACATTGCTGACTATTTGTGAATAAAATATGGATTTGATAGATAAATAGTGACTCTTCAACTTTAAAATTTTTTTAAAAAATAGTGTAGTTCAAAATCTAAATTAAAAATTATTAACTAGTCCAATATAAATCATTTATATAAAATTTAATTAACATTTTACTAGTACAATGTGAATACTCAAGCATCCCATTTTAAAAGTTGAACGGAAATTTCAAGTTATTTCTCTACAAGTCTTGCCTATCCAAAATCCAAATTGGGTAGGTGGTCAAGTCGTCGCAGATCATGAAAGCATTGTTAAACAACATTGTATCCCCATCAATTGAAAAGCCGAGGGGATTAGGATAAATTTGTGGTATTAAAAATTGTCAGTGGAACAAATTATGAAAGTCGATCATAGGAAGATAGACACTTCAATAATGTTTTATCCCATTTTATTTTATTTTATTATTATAATTTTTTTAAATTTTTATACAAGATATATTAAATAATTTAATTTTTTCAAATTTTAAAATAATAATAAAAAATAATAATATTTAAATAATATTTTATTTAATTTTTAACTTTTAACTTAATTTATCTAATTTCAACTATACTAAATCAAAGATTGACAATAATGCTCTGTGAACAGGGTGGATCGAAAATATCGGAAAAAAAAAGTGTAGTCAGTTAAAAAAAAGTAAGGCGGAAAAGTGAGTGGGTAGATGATAAAAATAAGTGTCATGAGAGCCACCAGAATAGTGCGTGCATTTTTACACATGGATCACCACCGATATGAATTATGAAGTAGGCCCTGCTGATAATCGGTCGGTCTGGACCGAGAAAATCAGACCGGACCGGTCATTTAATTTGGTCCGGTTTGGTCCAGTCCATTTTTTTTAAGACCGAATGAATTCGGTCCGGTCTACGATCCGGTTGATTTTCGGACCGGACCGGACCGGACCGGACCGAATATAATTAATTTTTATATTTTTTTTTATATATAATTAATTTATATATATAATTATACTATATTATAATTAAGTATAGACTATTAATACTATTATATATTTTATATAGTTATACTAATGGTTATATTAGTTGTTATATTAGTTTAGTTATACTATATTATAGTGATTTATTATAAATTATAAGTTTATAAGAAATTATAACTATATTATATATTAGTATAAGTTATAATGATTTAATATAGTTATAAGTATAGACTATAAACTATAGTTATACTTATACAATTATACTTATACTAAATTACTAATATTATTAATATATAGCTATAACCTATAGCCTATACTATATTACTAATAGTTTAATATTTTATACTAATACCATTATATAGTTATACTAATAGTTATATTAGTTTAGTTATACTATATTATAGTGATTTATTATAATTATATTATATATTAGTATAAGTTATAATGATTTAGTATAGTTATAACTATTAACTATAGACTATAGTTATACTTATACAATTATACTAATACTAATATTACTAATATATAGCTATAGCATATACTATATTACTAATAGTCTAATACTTTATACTAATACTATTATATAGTTATACTAATAGTTATATTAGTTTAGTTATACCATATTATAGTGATTTATTATAATTATATTATATATTAGTATAAGTTATAATGATTTAGCATAGTTATAACTATTAACTATAGACTATAGTTATACTTATACAATTATACTAATACTAATATTACTAATATATAGCTATAGCCTATACTATATTACTATATTACTAATAGTCTAATACTTTATACTAATACTATTATATAGTTATACTATAATTGTCATTATAGTATTAGAATCATAAATTATAATATTTATAATACATTGAATTTGAGTCATTTACTTACTCTAAATCATGATTCATAATAACTAATCACTATAAGTCTATCACTATATATATTTAGTATCAATGTATTAATATATTCTTTAATATATTACTAATACTATTAAGTATTAAGAGTTATAGTGTAAATTATAATATATGTATAATTTATAAATTTATAAATTTATAATAGTATGTATAATTAAATATTTTATTCTTATTTATAATAGTATGTTAAGTATATATCTTTCTCAATTATGGATATAATATGTATGGATAATTAAATTATTCATACTTATTACTTCATATACAAAATGTTAAAAGTTGTATATGGCTCATTATGCATTAACATACTTTAAGTTAGTAATAAATAAATAATTAACATCATCAATAATGTAATTTTTATCTAATTTATTATCATTGACTATATAAAATATTTTTTTATTGAGTTTGTTACATAATCCATATTAATAAGTCACTTAGTTTAATTTAATAATGTAAATAATTTTTTTTATTAATTGATTTAAAAAAAAAAAAAAGGTCGGACCGAATGGACCGGTCCGGTCCAATCGATGGACCGAAAACCTTCGGTCCATCGCCGGACCGGACCGGACCGTGTGCAGCCCTAGAAGTAGGACCTAAATCCGCAAAGAAAAATAGTACTATATTCACTCTATTTGATACTTCCATTTTATTATTGGTTAATTTTTTATTTTATTTTATTTAGTAATTAAGAAAATAATTTTAAATATATTAATATATTTTTTTATTTTTTAAATATATTTAAATATGTTAAAAAATGTGAAAAAATAAACGTTGGGCAATAGATTAAGATTATACGCCCGTCAAAAAATAAAAGTTTATATGAAAAATTTATGAATAATAATAAAATATTTTATATATAATAATAAAATAATTTAAATTAAGATGTTTTTGAGATTTTAAAAATAAATTAAAATATTAAAAAATTAAAATATTATTAGAATATTATTTTATTTTGAAACTTTAAAATTTTAAATTATTTTTATGTTTTCTTTAAAAATTTATGTGTCATGCTACAGCCCCGCTGAGGTGTAGCTTACTTTTTGATGTGTTTTTTTCAAGTTTCTTTTATATAGATTCTTTTAACACTTTAAATATTTTAAAAAAATAAAATAAATTTAGAATATCATTAAAAAATAATTTTTTAATCAGAAAGTAAAAAAAATATTAAAAAATATTTCCTTAATTAAGAAGTAAAATAAAAATTATTTTTTTATAATTTTTTATTTTCCTTTATGATTAAGAAAGTATTTTTTAATAATATTGTGAATTTATTTTATTTTTTTAAAATATTTAAAATTATTAAAATTTTTTATATAAAACAAAACTTAAAAAAAAAACACATCAAAAAAAAGCCTACACCCCCAGCGGGGCGTGTAGCATTTTCCAAAATTTATATGGCTATCCAAATTATTGTTATGTTTTGAAAGCTAAGAATTACGGAGGAGGCCAATGAAAACAAGATAACAATAAGTACGTCATAAGGACATGGCTCCAACCATACATGTGCATGATTCCGCCCGTGAGTGAGAAGTAAATGAAAGATGACAATAACGCTTCGTTTGTTTTTAAAAAATATCTCATCTTATCTTAATTTTATTATTATATTTTTTAAAATTTTAATACAAAATAAAATAAATAATTTAATTTTTTCAAATTCATTTCATCTTTTTTGATTTAATCATTATAATTTTTTTAAATTTTAATATAAAATAAAATAAATAATTTAATTTTTTTAAATTCATCTCATCTTATCTCTGAAAATATTCCAGAGATTACCGGATAAAAAGGATGGAGGGATAATATCGAAGAAAAAGCAGGTAGAGCAGTCGAATCTCATTATCTTTTCAAAAATTCTACTCAACCTCCTACTATTCACACCACACTCCACACTCCATCTTTTTTTTAATTTTTTTTTAATTTTTTTTATCAAATATATTTTTATATGAATAGTGAATAAAAAATTATAAATAGTTTAAAAAAAATAAATTCAAAAAAAAATTTTAAAAAATATTAAAAAATATTAAAAAATGTATAGTGTGGAGTGTGGGGAGGATGAATAGCAAAACCCTTATCTTTTATCTGGCTCATGCTGCCATGCATGTGCATCGCCATCAAAAAGTAAGATACAGTGAAAAAGACAAAAAAATATAAGTTGAAAAAGAAGTATTATGACAGATGATCATAAATATACAACTTTCACTATATTTTATATTTTATATTTTTTTAAATTTAAAATTTTTTGAATATTTGAATTTTTTTTTTTGAGTTTATTCTTTTTAAATAATTTCAAATTTTCTATTCATTATTTATATAATAAATATTTGATAAAAAATTAAAAAAATATGATATATAAAAATTATGTGAATAATAAAAAATTGTGGAGATTTTTTGTAGCTAAATAATCAATCTTGTTTCTTATTTGATCAGTTGTCCAAATTTTGCAAAAATTATCTTGCATTCCATTCACTATTTTCCCCTACTCAGTTGACTAGTTTGGAGAATGTTTGAAATGAAAGGAAAGTTTAATAAAATATTATTATAATATTAATTTTATTTTAAAAATTATAAAAATTAAATTATTTATTATATTTTATATAAAAATTAATAAAATTATAATAATTATATAAATTGAATTAAGATCAACTCATTATCCAAATAAATCCTTAAGCATTCTTTCTTTTTAATGAGTTGTCATTTAGACTTGTTAGAAGTTTTTGTTTTAAATAGGAAAAAATTTTATTTATCATCCCTACATCATAAGAAGATTGGAAAAATCTTCTTAAATTAAAAGGTTTGTTTGGGATTTTGTTAAGTGTCTTAAAAAATATTTAAATAATCTTAAAAGTTCTTTAATATAAAAATTAAGTTTTTGGGAGTTACATATTAAAATACTTTTTAATCCTAAATAAACTAAAAATTATGTATTCTTCTCTTAACGTAATTCAATTTTTTTTTAAAAAAAATTATCAATAGGCTTTATATAACTTTTAGATAATTACAACTTTAAATTTTAAAAAATATGGTCATAATCTTTGAAAAATCAAATAATTGTCATTTCTACTTCAGAAAGTACTTTTTAATTTTTTTTTAAACAAATGTAATATGTTTGAAAGTGCTTTGACCATATGTTTACCAAACAGGAAATAAGTTTTTAATAGTATAACTTAACCTATAAATTATAAACCAAGAGTAATAAGCTATATGTTATATTTTCTACTGCAATCTCAAACATGCACAAAATGGTGCTTGAAAATATCAAAAGCCGAAAGATTAAAATATTAGATTTATTCTCTACTTTTATGTCTATGTTTTTAATTTTTTTAATAAACAAAGTGCCACGTCAAGAAAGAAAAAGATAATAGTATAAATTAAAGGACATAATAACATTACTCATTTAATTAAAAAATACTAAAGGTATTCATCCGGGTTCCAACTCGAGAACTCATGTATACCCGGACCGGAATCCGGATTTCAAACTCGGGCCGGGTTAACCCGGATAAGACCCAAGTCGGAATCCGGAACCTGGATTTACAATTCGGAACCTAGATTTACAATCCGAAATTCGATTTTTTTTTTTTTTTAAAGTCTGCGTTCACGAGTTTGATAGTTATGACGTTATTACTTTACACTTTCAACTTTAAGTTATGGTGTTTCGTGTAGATTTTAGGATATTTTCCTTCTCGGTTCAGTAAAAGGAAACTGGAAGTCTGGAAGATTTTAGCTGAAAGTTGAGTTTGGTAATGAGATGAAATGATGGAAAATGAAGTTGAGCATCCGATCTGGAACCCACCTCGCGAACAATAACTTAAGTGGTCTATATACGGTTTTTTAAAACAAAAATATGGCCCAAGCATTTTTTGTTTGTTTTTTTTTTTCCAAAACGGGGCCTTCATCTAAACACTTGAGTTCTTAACCAATCCATAATCAATGTTATGGAAAGATGACAAGGGTATCTTACTTGGTCTAGATTTTTTAGAAGAAGAATGTGCTGACCATCTTGGTATTAAAAAATATATATATATATATGGGGTTCCGGATTGTAAACTTGGGTTTCAGATTTACAATCCGGTACTTGGGCCGGAAAAAAACCCGGCCCAAATGAACAGTCCTAAATACTAGTTTGTCCTTGATTTTGTCCATGAATTTGATTGCTTGTGTATTTTAGTTCTTAATTTTTTTTAAACCAACCTAATTATCCAACATAATATAACCTTGTTTATAAAAAATATTTCTTGAAAAATCTGGACATAATATAGCCTTGTTTACTAAATAAAGTTTTAATTTTTTTTTAATAAAATATTGTTGATTATTTATAAATAAAATATAGATTTGATAGGTGAATAGTGACTCTTCAACTTTAGAAATTCTTTTAAAATTACTATAACTCAAAATCTAAATTAAAAAATTTTAATCAGTCCAATATAAATCATTTATATAAAATTTAATTAACATTTTAACTAGTACAATGCGAATACTCAAGCATCCCATTTTGAAAGTTGAACGGAAATTCCAAGTTATTTCTCTACTTGGCTATACAAAATCCAAATTGGGCAGGTGGTCAAGTCGTCGGAGATCATGAAAGCGTTGTGACAAAAACAGTGTAACCCCATCAAATCAACCGGCAATTGAAAAGCCAAGGGGATTAGGATAAAATTGCGGTATTAAAAATTATCGGTGGAACAAATTATGAAAGTCGATCGTAGGAAGATAAGCACCACAGTAATGTTTTATCCCATTTTACCTTATCTTATTATTATAATATTTTTAAATTTTTATAAAATATAATAAATAATTTAATTTTTTAAAATTTTAAAATAATAATAATAAATAATAATAATATTTAAAAAATATTTTATTTAATTTTTAATTTTTATCTTAATTTCTCTTAACAATAATACTTGTAAAGAGGGTGGATCGAGAATATTGCAGAAAAAAACAGTACAGTGAATTAAAAAAAAAGTAGGGCGGAAAAATGAGGGAGCAAATTACAAAAATAAATGTCGTGAGAGCATTAGCATTGATTCATCAAATTTATTTTCAAAATTTAATGAAAAGTACATCTTTTTCATAAATATAAAACCTTTCTATCTATAATCCTATATTGAATTAGTTATTAGATTCATCAAAATAATAATATAATATTATTTTTTTAATAACATTATTTTTATCACAAAGAAAAAATGGATAATAAAAACTGCTTCACATGTAAAAACAAAATTTTATTCACCAGAATTTTTCAAAATAGAGTTTTATCATATCCAACATTGAATAGAGCAGTGTACTACAAAAAAAAAAAAATCCAACGCAACGGCAAACCAGTAACATAATATTTTGAATATGTTACAACAGTCCACAAAATTCCGTGCGAAAGATGTGATTTTGGTAATAAAATAATTGGATAGCTATTAAATAATAGTTCTTCAAATTTAAAGATAAAAATGAATGTTCTATAGCTAAAAGCTTCACAATTGAGTAGAAGATGAATCTAATATCAAGATTTTAAAATAAAATTCATCAAATTTTAAAGATTAGACTCATTTGATGAGTCCAATACAATGTTATGAGAACCCATTTTTGCATATGCATCACGACCAACGTGAAATCTTGTAGCTAGGACCTAGATCTGCACATATATGATCTCTTCAGAAGTATTATAGAGTTTGAAAAGATTATATGAATAGATTAAGATTATATGCCCCTGTCAAAAAATTAAAGATTATATAAAAAATTTATAAATAGTAATAAAATATTTTGATAATAATAAAATAGTTTGAATTAAGATATTTTATGAGATTATAAAAATAAATTTAAAAAATTAAATTAAAAAATTATAATATTATTATAATATTATTTTATCTTGAAACTTGAAAATTTTAAATTATTTTTATATTTTATTTAAAACTTTATATGGCTATCCAAATTAGGTAGGTGGTCAATTCGTCTAAATTAAAGCTGCGTCTGGTTTCTAAACTTAATTGAGCTCAATTGAGTTTAATCTAACTTTAAACTAATTTTAATTTTCAAATATCTAATTTTTAAATTACTAAACTCATCCCAATTCAAAACTTTTTTATACATGAGATCCATAACTTTTTTAAACTTAAAACATCTTTATATGTGATACTCATAATTTTTTTTAATTTTTCATAAAAAATATTAAATTCATATTAACATCCAAACATACTTTAAACTCAGTTTATATAGGTTTCACATAACTCCCTCTATTACTCAACTCATTACTATTTATAAAGAATTCAACTTAACTGAGTTTAACTTAACATCCAAATGCAACATTTACTTTGCACGGCCCACGACAAGAGACTCACACCCTCCTCACAAACTCTACAATGAATTTTAAAAAATACTCCTATACTCATAAAAGAATTATATAAAAATAATCTTATAAATTATCGTAATTTTATCTGATATATTAGATTTATTTTATAATAAAAATAAATTTATAATCTAATAAATCATATATTATTTTTTTTTTATGTAAAACAAACTAGAATATTTTCCATATTGATAATACAACGACTTAGAACTCGTACGAGAATTTAATTATTTGAAAGCTAAGAATTACGGAGGAGGCCAATGAAAACGAGATGAGAATAAGTACATCATAAGGACATGGCCCCAACCATGATTCCGCCCGAGAGTGAAAAGTAAATCAAGATGACAATAAGGCTGTCAATAAAAAAGATGGATCGATAATATCGGAAGAAAAAGCAGGTAGAGCCAGTCGAATCTTTTTATCTTTATCTGCCTCATGTGCATCGCTATAAAAAAGTAAGACACAGTGAAATAGACAAAAAACAACAGCTGAAAAAGAAGCATTATGACAGATGGTCATAATGATATTCTGGACCCACCTAACTGAAAAACTGCGTTTTGAATTTATTTTTCACTGTCACAGTCCGTACGTGGGTGGGTATCCATCGGTGGGCAGTCTCCTCCGACATATTAGCAAAATTTATCAATCTTCAACAAAAAGTCATGTAGCCCGACAAAGCATGCAAGCTGCTGCGAATTTCAAATTTAATAATCCTAGAGCCACCGCTGGTAGCTCCCAGAGGCGGGAGCTACCGCTGGCTCAGTATGTGATTTTTATGTATATTTTTTTAGTTTTTTTTATATAGATATTTTTAATAATTTTAAATATTTTAAAAAAATAAAAAAATTTATAATATTATTAAAAAATATTTTCTTAATCACAAATTTTTTTTTTTAAATTTTATTTTGTGATTAAGAAAATATTTTTTTAATAATTTTTTTTACTTCGTGATTAAAAAAATATTTTTTAATAATATTATAAATTTTTTATTTTTTTAAAATTGTTAAAAACAACTATATAAAAAAAATTAAAAAAATACACATAAAAAAACAGCGGAGTTAGAGCATTGGTATTGGATTAGCCAAATACCTTTTCATCTTCAAATTTAGCCAATATCATCCATATTTGCTCCACATTGAATTAGCTAAATTGTTTTCATCCAAACTATGAGTAATAGTAAATCTATTCTTCTTTTCAAATATGAAAAGAACTATAGAAAGTCTAAAAATACTTTTTAAGATTATTATATTATAAATATGATATTTTTATTCATATAAGATTTTATCATCTATATTCATATGAGATTATTATATTATAGATTGTTGGATTGTGAAAATGAAAATGAATATGATTATTGGAGGTTATTGAAAATTATGAAAATAAAATAAAAATTAATTAAAAAATATAATTAATAAAAAATAATAATATTTTATTATTATAGAGAATAGAATGACTAATCTAATGTAGATTTCAAGTTTTGAATGATTAGCTAAAAATAAAAAAGTTACATATTAATTAAAATTTAAAGAATAAAATAACCAATTCAATGCTAATGGTCTTGGTATCTCTAGCACCACTCTTTAAAATTAAAAATTGTCAGTGGAATATGATCGAGTACCCACTACCCAGCTAGCTACCTAATCCAGCTACCTTCTCTTTTCCTGACCCAGCCACCACCTAACTGGCTAGCTACCCAGCGACATTGTAATCAATAATGATAATAATAAAAATTTACCCACGTATAACATATTATACAATAATATTATAAAATGAGGATATTTTTATAAAATATCTTATAAAAATAATAGTATTTTATAAAAATATTTTTATTTTATAATTTTATTATGTAATATGTTGTAAAATATATTGTGTGTATTATTACTCAAAAAATAATAGTTAAAAGCTTCCTAATCCCTCTAGTAAGTTACCGATGTCTGATGCGACGTTCAACTCTTACACTGTCCTTCTTATTTAAATGACTATTTGTTACATAAAAAACCGTTCGATTTTCAATTTTTCGAAAGGCCTTTTCTTGTAAGTTGTACACAAAAATTAGGATTTGTTTTTTTTTTTTCTATATATAATAAATTTAGGGTTTTTTTTTTCATGCTATATAATATATGTAACTTACTAGATTTTAATTATTTCTGCTTTAAAACGGATCAATAGATATAATATATCATACATATAATTTTGAAAATAAGACAGTACTTCAATTCATGGAGATTAATTACCATGCAACCACCTCGATCATCAATTGTGTCGTTTTGTCGCCTAATTAACTTTCTAATCTTTATTTGCTAAAGTTCATTAAAATACCACTGAATTCGATTTTATGCGGCTGCCTAACTATACAGAAGTAATTTGTCCTTTAGCTCTAGTTTCTAGTAAGAAGGTGAATGGAAAAAGTAATATTTTAGAAGCTGAAATTTAGGTTAGTTTGATTACACAGATGGGATGGAAGTTATAATTTTATTTTTGTTTTGAGATTTGAAAATTTTGAATTGTTTGTTGTATTTTGTTTAAAATTTTGAGACATTTGTAATAATTAGATAAGATAAGATGAGATTGTTTATTTTTATAGATGAGATAAAAGTTAAAAGTTAAATAAAATATTGTTAAAATATATATTTTTAATATTATTTTTATTTTAAGATTTGAAAAAGTTGAATTATTTATTTTATTTTGTATAAAAATTTAAAAAAATTATAATAATTAGATAAGAGAAAATAAAATGAAATTAATTATAAAAACAAACAAGACAGAAATAATCACGTGAAATCGTGTATAGCAGATGCTCTGGCTTTAAGGGGAGCAGCAATGCTTTGTCTTGTAAAGGTGGAGATGGAGGGTGATTCATAGCTTGTAGTGAAGGCTTTGAGAAGTGGTGAACAAGTGTGAGCAGATTATATATGGGGTGCTGATAGAGGATACCAGGAGGATTCTTAACGGAAATGTGGGGTGGAGTGTTCGGTTTGTGTATAATAGAAAAGCAAACAATGTAGCATATAAACTTGCAAAATTAGCTTCTTCTTCTTTTCTTTTTTTTCTTTTTGAGCCCCTCAATAGATTACAAATAGTGTTCTTAGTATTAGCATTGGTCTAATGCATATGCATATGTAAAATCATCTGTTTTGTATATCCATTTTATCATTTAGTATTTACATTGGACTTTTTGAATATAGCTAAATCAAGATTCAATAGTGAAGAAAAAACATTACATTCATACATTAATTTTAGTATAATGACAAAGTTATTTTTAATGTAATGAAATCATATTCATAAGAAAAATCAGTTCGAAAATTCCTAAAACAAAAATATATGTAGGAGAAAAAGTTAGGATAGTGATACAATTACTCTGAATATGTGTTTATTCTTTTCAAAACGTTCTTATACTTAATCATACAATTACTTTGATGATGATCTCTACCATTTTATCTAAATATGAGAATATGCAGTTATTATGAATGTGCCAGATCAAATGATCTTTCATAGTCTGCATATAAATTAATTAAGAAATACGTAAGTATGCAACCCATTTTGACAAGTTGAACAGAAATATCAAATTATTTCATCGCGGATGAAAAGCATTGTTAGAGTACTTTTAATGGATCCTCTATAATATTTTTTTTTTAAATATAAAAAAATGCTCTAAAAATACCCTCTATTGGATTTTCTATTTTAAAAAAGACTTTTACATTTATCCACGGGAAATTGCTAGATGTAGAGGACTCTATTCACTTTGTAAACATTTTTCATTAATTGTTTTTTCCTCCTGCACGCCTGTGTCAACCTTCTGATTTCATGTCTGACCCTCCCCATCTTCAATGTTCATGTTTAAGCTTCAATGTTCATATATTTGTACAAGAGTTTTGACATAAATTAAAGAAAAGTTATTTGCCGGATTTTAACTCAAATTTTTTTTTAAAAAAAAGTAGTGATTCAATTTTTTTAAGAATATTTTTTTACAATTATCGAGAATGGATATTCTCATAATGTATATTGAGAATATTTTCATTATATAATCTCTTCTTTTTATTTTTTGAATTAATTTATATTTTAGTTTAACTTATAAATTTGGATTAATTTAAAATAGAACATAATTATATGACATTATATATGGGAAGATATTGTAAATATCAAAATATATGAAGATATTATTAGTAATTAGAAAAAATATTTAAAATAAATAAAAAATATTAAAAAGTATAATATTTAAATAATATGAAAAAAAAATTAATGTATAGTATAGAGTAAAAGTTAATATATAAAATAAAAATAATATATTTTAATAATATATTTTAAAAGATAGGATGGAGGATTCATGAGAGTGCTCTAAGTCCGATCAAATCAAACGACGAATAAAAAACCAAGGGGGGTTAAAGGGGTGGATCAAGTTATGAAACAAATTATGAATTCGATCAAACAAGATAAACACAAGAATAGTAAATCAAAGATGACAATAATGCTGTCCGGCAAAAGGGGTGGATCAAGAATCTCGGAGGAAAAAGCACGTACTTACACGATCCAATCAATAAAAAAGATGGGCGGAATAATGAGTAACCGAATGACAAAAATAAGTGCGTGAGACCCACCAAAAGTAGTGCATTAATTTTTTCAATTCTGCTATGTACAAACAATCTTGCGTACCTATTGCGCACAGCACATTACGTGACTTTTCACTTATTACATCATTAAAGGAAAAATCTTTGCATCAGCTAACTGTTGGCTGCAGCCG
Organism: Cyclocarya paliurus; assembly: GCA_029856935.1. Classification (NCBI taxonomy): domain Eukaryota; kingdom Viridiplantae; phylum Streptophyta; class Magnoliopsida; order Fagales; family Juglandaceae; genus Cyclocarya; species Cyclocarya paliurus. The sequence goes on from CM056953.1 coordinate 32,848,165, forward strand.
TAACACACTTGACATGTAGATCGGCTCCAATAAACGGCACTGAACTCGACCGGGTTTACTTACACACACGCTCTCAGTCTCTCAGCCCTCACACGTAGATGAAATCCTCTCCTGTCAACCCTCATTCTTCTTCTAGTGTCTTCTCATTTCGCCCCTCGCCCTTCCTCCATCTTCTTCGATCTCAGCATAATCAAGCCAAGCAACAAACCCACCACGACGCGAGCCCTCCCCACCATCGGCCTCATCATCCCCATCTGTATCTTCGACGACAATATCGTGGGCAGTCCCCGCCTCTGGGAAGAGGATCCATTGGGTAGAGCCAAGGCCTCCTGAGCTCTATCCCATCGATAGTCACTCAGATACAAGTCTTTTAACTTGCTGACATTTGTCTTACAAGCCTAGTCTTTGGACTATCCACGATGCATTGTCTTGGCCAGGGCCTTCCGATTTTTGCCCCACCAACAATCAGTTGGACACAAATTCTTTGACTTGCAGACCTTCGTGCTACATGTTGAGTCTCTAGACTCGCCACGATGCATTGGTCGGGCTAGAGCCATAGGGCTCACCCACACGACCAGTAAGATACAAGTCTCTAGATTTGTCGATCTTCGTGCCATCAAGTCGAGTCTCTAGATCTTCCTATGAAAGTCGATCATAGGAAAATAGGCACTATAATAATATTTTATTCCATTTTATCTTATTTTATTATTATAATTTTTTTAAATTTTTATATAAATATAATAAATAATTAAAGTTTTTTAAATTTTAAAATAATAATAAAAAATAAAATTTTATTTAATTTTTAATTTTTATCATAATTTTTTTTAATTTCAACTGCACCTAAATCAAAGATGACAATAATACCCTGTAAAGAGGGTAGATCGAAAATATCGGAAAAAAAAGAAGCTTTATAGTCAGTTAAAAATAAAGTAAGACGGAAAAATGACAAAAATAAGTGTCATGAGACCCACTAGAATAGTGCGTTCATTTTTGCACATGGATCACGACCAACGTGAAATCTTGTAGCTAGGACCTACATCTGCACATATATGACCTCTTCAGAAGTCATTATAGAGTTTGGAAAGATTATATGAAAAATTTATAAATAATAATAAAATATTTTGTATATAAAATTAAAATAATTTGAATTAAAATATTTTATGAGATTTTAAAAATAAATTAAAATATTAAAAATTTTTTAATATAATTTTATCTTGAAACTTGAAAATTTTAAATTATTTTTATGTTTATTTAAAAATTTATATGACTATCCAAATTAAGTACCAGGTACGTGGTCAACTCGTCCAAACTAATCTTCTGCACGGCCACGACAGGAGACTCACGTCCTGCTCACAACCTCTGTAATGAATTCTAAAGAGTACTGTTGTATATTACGTAAAAATAATTTTATAAATTGACGTGTTTTATCTTATGCGTTTTCTCGTTGATATAATACACCGACTCAGAAACTCGTACGAGAATTTAATTATTTGAAAGTTTAGAATTACGGAGGAGGCCGAGAAGATAACAATAAGTACATCATAAGGATGGATCGATAATCTCATCAAAAAAAAAAAAGGATGGATCGATAATTATACCGGAAGAAAAAACAGATAGAGCCAGTCGAATCTCATTATCTTTATCTGGCTCATGCATGTGCATCGCTGTCAAAAAGAAAGACACAGTAAAAAAGACACAAAAACAAAAGCTGAAAAAGTAGCATTATGACAGATGGTCATAAATGATATTAAGGACCCACCAAATTGAAAAACTGCGTTTTCATTTATTTTTCACGGTCACAGTCCGTAGGTAGTGGGTATCCAACGTCATAAATGAAAAAGACACTGAAAAACTGAAAGAGACGACAAATGGTCATAAATGATATTAAGGACCCACGAAACTGAAAAACTGCGTTCTCATTTATTTTTCACTGTCACAGTCCGTACGCAGTGGGTATCCAAACGTCCATCGGTGGGCAGTCTCCTTTCACAGAAATAATCATGCATGTGCATCGGTATCAAAAAGTAAGACACAGTGAAAAAGACACTGAAAAACTGAAAGAGACGACAAATGGTCATAAATGATATTAAGGACCCACGAAACTGAAAAACTGCGTTCTCATTTATTTTTCACTGTCACAGTCCGTACGCAGTGGGTATCCAAACGTCCATCGGTGGGCAGTCTCCTTTGACAGATTTGCTAAATAATCATTTTCTTTCTTATTTGATCAATTGTCCAAATTTTGCAAAAATTACCTTGCGTTCCATTCACTATTTTCCTCCTAGTCCTACTCAGTTGAATGGTTTGGAGAAATGAAATCAAAGTTTAATAAAAAATTATTATAATATTAATTTTTACTATTAATTTTATTTTAAAATTTATTAAAATTAAATTATTTATTATATTTTATTTAAAATTTTAATAAAATTATAATGATTAGATAAAATGAATTAAGATCTATTCATTATCCAAATAAGTCCGATTCCTTTTTTTTAATGATGAGTGCTCATTTGGATTGGGTTTGGATACACAGTTCAGATGAGATAAGATATTTTGAATAGTAGTTAAATAAAATATTATTAAAATATATTTTTTAGTATTATTTTTATTTTAAAATTAAAAAAAATTAAATTATTTATTATATTTTTGTATGAGAATTTTAAAAAGTTATAATGATTGAGATAAGATGAGATAAGGATTTTGTGTAAGTAAACTATAGACTCGTTAGAAGTTTTTGTTTTAAATAAGAAAAAATTTTACTTATCATCCCTACATCATGCACCATAAGACTTTCCTCTTAATTGACAGTTGGAAAAATCTTCTTAGGTTATGTTTGGAAACAAAGATGAGAAATCTCATCTCATCTCTATCTCATCTCATCATTACATCTTTTTCAAATCCTTATATAAAATATAATAAACAATTCAACTTTTTCAAATTCTAATTTAACTTTTTCAAATCCCAAAACAATAATAATATTAAAAAATAATATTTTAAACTTTAATCTTAACACTATTCACAAAATTTTTAAAAATTCTCATCTTATCTCATCTTCCAAGCATAACCTTAAAGTCAAAGGACTGTTTGAGATTATGTTAAGAGTCATAAGAATTATTTAAATAGTCTTAAAAACTCTTTAATATAAAAATTACGTTATTTGAGTGTTACATATTAAAATATTTTTTAATCTCAAATAAACTAAAAATTATAGATTTTTCCGAATAGTATTGAACGTAATTCAAATTAAAAAAAAAACTGACAATGTGCTAAAATACTCATAGCTTTTATATAATTACAACTTTTAAATTTTCAAAAATATGGTTATTATATTTGAAAAATCAAATAATCGTCATTTCTGCTCTGAAAAATACTTTTTAAATTTTTTTCAAACAAATGCAATATGCTTGAAAGTGTTCTAACCATATAGTTACCAAATAACAAATAACTTTTTGATAGTATGTCCAACTCATCCCAACTCATCATTATAATTTTTTCAAATTCTAATACAAAATATAATAAATAATTCAAGTTTTTCAAATCCCAAAACAACTTTAATATTTAAAAATAATATTATAACAATATTTTATCATCTCAACTTAACTCAACCCAACTCATCTCAATATCTAAACACATCCTTAAAATAAACTATAAACTATAAATTCTAAAGGTATAAGTTATATATTATATTTCCTACCGCAATCTCAAACATGCACAAGATGGTGCTTGAAAATATAAAAAAGTCGATAGTTAAAATCTTAAATTTTCTCTCATTTTATGTTTGTGTTTTTAATTTTTTTAATAAACTAGATGCCACATGAAGAAGAAAAAGTGAATAGTATAAATCAGATGATATAGTAGCATTATAAAAGCATTGGCATTGTATCTTTATATTTTGGCTAGACATGAGTAAAATCCTTTACGTTAGATTAGTTAAACCACAAAAACTCAACATATAAACTACTATAAATTAAACTCCCTATATATCTTTAGCTAGTCACTATTAACTCATTAAAATAATATTTTATTTATTTCTAGCAATCATTATATTATTTAATTATTTTAAAGTATATATTATCGATTTTAATTTCAATAAATAGCCCCTTTTCTATATTATTTTATTTCAATAATAATAACTAAATTATGAAAAAGCAGGTTGGATAGTGAGAAGTGTTGAGAAGTGTTGAGAAAAAGTAATAATAAAATATTAAATAGTAGTAAAAAGTAGGTAAAAAGTAATGAATAGTAGAAAAAATAGGTGAAAAATAATAATAAAGTAATAAATAGTAGTGAGAGTGTTTGAGAGTAGTTGAGAAGACTTCAGTATCCAAACACAGCCTTAGGCCCGACGGCCCGTCAAATCTCTTTATCTGTATCTGGCTCATGTGCATCGCTATCTGCTATCTGGCTCATGTGAACCTCGTTGCGGAAAAAATGCAGACACGATCAATAAAAAAAAAGTAAGACACAGTGGAAAAGAAAAAAACAAAAGCTGAAAAAGAAGCATTATGACAGATGATCATAAATGATATGAAGGAACCACCAAACTGAAAAACTCCGTTTTGATTTTAGGAAAAAGTTAAGCATCCCGCTGGATTTCCCGCTCTCTAATTTTTTTTATTTTTTAATTAAAAAAGTATTTTTTGAATAATATTATAATATTTTAAAAATATATAAAAAAATCATTCAAATATACTAATGGGATCCCAGCGGTTTAACCACCCGTAGGATAAAATTGTGGTATTAAAAATTATCGGTTGAAAAAATTATGAAAGTCAGATAGGCGTTTTATTTTATCTCATTTTATTTTAATATTATAATTTTTTTAAAATTTTTATATAAAATATAATAAATAATTTAAATTTTTTTCGAGTTTCAACATTTAATGAATAGTAATCAGAAACTTAGACCAAATTACATGGATATTAATTTGAAGAAATTAAGGAGGATCGGATATTAATTAAACTTAACTGCACGTATATACGGCCAAACACGTATACGTACGTACACAAATAAAGTGGGTGAGTTTTTTGTCTACCGACTTCCTGTCTTCAGGGAGCGTTTACAAATCCCCGTTTAAGTGAAAAGTAAAAGGCTATTCTATCATTAGGTGAAAACTATTTATCAGAATATATAAAATCTTCTCGTTTATTTGTACGAATGTAATGAATTGAGATTAAAGTTAAAAATAAAATAAAATATTATTAAAATATTATTTTTTAATATTATTTTTATTTTAAAATTTAAAAAAATTAAATTATTTATTTTATTTTATATAAAAATTTAAAAAAATATAATAATAAGATAAGATGAGAGGTTAAATTTTTAAAAATAAACGAGAGGCACTCGAGACTTATCCAACCCCACGAGGTCACGTGTTGCCTATATCACTACTTTTACAAAAGAATAAAGTTATATATAATCTTACAAGTTTCGCGAATTGTTTTTAAAAAAAAATTAAAATCCATCATAAAACAAAATGATTTCATCACATGCGTTCTAAATTTTCTTATTTTTTTTCAAATAAAATGCATAAATCTTACCCACCCTATACTCAACTTTCATTTTTCTTTCCAATTACGGTTCAGATTTGGAGGGCTGGTCTTATACTGAAGGAGAACCACATTCCCCTTTATTTTATTTGTAAATTAGTTATCATTTTGATATCGAAACAGTACATAAACTGGTCATTTTATTTTGTAAGACTATGCATACAGAAAATCAAATCACTTGCATGGGTCTCCCCTACTTTTCCAATCCGATAGATTTGATCTGAAATGGAACCACCTTAAAAAAGTGGCAAGCTGGCCGGAAAGCGCACATACATCCATTGCCTTTCATATGCTGCCAAATGACTCCATCCAATCTCATCAAGTTCATAGAGCTTCTTCTTTGGAGGATCCCCGGCTTCTTGAATTATGTCATTCAATACCTGATCCAGTAAAATTTTAAGTTAGACAAATGACGAATTCATTCAAGAAATTCTTCAAATATTAAGTTTCGTCCTGACATAACACCACGTCCGGTAAAGGAAATGCAATGTTATAGATTGAGGATCAACTGCATTGTTGGGCGTGTCTTATAGCAGAAGTATTGCTTAAAGTAATACCAATCTGAAAACTATAAGTTGTCAATCATATGAACCTAAAATCATTTTGATCGAAGCATGTAAAACATAAAATAATGATGATGATGAGGATTATACACCCACTCCATTCTCATGGGCAAAGAAATATGATACTATTTGGGCTTTAGAGCTCATCAGCCACTTGCTCACTCTTTTTATTGGTAATGTTAACAAATATGTATTTGCTTGCTTTTCGGTATAAAGTTTCAAAAACTCCAATTAAAATTAGAATCTAAAACTAAAAAGGAAAATTGACTTTAACAGTGAGATGGATGAGTTCCACTAATCACCAAAAACTTCCATGCGGAAGCAATTAGAAGTCTTTATGGAGTTCCACAAATCGCAGCTATTTGGAAGATAATCCCTATTTACCTCATGTGATGCATCTGGAGGGAAAGGAATGGCCGACACTTCGAAGACAATGAGTGCTCCGTAGTGGATCTCAGAAGTTTCTTTTTCAAGGTACTATTTTTTTGGACCACTGTAATAGATTTCAATGTGCTTAACTTTTGTGATTTTCTCTCTTCTATTCGTCCTCCTTCCTAACTAGATGTCTCTCTTGTATACTTTCTGTGTACTCGAGATTTGCCTCGATTCTATTACTAAATTTTTTTCTTACTTGTAAGAAAAAGTCTTTTATCTCTCTTTTCCTTAATTTCTTAATTTGTCAAACTTTTTCTAAGGCAAAATCAAGTTTTACAGAAATTTACATTAGCATATACACATGTTATTCTTCATAATTGCCTCAGACCAGAAAAGCAAACGAATGAGAGAGTGGCATAAGGTAAGCATTGGTGTAAAACAAGCACCTCTGCCTCCTTATCTTTAGGGTCAGAGCGAGAAATTTTTTTCCAACTCATCTTTGTCAATACTACCAATCACGTCATTTGCAGCATCAACAACCTGCAAAGTTGCAATTTGTAAATGGAAATAAAGCTACATTTCATAATATTAGCAGTATCATTTAGGAATGTAGATACTTTCGGAGAACGTTTGGAATTCTTTTTTTTTTGGAATTTTCTTTCTATAAGTAAGAAGAATTAATTAATCCACATATAGGCAAAGTCCAAATACACAAGAAATATACAAGAGAAAAATCTAATTACAAGCTAATTGCCGTGAAAAGCAGCATAAGTATGGAAGAAAAAATCTCTAAACCCTCCCATCGAACGTTCCCTATTATAAAAACTGTGACCATTCCTCTCATTCCAAGTACACCACATCAGGCATAATGGCACTATCTTCCAAACAGTCGCGATTTGACGATTGCCCGGAATTCCTTTCCAACATGAAAATAAATCTACCACCCTCCTAGGCATTACTCAAGCGATACCTAGTCTAGTAAAAAGATTTCATCCCGTAAAGCATTAGCCGCATCACAATGAAGAAAAGGTGGTCCACCGATTCTCCATTTCTTCTACACATAAAATACCAATCCATTATAATGATGCCACGCTTTCTCAACTTGTTTATAGTCAGAATTTTCCCATGGGAGGCCAGCCAAACAAAGAAAGCAACCTTGATAGGTACTTTGCTTCGGAAATCAATAGAAGAATGAGATGACATTACCTTATCAAAGGATCTGACTGAAAAGTTCTTCTTTCCCAAGTGAATCCAAAGCAACCTATCCTCCTCTCCAGCCTTTAAATTCAGTGCATATAGAGCAGGAAAAGCATTCTTCAAAGCAACATCGCCACACCATATATCTTGTCAAAATTTGATTCGTGTTCCCCTTCCCACCTCAAATATGAGATTTCTGAAAAAACTTTCCCGACCATTTCGGATAAATTTCCAAACACCCATACCATACACCCCTCTTACTTCATTTGAGCACCAGCATCCACAAATACTCCTATATTTGACATCAATAACATCCCTCCACACAACATCCTCTTCCCGATAATACCGCTACAACCATTTCCTTAAAGTGCCTTAGTGAAAATTCTCAATTTTCTAACCTCCAATCCCCCACAAGCTAAAGGGGTACAAATCTTATCCAACTTGATCAAATGGAATTTTTTCTCATCTTCTAAACCTTCCCACAAGAAAGCACGAAAAATCTTTCCATTCTATTAGCCACCCTTGCAGGCAAAGGAAATAAAGATAGAAAGTATGTTGGAAGGTTAGATAAAGTGCTCTTGATTAAAAGGACTGCCTTTGGACAAATAAATCATTTTCCAACCAGTCAATCTACATTCAATCTTTTCGATAATCTCATCCCACATAGTCTTGGATTTATGAGGAGCCCCAAAGGAAGACCAAGATACTTCATAGGCAAAGATGACACCTTGCAACCTAGAATATCAGCCAATTCCCCTAAATTATTAACCAAATCGACAGGAACCATTTCAAATTTTGATAAATTCACCTTAAGTCCAGAATTAGAGAACGCCTAAAAGATTTATGATTAATTCATTACATTCTTAAGGAAAACAAATAAATAAAAAGAAAAAAAAATCAGCGCTATATTAAAATTTATAAGAATATTTGGAAATCACAAATAATGAATTTGGACAAACTCTGTTTGAATAGCAGCACAAAAAGAGTCAAGATGCTGCTATTTCCTGGATCTCCTATGCTATAAGAAATAGGTGATCTAAAATAGCTGCTTCCCCCACCCTCTCTCTCTACGCTCTCCCCCTTTCCCACTAAATTCAATAATTTTTCATTTCTGTCGTAGTGGTCAAGAAGAAAATGCAGGAACCACATTGCAAGCAACTAAATTAGAGTTGGTACTGGACCCTAGGTATTGGAGTGGCTTACTTACGTTCCAAGATTTCTAAACAACTTTGCCCCTGAATCTGTGAAGGCTGCTGCAAAAAGCCAATGAGATAATGTTTTTTTTATATATAAGTAAACAATTGTATTAATGATGATAGACATAAACTAAGTACACAAGATGATATACAAGAGATAAAGCATATCTAGGTTGTAGCAATAGAAACAAGAAAGTCATGAAAATCAAGGTTTGTAGCTATGGCCCATAGGAATAAAGTTCTAAAAAATAAAGATCTAAGTTCCTCTAGTGAACGCTCCTTATCTTCAAACGTTCGGACGTTATGCTCCTACCACTTTACGACTTGGTCTTAGACCATTAAACGAGACAAGGAAAAAGTATGTCACAGCATGTTCTACAACCTTATTTGGGGGCACTACATAAGAAAGCTGAGATGATGCAGGGTTCTTTTGGGGATTTTTCTTCCCTTCTCGACCAGCAAACGATAGCTTTCCATATGAGATTGCTCCTAGCAATACAGACCCTTGTGGACAACACTGCACAAATATTACAAGCACCATTAACACGTTCTGAACTTTTTTGTAAGTGGAAAAGAAAATTGGAGAATGTAGCACCTTAGGGAGCTTGTCTTTGGATGGTGGACCCAAATAAATTGCTTCTTTTTTTCTAAGAAAGAATTCATTAAGTAAAAAAAAAAAAAAAAAACTACCATCGAAAAATAATAACACAAGTATAGCATGTGAATAAATCATTCGGCGGCATACCCTGGAACTAGAACTGAGGATTTAAAGCTACCATTTCCCATAACAGGGCCATCTGGCTGGGAGAAAAAGCTCAATCGGATGACATCCTGGATTAAAAGGAAACCACTGGAACAGTTAATAGATATTTAACAGGGCCAGAGAGTGCATACTGTCATGCCTGGAATAAGATAATTGTTATGAGAGAGAAGAGCTTGGGGTGAAAACATCTTTTATTAAATAGTATTTAAAATCTTCAGTCTAATTCTAACTGTCACAACATTCAAGGATTACACTGGTATAAAATATTGAAGCGCTACAAACTAGAAAGGATAATTTGTTTATATTACAAGATAATACAATAATATCCAGAAAGGTAGCAAACCAGCTAATTAAATAGGTAATCAATAAAGATGCTTGGCCAAAGTCCCCTAAAAAATAAATCTTTTTTATAAGTAAAAGCAATGATATATAAATCTTTTTTATATGTAAAAGCAATGATGTAATAGCCTGTTTCCAAGTATTCAATTACTTTACAAAGAAGAAAGGATGTCCCATGTGTATTTTCTCTTTGTAAGAATAGTTTCACCAATTTAATGCAATAGAATCATATAAACCAAGAAAAATTCTATTCATAAGCCTCACACACCACACACCACCTTTTTTGTATTTTTTTTTAATTTTTTTCTCTTATCAAATGTGTGTTATATGGATGATGAGTAGAAGAATTCAATTGTTTTAAGAAGAATAAAACCAAAAAAAATTTTAAAAAATAAAAAAAGTTGTGGTGTGTGTTGTATGGGCTTATGAATAGCAATGCTCATAAACCAAATCCCAAAAAGTACCGACGTGCCACAATTAATCAAATTTCTTTCTCTATTTGAAACATCAGGTGCATTAATTCGCTATCATGATTTTTCAACACTTACCTCCTATTTTAATTCACGAGTCTTACTTTATCGGTCTATCTCCACCCACTAATATTCTCCATCCCTGTCAGATCTTACGATCTTTATTTTCTTTTCTAATTGTTACTCTACTTCCTTTTTATATATTTTGAAAACATCTAGTGTTTTAGATTTATATATTCTGACCATTCAAACAAGGATAACTAAATGGTCCACAGATGTCAGTGTATATGATCTCAAGAATTTCCTCACTCCACTTGGCACCTTTATTGGTTTTGTTGGTTTGTTTACTATTTATGACATACACACAAGTACCAAAATCTGAGAAGTCTAAAGTCTCTAGGACTCCTTCATCTACTAATATTTTAATTCTCTCTACGGAGATATGTCCCAATCTCCTATGCCATAAGATAGAGGAGGACTCATCAATAATATACGTTTAGTGCCAACATCATCATGCAAAGTTAATAGACCATTTTAAAAAATAGAATCTAAATTTAATTTATACAAACCATTAATCAAGGTTCCAGAGCTTACAAATGTGGAGTTTTTAAATATATAAAAATTTGAATTCACAAAATTAAATTTAAATCTCAAAGGTACTAATTTAGATATATAGACCAAGTTTCTAGAAAATGAAGGTACATAAAATATGTTTTAACGATCCGAAATATAACTATTATTTAAAATAAGTATAAAAGTTCCTATAGCCTCGATGTGCGAACGCATCCCATTTCCTGAGTAGATATCTTGTTCACTTCCCATCTGTTTCCTTAGGCTGAGAAACCCCTGCATGATATTGACAACATGAATTGAGATACCCGAATCAAATCCATGTATTATGATGAGTCTACAAAATTGGACTCTCATTGTCCTTATAGCGTTTGATTGTTGATTTCCCGTCCTTCTTCTACTTATGAATAAGACATTTGGGCAAAACATTTACAACTAGAAAAAGAGAGAACAAAAAATTAAAAAAAAAAATCAATTATCACGTGTATAAATAGTCCTCTAGAAATTAATTACCTGTAAAGTCAACCGCAACCACAAAGTTAAGCTCAAATCCACTAGAAACGTAATCAAGAAATTAGCTGTATTGTTCCTTCTCACAAAATTAATCCACAAAGAGCTCTCCCTTCAAAACCTATATTGATGAATCATTGAAAAAATGCAAATTCAAATAAAACGAATAAACTGAATTCCACATACCCAATAAGCGAATGTTTGCCACTGCTATTGAAATCGAAGCACTCGATAATCAATGAGTTATCCTACAACAAGTCAAATTTCATGCACCGCATGCATCTTCTTAATCGTCCAAATAGCAGATTATCCTATAATATAGTGTGACCAAATCATAAGGTGACAAGTTTACCTTTCCTCCAAAATGCAGCATACTCAGGCATAGGGGTTTCCATTTTGGATTTAAATTGTTGTTCACTACTTCAGTCTTGCATATTGGAATGGAGCCTCCACTCTCAACAATTCTAGATATTCTTAGAAAAGGGTCCTAGAATTGATGATTAATGTGTCATCAATTTGTATTTAGAAGGATAATATTGTAATTTCATTGGCTTGTATGTAATGGTCAAAGAAGTGTCTCTTTCTATTTGTAATATCTAAGCTCATTCATTGTAATCCAAAGGCTATTAGATGGCCACGTGGTTTGAATAAGGTGCATTAGGGTTAAGGGATAAGCCAGCCATATAAAAGGCCATACGATGGCCACTATACACAATAGAAGAAATCTAGAAAGTTAGAGAGAAAGAGGAGCTTCGAGAAACAGAGTTAGGGTTGAGAGAGAGAATCTTGTAAATCGATAGATTGAGAGAGTTAAGATCATATTGATGATTTGAATCTTGTAATCGGCACCTCTGTTACATTTGAAGTTGGAATAAGATGATCTCTGGCCAGTTCCCCTTGTGGATGTAGATCCAAAAAGATCGAACCTCGTTAAATCCTGTGTTCTTAGTATATTCATTCCATTTTCTTATTTTCTATCTGGTTGTGATTTCTGTTTATTAATTTCTTGAATCAATCTTGGTATTTGTTGCTTTATTTGGTTTTCTTGCTTAATCACTTGATTTATAACAAGTGGTATCTAAAACCTAGGTCGGATGGGTTCTACTAAGTTTGAGGTGGAGAAATTTACAGGAAAAAATGATTTTGGTCTCTGGCGTATTAAAATGAGGGCTCTGTTAGTACAACATGATCTCCAAGATGCACTTCTGGGAGACAAGAAACTGTCTAAGGGGTCCTCAGAGGAACAATCTAGTTCCTCCACCATTGAGAAGGTTAAACCCGAGATATTACAAAAGGCACACAGTGCCATGATTCTTTTCTTAGGAGATAATGTCTTACGGGAGGTAGCCAATGAAGTTTCAGCTGCAAGGATTTGGTCAAAGCTAGAAACTCTCTACATGACCAAGTCCTTGGCCAACCGTCTTCATAAAAAGACAAAGTTGTATACCTTTAAAATGACCCCTGGGGTGTCTATTGAAGATCATTTGGATGAATTTAACAAAATCATCCTAGATCTTGCTAACATAGACATCACAATAGAGGATGAGGATCAGGCTATACTGTTATTGAGTTCCCTTGACAGTTCATATGCTAACCTAAAAGAAACAATTATGTATGGCAGAGAGAGTTTGTCATTAGATGAGATGCAATCTATATTGCATGCAATAGAACTTCAGAATAATTCTAAAGCTAAACCTTAGACTGGAGAGGGGTTAGTGGCTAGGATAAGATCTGCAAAACCTGTTTATAAAGGAAAGAAGAATAAGGGTAAATCAACTAAAAAGGAAAACAATTGAAGTGTTTCCTCTGTCACAAAGAGGGACATTTCAAGAAAGATTGTCCAGAAAAGAAAATAAGAGAGGGAGATAAGTTTAAACATGAAGGAAATGTATCTGTTGCATTTGAGGGCTATGAGAGTGCTGAGGTACTTTGTATCTCAGAAACTGAATCTAGTAATGAATGGATTTTAGATTCAGGATGTTCTTTTCATATGTGCCCTTGTAAATCTTGGTTTGAAACTTTCTCTGATTTTGATGGTGGACATGTTATGCTTGGTAATAATAAATCTTGCAAAGTTCTTGGAATTGGTACAATCAGATTAAAACTGCATGATGGTGTGGAAATGATACTAAATGATGTAAAATACATACATGATCTTAAAAGGAATTTAATCTCACTTGGAATGCTTGATAAATCTAGCTGCACTTTTAAATCTAAGTTAGGAGTCCTAAAGGTTACTAAAAGGTCCTTTTTTTTTTTAGGGAAACAGACTCGTTTCATTAAATGATCCAAAGTTATAGCTGTGACTTATCAATACATGAAATAATCCAGACTATAAGCCAAACTACGTCTAAGTTTAGGGGCTTCCCCACATACAAATTTCTTTGTGGTGGACATTGTCTTAACTTCTCAACAAACTCTCTCATTCCAGAGAAAGCGTTCTGTAAAATAGAACTTGAAGGCCCCTTCTGTCCTCCCAAGGAGGAAGAGTATGGGACACTGCTATGGACACTAAATTTAATAGCCTATTTCTATTTTATTAAAACTTAAGATAAACAGAAAACTACAAATAAAACCCATTAACAACTAAACAAACTACTAACTAACAAACTCAACTAACATAACCACAAGCACTGGTGTGACCCCCGGACGTCACGCCCACCGCAAGCATCGGCATCTCGAGCCCTGATGGCATGAGCACCCAGCTCACGCATGGACACAATAGCCTCCACTACGCAGGCAGCACCTACGCGCGAGCACTGGTCGTACGATCACTAGCCATGACATCGCCCACCACTCCCGAATAGCTCTCGCCCCAGATTGCGTCCGATCCCAAGGCTCAATTCCTTACTCGAGTCAGCAAAAGAACAGATAAACAGAAAAACAAACACCAACAAAACACTGAGTTAGAATAAATGAGAAATAGAAAATCAAAACGGATGAACAATGCTCGGTTGGTAGGCAGTGGCGCATGCAGGGCATTGGTCTCTCGGGGAGGAAAACCGACAGTCAATCTTGGGAGCCCTGGAGTCAGAGAGCCCAAAGAAGCCAAGCGTGGTGTCGGCAGAGGTCTCCAAGGTGGCGCATGGTGACCAAGCGCCGACGGGTCCTAAAGTTTTGTCCCGCGCGTGCGGGCTACGTGCCACTCCGATGGATGCTGGAATTGGTAGTCTTGAAGATCGGCGGCTGGGTATCCTCCCGGTGGGGCGCGTGTATGGAGGCGACGACTGGAAAGACCCGAATGGTAATCTCCCTTATTTGACCTGAAAAAAACACAAAAAAATATATATAAAAACACTACAACAGAAATGTAGATGAACATAAGAGAAAGGGGAGGGGGGAGGAGTCGAAGCTCCCACCCCTGATCGTCAATCTGAGTTGAGGGGTTTTCCTAGAGAGCGGCGAGAGGGTTTCCCTAGAGAGAGAAGACCAGTGGAAAAATTTTCCATGGTTACTAAAGGGTCCTTAATAGTAATGAAAGGGGAAATAAAGAATGGTCTTTATACCCTGGTAGGTTAGACTGCTATAGGACATGCTTATGCTGTCCAGAAACTTTTGGACAATGATACTGTACTCTAGCACAAAAGACTAGGGTATGTCAGCCATAAAGGCTTAAAGGAACTCCAAAAACAGGGGTTACTTGGTGACAAAGACCTAGGAGACCTTCCTTTTTGTGAAGATTGTATACTAGGCAAGTCCACTAGAGCTAGCTTCAAACCTAGTACACAACTTATTAATCAAAGTTTGGACTATGTCCATTCTGATTTGTGGGGGCCAGCTAGTTCTCATGGTAGGGGGAATTATTTCCTATCCATTATTGATGACTATTCTAGGAAGGTTTGGGTTTATATCCTTAAATAGAAAAGTGACACTTTCAACAAGTTTAAGGAATGGAAAACCTTGGTTAAAAATCAAGTCGGGAGGAAGGTTAAAAAACTTAGGACAGATAATGGACTTGAGTACTTATCAAATGAGTTTAATAACTATTACCAAAAGGAGGGAATTGCAAGACATAGGATAGTGAGGGAAACATCCCAACAGAATGGCCTAGCTGAAAGAATGAATAGAACAATTCTTGAGAGGGTTAGGTGTATGTTATCAAATGCCAAATTACCAAAAAAATTTTGGGCAGAGGCAGTTAGTACTGCTGTGTATTTGATAAATAGGAGTTCATCCACTGCCATTAATTGTAAAACTCTCCAAGAATTATGGACTGGTAAACCTTCAGACTATAGTAATCTGAGGGTATTTGGTTGTGTTGCTTATGCACATAGTAAAACTGACAAGCTGGAACCTAGGGCAGTAAAATGCATTTTTGTTGGGTATCCTGAAGGAGTTAAAGGTTATAAACTTTGGATACAGGAACTTGAAAAATAATAGTGTATAATAAGTAGGGATGTGACATTTAATGAGTCACAAATTGCCAGATCTTAACTGGACACAGTTGAGACACAACCTGTCCCTGTCCCAGAAAAGGTCCAGATTGAGGTGGAGTCTTTGGACTCACTACCTCAAGGTACAATCACATAGTCTGGAGATAATTCTAAGTCTAGTTTAGAAAGTGACCAAGGGAGAACAACTGACTCATATAACCTTGTAAGGAATAGGTCAAGGAGGGTTATAAGACCTCCATTGAGATTTGCACAGGCTAATATTACAGTTTATGCCCTCTCTGTAGCACAAGACATTGAAGACCCTAAACCAAGGGCTTATAAAGAAGCTATGCATGGAAAAGAATCTAGTAATTGGCTTCTTGCAATGCAAGAAGAAATGGAATCTCTTCATAAGAATAAGACTTGGGAAATGGTGTTAAAACCTGACAAGGTTAAAATCATAGGGTCTAAATGGATATTCAAGAAAAAAGAGGGTATAACTGGGGTAGAAAAACCTAGGTATAAGGCTAGGTTAGTGGCAAATGGTTTTACACAAAGAGAAGGTATAGATTTCAATGAAATCTTCTCCCCTATAGTAAAACATAGTTCTATCAGATTGTTGTTAGTATACACTGCTTATCATGATTTTGTTTTTAGAACAGTTGGATTTTAAAACTGCTTTTCTGCATGGTGAATTAGAAGAAATATTGTACATGCAACCTCCTGAAGGTTTTGTAAATGAATTTAATAAGAATCATGTGTGTTTGTTGAAAAAATCTTTGTATGTATTAAAACAATCTCCAAGACAATGGTATAAAAGATTTGACACACATATGGTTGAAAATGGTTTTAAAAGATGCAATTATGATAGCTATGTATACTTTAAAGTTTCTGATGATGTCACTGTTTACTTGCTATTATATGTGGATGATATGCTCATTGCTTGTAAAGATAAATGTCAAATTGAGCATGTAAAATAAATTCTAGAATCTGTTTTTGAAATGAAAGATCTTGGACCTGCTAAGAAAATCTTAGGTATAGAGATAATTAGAGATAGGAAAAAGAAATTACTCTATTTATCACAAAAAAATACCTACAGAGGGTACTTAAAAGATTTAGCATGGACTTAGCAAAATCTGTAAGTATCCCCATTGGACAGCATTTTAAACTTTCTGTTAATCAATTCCCTAAAATTATTGATGAAAGAGAATATATGATAAAAATATCATATGCAAGTATGGTAGGTAGTATCACTTATGCAATGGTCTGTTCAAGACTAGACCTTACCTATGCTATTAGTTTAGTTAGTAGGTTCATGGGAAACTCCACTGGCAAGCACTGAAGTGGGTGTTTCAGTACTTAACAGGCTCTTCAAGTTTAGGGCTAAGTTTTGTTGGCAATGTGTTAAGTGGTCAATAAATCTGTGGGTTTGTAGATTCTGATTTTGCTAGAAACTTGGACACCAGGAAGTCCCTAACTGGATATGTATTCACTGCCTTTGGTGGTGCTGTGAGTTGAAAATCTAATTTACAATCAATTGTAGCTTTGTCTACAACTGAGACTGAATATATAGCCATGACAGAGGCTATAAAGGAGGCTTCATGGTTAAGAGGTATAACAAATGAACTAGGTTTATTTGAGGGTAATATCACAGTCTACTGTGATAATCAAAGTACTATACATCTCACTAAAAATCAAGTTTTTCATGAAAGATCAAAACACATTGACATTAGATTTCATTTCGTAAGAGATGTGGTTGCAGGTAGTACTGTCAAAGTGGAGAAAGTGCCAACTGAAGAAAACCTAGTAGACATGTTGATCAAACCATTGCCAAGATCAAAGATCAGGCACTGTCAAGACTTGATCAAACTGGAGGAGGGCTGACCAGGGAATAAAAGGTGGAAACTGGCCAGAGGTGGGGAACCTTGAAATCAAATTGATGACAAGGTGGAGGTTGATGATTAATGTGTCATCAATTTGTATTTAGAAGGATAATATTGTAATTTCATTGGCTTGTATGTAATGGTCAAAGAAGTGACCATGTGTCTATTTCTATTTATAATATCTCAGCTCATTCATTGTAATCCAAAGGCTATTAGATAGCCACGTGATTTGAATAAGGTGCATTAGGGTTAAGGGATAAGCCAGCCATATAAAAGGCCATACGATGGCTACTGTACACAATAGAAGAAATCTGGAAAGTTAGAGAGAAAGAGGGGCTTCGAGAAACAGAGTTAGGGTTGAGAGAGAGAAGCTTGTAAATCGATAGATTGAGAGAGCTAAGATCATATTGATGATTTGAATCTTGTAATCGGCACCTCTGTTGCATTTGAAGTTAGAATAAGATGATCTCTTGCCAGTTCCCCCTGTGGATGTAGATCCAAAAGGATTTGACCACGTTAAATCCTGTGTTCTTGGTATATTCATTCCATTTTCTTATTTTATATCTGGTTGTGATTTCTGTTTATTAATTTCTTGAATCAATCTTGGTATTTGTTGCTTTATTTGGTGTTCTTGCTGAATCATTTGATTTACAGCAAGAATAAAGTGATGAATTGTAAGGATGAAACAAACAACGAATATACATGCATACGTAACATAAAGCTTTGCAAATACATACACTTTTAGAAAATATGTTCTTATTATCCAAGTAAGAACAATGGAGCATCATCTCGACAACCCTCCTTGAAGCAACTGTTTCCTCTGCATGGATGGTGAGTACCCCTAAGTTCCAAAAACCACATGCCCACTTTTACTATGAAGATTAAGGGTTAAACTCTGATTTTGTTTGGTAAGTACCTGCCATGGAAGAGGGGGGAAGGATTTGATGTTTAGTAAGGTTAAAAATGGCAGCAATTGCAACATGCTCTTCAACTGCATCAATGGTAACCTAATATCTTAATATATCACTTAATTGGGGAAGAAGCTCTCACAATAGTCTTTTCACTATTGAAGTTTTTAATAAAAAAATTCTGAAAATTGATATAATTTTATACTCAATTTGCACCAGCTTAGGGAATATGCATATGCATTATCAATGAGCCTGATTGATCCCAAGGTAGCATACCTCTAATAGAACACATGTGGCCTCTCCAAGAAAATCTTGATCCTTCAATTTCAGCTTCTGAAACACAACATAATAGATATATTTATAGGAAAAGTCTAAATGCAGGCGTGAGGGGGGCCTCCCCACGGACGGTCCCCTACGTAGAATAAAACGTCCCGTTTGAATTAAGTGATGAAAACGGTGAGCACCTGCCTTTCCCCCTCTGAAAACACAAAACCCAGCATTTTTCATTTGGGACTCTTCTTCTCCATCCGCTTGAGAACATGAAGCCCTTCCCTCACCCCTTCCCTCCTCATTCCCCATAACTAGCCCCTCTCTGTGACTCTCCCCTCCCCATTACTGATTAAGAAATCCCAAATATTGCAGTCTCTCTAAGGTACAACGCCCATAAGAAGATGGGTTGATTTCTATGGTGGGTTGATTTCTCTTGGATATTACTGCCATTCATAAGAAGATGGCCAACTTCCAGATCAAATCTCACTAAACCAGAGAGAGAACGACGGTACACCACACAGATCTGAAACTTTGCTGCGATATGAGTGAGAGATAAACAAAACCAAAGCTTTTTCGAAACCAAGATAGACGAAAGTGTAAAAGAAATGAAACCAAAAAAGAAACCAATCTGATAGATGATGGATAAAATTGTAAAAGAAATGAACGAAGAGATGATGGACGAAACTGTAAAAGATATGAAAGCAAGAGAGAAACCAGTCTAGGAGATTGCGCACTCCTAGTGGTTGATGGATTCACCCTTTCCCTTAAAGATGTATGATGCCCTTATTTTTATGAGATGTGGGGGGTTCTTTACCCACCTCGTAGTTTGAAAATGAAAACTTGAAATCTGGTAGTATTTTTTTGTTCTTGTTTTTCATTTTGTCGCTTTTTCTCGAAGTCGTTAATCTCTGTTTCTTTCTTTTTCCTCATTTTTTCGTCTTACTTTCTTCCTTAGTTGATCTCCGAAGAGAGGGAGAGTCTATTACCTTTCTTCTTCTTTTGCTTTTTTTTTTTTTTGTTTTTTTTTGCTATTTTAAATAAAATAAATGCTGCCACGTTAGATGGAGTACGCATGCAGGCACAAGTTTTTGCCTGTACCTAGCACATCCCATATTTATAAGTGCAACAGAAAAATGGTTCACACAAAGTTTCTAAAAATTACAGATAATATGGTAATAGTTTAACATTATGTTTTCCTCTGGTGTTTTGTCTCTGATCCAACTCAAATTTTATCTGCACTTCTCCTATAAGTTGATTTCTTTTCTCCCATGACTATGATTAAAAACAGTGACAATCTTTTGAAAGTACTCATTCATTAATCACAATTGAGATAGTTGACCCCTTCCACACACATAGATGTACAAAATATGTGACCAAATTAAGAAAGCAAACTGCTGCACATCATTCAGTGTGTGCTTTCCCATGTTGGTCTTACAAGTTATACAGTTATACGACGCATGGCTGCATCTATATATACTGTCCAAATAACTTAGGTTGACATAAACATACAGTTGGCATCCAATAGTCATTTATGATTGTTTTTTAATTAACTTTTTTTGCCAATTCAATGTGTTTAACCATGCATCAACAAAATTACAATTGAACAGCAATACAAGGGAAGTGACTTTTCCAACGATTATTTTCGCTAGGAAAAGTCCTATAATTCGCCGCCCCCATCTTTTCCCAGTGATTTACACCTCGTTGCATGCTCGCTAGTATTATTCCTCCACTTCTGATCTACCCCAAGGAAGCCAAAAATCGCTGCTAAAAGGTTATCTTAACCGGTGATTTTATTTGTTGCAAATAGTATAAAATATCGCCGCAGTTATGATCTACGATTCAGTTCATAATCGTTGGGAAAAACTAATTCTGGCGATTTTTAAACGTTGCCAAAAGGACTAACATTGCCGCAAATACACATTTCCAGCGTTTTCAAAACATCGCTGCAATTGACTAATCGGTTTTGAAAACTCAATTGCGGCAATTTTAAAATCGCCATAAATGTATATTTCCCAACGATTATGGAATCGTTGCAATTTATTTTCGATTTTGGATATGCAGATGCAAAGATTGGAAAATCGCTGCTTTTGATCCATTCTCGACGATTTAAGAATCGCCGCAAAATTATTTTTGGTTTTGTGAACTCAGTTGCAGCGATTCTTAAATCGTTGGCAAATATACATAGGCAGCGATTTTGTAATTGCTGTAATTGAATTTTTGGTTTTGATATTCAATTGCGGTGATTTAAAAATCGTTGCTTTTGATCCATTACTAGCGATTCTTAAATCGTTGCAAATACTAATTCTGGTTTTTAAAGTGATTTTCCGCCATTCCTTTTTCACCGATATTGAATTAAAATTGCTGAAAAAAGCTAATATGGCGATTATAAAATCGCTGCAACTACTAATTCTGGTTTTTAAAGTGCTTTCTTGTCGCTCTTTTTTCATCGGTATTGAATTAAAATTGCCAGAAAAAGCTAATTAATCAATATTGTTGACCCAGTGTTCTTACTTGGCCTTGTTTTTTGTTGTTCATATAGTCAACATATTAACATCTTTTCCTTCATTCATTCAAATTGGACACTGATTTCTAAGACTGTTCATCCAGGCCCGGTCCGGAACCTGGTTATCCTGGTTCCGGTTACGAGTTTCAGCCCAGAATAAATTCGGGCCGGTTTTCGCTTTTTTAAACCAGGGCCTATCCGCCCGGATGCGGTTTTTACACCTGGGTACCGGTTTTAAACTCGGTACCCGGGTTAATATAAAAGCATCGTTACTCGTTAGAGTTCAAGCCCTAAGAGCCCGAACGCCCCCCCCAGATTCCTCTCTCTCGTCTGCTTTGTCTCTCGCTCTGCTCTGCGTCTATGCCCTAGCCCCTACCGAAATCACTCTCAAGTCTCATATGCTCTCTCTCTCTCTATGTGCTCTGTGAAGACTGCGATGCCCTAGCCCCTCCCGAAATCACTCTCTCATCTACTCTATCTCTCTCTCTGCTATCTGCGATACCGAACGGTGGAAGTGCTTGATCTTGGGATCCAAGAGATTAGAATGTATTTCCTTTTGGGTATGTTTTCTTTCTTCCCTCTGTTTTGTTCTCTCTTTGTTGATTTTGGGTTTTTTTTTATGAGAATGTTTGAGTATTTTTATGGGTTGGATCTGTTTGAATGTTTGGGGAGTATCTGTTTAGATCTGTTTAGCTACAAAATGCTAGAACCGTGGGTTATTATTATTTGGAAGATTTGTTTAGGTATGTTTAGATCTGTTAGATCTGTTATATCCGAAAACACACACACACACACACACACATATATATAATGAAGACTTGTTATTATTTGGAAGAAATGGTTTTTGGGATGTTGTATCGTTGATTTTTCTAGATTTTTTTTTTATAAATTAGTTGCGTTTCTGGGTGGAGATTGGAAAAAAAAAATTGGGGCCTTTCGTGAAGCAGCTAATCCTCTAATCACATTTCTCATATTTAATTGTAAATATTTGTTACAAGTTTCAGCTCATGCATTTATTTTTCTTGTTAAATATCTAAAGCTTTTTAAGTTTATGAATTGGAGTAGTCATCATCTTTGCTAGAGAAACTATATGTACATTAATGTTGATGAGATTTGCATGGCCTTTCGGTTTTATATTGGCATACACTATAAGTGTTTAATGCCTTGTGGGATGGAGTTGGTGATAAAGTCAAGTATCATCTGGTTAAGTGGGTTAGGATTTGCTCTTTGATTTATTCAGGAGGGATCTTTCAGGGTGGGGTTGTTGAAAATTGTGGAAGACTTATGTTGCCAACTCCAATAGCTACTTAATTTCCTTTTATTGATCTCCTTGTGTTGAAATTCATTTTGTGGTGTTCTTTATTAGCTTTTGAATTCGTCACTATGTGCTATGTAGGAAAAACTCCATTTGTTCCAGTTTCGAATGAGAAACAGGTATGATATGAATCATGGCTGTTATACAGTGGAAGTTAGTGTTTCTTTGTATACTTAAAATATCCCTGCAGGTCTTGGTATGGAACTCTCTCTTTTGTGTGTGTGTGTGTGTCTTGATATGGGTTGTTTTCTTGAGAGCCAAACAGAATGTCTTATACCTATTTTTTTGAAAAGTTTGACTTGCTATGCAGCAGTACTCATAGAAAAAAATGAAGACTTTTCTTGTCGGAAAAGTCTTTACAAGGGTTACAACTTCCCATTATTGATTTAAAAATGGAACTCAATGATCAACATCTATTTTTTAAGTCCATCACTATACAGATCTTCAAAGATACTGTATCTTAGTATAATTTTCTATTGGAATCTATGCTTAACATTGTCACAATTTTCTTTTACATGTATCTATCTTGCAGAGAAAGAGATAGAAGATAACCCAGTTAGGATGAAGCAATTTGTGTTAGCAAGCTTGGAAAAGTTCCTGATGAAATGTCAGCAAAGGTTTCTTTGGGGAGCTTCTTTGGTGTGAGATTAAATCACTAATGGGAAGACTGTGCTGCTGATTTTATAACTCATTTCTTGTAATTTTGTGTTTTGTAATGTAATTTATAAATACCAATAGTGTAATATGTAATGGATTGCATTGTGATGCATGCATAGATGAATATTGGATTTGTTTTTTTGTTTTACGTGCATTTAGTATTTTTAGAACTCAAATATTATGCATTTCATTAACTTGACTTCTTAGAAAAAAAAAATTTAATAAAATAAAGGCTTTAACATAAAATAAAAAAAATAAAAAAATCCGGGTACAACGTGGAACTTGAAATTTCGGGTTTTAAAAACTCGGATCCATCCGGATTTCAGCCCGGGTCTGACCCGGATCAATCCGGCCCGGGTTCCAGTCCGGGTATACCCAGATTTCCGGGTTGGAACCCGGATGAACACCTTGGAAGTCTGATTCACATGATCAACTAATCCATCAACTAATATATGTAGCTAAGACCATTAAAACCAATTCAATAATTTCTTCAAGTGTCAATTCATCCAAACTCATATGTATTTTATACACTGGGGTGGTGCATTATATATATCAAGTACAAACTGAGCTACTAATTAAATAATAGATAAACATCACTATTATAACATATTTGAGAACTCTACTATCACTGTTATGACTTGGTAAAAGGAGCGACGACTATAATGTCACTGCAAAAAAGGACTTATTGCAGCTAATTTATTCACAGCAAAGCTAGAATCACTGCAATAGATGCTTTTTCTTGTAGCGTGCTACTCAAAAGCTTGGCCTTCACACAGAAGAAAGCGGATTCCCAAGTCAATTGGTTTGTATTGAATACAGTCCTACTTTTGTGGCTCCATGAATTAGCACGAGCTAAGCTTGTAGAGGCCATGTCCATGGGAAAGTCTGTAGGAACTTGCATTGGCATTATAGAGCAGACCATAGATGATTTCGACATCCAGCTGCAACTGGGTTGAAGTGGAGGCTCAGGAATTCAAGCTCCATTAACATTTTTTTTCCTTCTAATTTTCTCTTAGATAGTGAATTTGAAAAAGGGTAGAACACATGAAATATTTATGATACAAGAAGGCAGTAACATTGCACTAATTCTTTGAAATTTTTATATTGTGAAGGACCATGTGTCCAATTATCAACTCAAACTCAAATTTGTATCAATTCATCGTTTCTAAAGGGATGAAAATACATTTTATATCTTAAAAAGGACACCGAAAAATTTTTGACCCCCTTTTTTGGGTCTTAATTCAATCTGACCCGCTAATTAGGGTTTACTATATATTATATTAAACATTTGTACACTTGCCACACTGTATATTTTACTATCATTAGGAAAAAAATCATTTACATGAGTTTCGTGGATGTGGACGTAAGCACATTGTTGAACATCTTTGTAAATCTTGTGTCGTATGTGATTGATTCCAACTTTTTGCTCTACTTTTTTCTTATTGTTCCTAACAAGGCACATAGAAAATCAAGTTTGATCAACTTATTAACACGAAAAGCCCACCAAACCTAATATATAAACAAAAAAAAAAATACAGCTTGTACTTACTCCAAAACAGCTGCATAATTTGTAATTTGACAAAAATGGAATTCTCCCATGGTGTTTTTGAGAAATTGAGATACAAAAATGGAAAAATGCTTTCGAGAATAAAGAGAGAACAAAGACGAAAATATCTTGATCTGAGTAAACTTTATTCTTACAACTGAAATATACACGTGTAGTGTATTGATTCTTATATTTGAAATGGTAAAGCTAAACTAAACTAAACTGATAGGTACATCGGTGATTATAGGAAGGGGGTGTGGAATGCAAAACTTCATATAGAGATTTATTGGAAAGTAATGGAGTTGGTGTGATATTGATCAAATGAGTAACAAGGACACAATCACCCCAAAAATTGAGTGGCGAGGAAGGTTGATATCTTAGGGACCAAGCAACATTGAGTAAATGTTAATGTTTTCCTTCGACTGCACTATTTTGTTGTGGTCTTTTGACACAAATTTTCGTGTATGACAACTTTGGAAGAGAAGAATTCTGGCATGTAAAATTCGGTTCCATTATCAATCCTTATTTTCTTGATTTGGGATTGAAATTGAGTTTCAATTAGATTGAAGAAGGACTGCAAATAAGGTCTGGTTTGAGATTTATTTTGTAGAAGATATACCCAAGTGGATTTTGAATAATCATCTGCAATTGTGAGAAAGAGAAAGTATTTGAAACCATCTAAAACAAAAACTGAGAAAGGGCCCCACAAATCACAATGTATGAGGTCAAAGGCAAATGCAGAAACATATTCACTAGATGGAAAGGGTAAATATTTCTGTTTAACTAATGGACAAATTGTACAAGCACAAGAACCTAGAAATTTTGATATGTGCATATTTTATACACAATTATTGAGGAATTTCAGCTTGGAAAAAGGAATGTGACCTAGCCTATAGTGCCACAAACTAAAATTCTAATTTATTGAAGAAGATGAAATAGAACAACCAACTAAGGGTCATTGCAACAGTTGATATAAACCAACCTTCTTTTCACCCATTCCAATCGTTGTCCATGTAGACAGGTCCTGGATGAAACAAAAATTTGAAACAACTACAAGACAGCAATAAGAATCACGTATTAATTTGCTGGCAGAGATAAGGTTGAAGGAAAAACAGGGAACACAAAGTACATCGTGTAGACCAAGGTTATGTAATAAATGAACAGTTCCAATATGTGTTACTGGAATTGAATGGCAATTTGGTAACTTAGTAGTTGAAGCAATTCAAGAGGTTATAGAAGAAAAACAAGCAATGGAGTTGACCATATAGTTTGTTGCTCCAGTACCAATAATCCAGGGAATGTAGTTACATGCAAAGTTATCAGAGGAAGGCATTTGTGGAGTTGGAAGCATACCACAGGTTGACAATGAAGTGGCTTGATTCACCGAGTGTGTAGTGGATTGTGGCATGAGCATGGCAAGTAGTTGCTGGTATTGATCTTGAGATAAAGAGAACTGTGAAACATCACCACTTGATTTACCCACAGAGGAAGAAGTTTGGTTTGCTGAATGGGTTATTCCTCTTTTTGATTTGAAACCAGGAGGAAAACTATGAATTCGATAACACTTTTCTTATGTATGGTCTGTGTATCCATAATGACTACACATAGGTTTGTCCTTGCGAAAGCTAGTTTGCTTTGAGGCAAAATTTCCAGTTTTAGCAGACTTTGCTGTCAAAGCAGCAATCGATTCAAGGCTCAGTAGTCAATACAGTGGTATTGACAATGATCTCTGTCTCTTTCTCTTATTGTAAGACCAAAGCAATTACTTTATTGATTGAGGGAAAAGGATCAAGCAACAAAATCTTACTTCTTATGTTATTAAAGGAGTCATTTAATCCCATAAAAAATTGCATCATGTATTCCTCTTGCAGTGTCTCCTTAAAACATTTTAGGGTTTCCATATAACACTGTGGAAAATTACGTTTGTAATTTGCTAATTCATCCCAATAAGACTTTTAATCTATGAAATAATCACTCGCAGATTTTTGCTCTTGCTTCAACGAACTAATTGCTTTTCTTAATTGGAAAATTCTTGGACAATTACCTTGTGAGAAATGATCCTTTAAGTCCTTCCACATGTCTGCAACATTGTCTATTTAAAAAATGTTCGAACCTATGTTCCTCGCGACTAAGTTGATAATCCACGAGACCACCGTGCCATTACATCAAACCCATGGCGAATAAAGAGGATTAGCTTCATCAATTGGCCTTTTAAGGACTCTAGTGATGAATCCAATCTTGTTTTTAGCACTGATAGCTTTCGACATTGATCTTGCCCAGGAATGATAATTTCCACCAGTTAATCGTTCAGTTATGACCATCACGCCAGGGTTTTCTCCATGATGTAAAAAATAAGGATTTGAACGACTGTCAAGTGAAATTTGGGGGATAGAAGGGATGGAAGAAACTGCGGTGGAATCCATGATGTTCTTCAGAAATCGAAATATAGAAATGGAAAATTACTTTTGAGAATAGAGAGATAATAGAGAGGAAAATATCTTGATTTGAGTAAACTTTATTCTTAATTTTACAACTGAAATATACATGTGTAGTGTATTTATACTTACGTCTGAAATGGTAAAGCTAAACTAAACTGAATTGATAGGTACATCATATTATCAGGGTAGAAATGTAAATGTATACAAAAAAATGTATATTTCTAAGATAATCTAATGACAAAACTATCAAAATCGAGGCATTGCACAACCAAATAACTATAAAGTTACACCATGCAACATCTTTTAATATATGAGAATCAAGACTATCTTGCACTTTAAATTGAATAAGAGGAGGCAGTCTAATATGGGGGGAAGACTCGTTAATTTCTGAAGTCGCCACCAAAGATCATGAGGCTATGCTACGCACGTACATATCACTTTGTAGGTTGGTTTATTCTTCTTTGATCCGGAATATTATGCCATGTCAATACAGATCATACAAAAACCCTCTCCATTCCTGTTCTACTTAAGCCATGTCCTCCCTGTCTACAAAAACCTTGTCTCTCTGACAAATCTCTTTCATTCCCTCTGTCTCCTGATCCTCCACTCTTGTGAACAATTTTTTTCCCATCCAAAACCAAATAGCTTCAATCTAATGCTTAAAGCATTGGCAATGGTCAAGTCCAAAATTCAGCTAAAAGTACTTGAGGTTTTGGCTAAAACTAAAGCCATTGAAGATATTAATCCACATTGGACTATCCATCCTAAAATCAAAATAATAATATAATATTATGTATTTTTATAATAATATTTTTTAGTAAATTCTCTTTTATGTTTTACATATACATTCCATATATTAATTAATAATTTAATTAATTTTACTTAAAATTATTATTTTTCAGCTATTTTTTATATCAACCTAATTATCCAACATAATATAACCTTGTTTACAAAAATATTTTGACATAATATAGCCTTGTTTACTTATGAAAGTTTTAAAAAGAATGGAATAAAGCCTTGTTGATTATTTGTGAATAAAATATGAGTTTGATAGATGAATAAACTCTACAACTTTAAAACTTCATTTAGAGTTAGTGTAGCTCAAAGACTAAGCTAAAAGTTTTTAGCTATTCCAATATAGCTCATTTATACAAAATTTAACTATATTTTAAATTTAACTGAAATTTAACTAGTCTAATACCAGTGCTCTTATATTATATATACCTCAAACTCACACACATCTGTCGTGGAATTTGTCGGACGTTGTTGATCTTCGAGTACTTCTACCTAACATCACCACCAACGGACAAGTGCATCAAACTTTCCGTTGAATTTCCAAACTTCCAACCGCCGCATGCATGGTACTGATTGATACGTGAGTCTCATGCACTGTCATAGCCTAGAGTGGCTTTATAAGTGAGGCGCAAATAATTTTCCTTTTTATTAGCTTCGCTTCGGCCTCCAACCCCGGCCGACTGCTTAGCCCACCATTAGATCATTAGAAAAACTGTGCGCATCTCTTATAAGTTATTCATTTTTCCAAGGAACATGAGCATGGGGCATTAATTTACTTAACTTTTTATTCTCTAGCTTTTCATGCACTCCTGTATCAATTGTAAAGTGATTTGTTTTGAGCACCCAATGACAAAGTAGTATTACAAGCATGTTTAAGTAGAGTCCCAAAACCATCATATGTTAAAAGGAAAATAGGTATTCAAATTTCAACTAGGATATTTAATTTATAACATCCTAATTTGCTTTTCCCCAAACACTTTAGGTTAGATTGATGATAAACTATCTCGTTTGTTTTTGCAGATGAAATGATATGAGTTGAGATTAAAGTTAAAAGTTGAATAAAAGTTTTGAGAAAAGGCAAATTAGGATATTATTTTTGTTTTGGGATTTGAAAAAGTTGAATGGTTTATTTTATTTTGTATGAAAATTTGAGAAAGTTATAATGATGAAATGAGATGAGATGAGTTGACAAGAATTGTGAAAACAAACGAGGCTAAGTCTTGCATCTAAAATAATAAAAACGAATCTTAAATATTTGATTTGAGCTTAGCTCTTTGAACTTTAGAATTCTTATAGTCAAAAGAAAAAAGCCATGTGTACCATTAGATGTTATAAGAGAAAAACTTGGTGTACAATTAGCTCGCAGTCAATAATATTGATACAATGAGTTTCTTTGGATGTACCTTTTTCTGGGGCGAAATTATTATATTAATAAGGAAAATATGAATACATTTTCTAGGGGATGGGATATCCTATCAATCTCCCTAAAAAAAATGACAAAATAGTCAAATAAACACGACTCAAAAAATGGTTTCAGATAATTAGTCTGTTCCCATACTTGGCCATCATATACACGTAAACAAAAGAACAAGAAAAATAATAAAAAGGAAATAAAAGTTAAAGAACTGTAGGTATAGAAGGTAGGGGCATGAAGGGTGGTGGTGTGGCGGTACATGATCAGGACCATATCCACCGTCGACGATGCACGTATTGCTCATGCGTTGATCAAAACGTACGGTAGAAGAATGAGCCGTAAACTCAATGAGGAGACAGTTGACCTGGTGGTGCATGCATGGTTGCAATTGGAGAAAATAAGGAAATCAAATGGCAGTAAGCCAACCAGCGGTCAACTAGAAGAGAGTGGCTTTAAAAAAAGGGCCAAAATCAATACCATATGGGCGGCATGTGGTTGTTACATGTGCTGCAAATGGCTTTTAACAACCACGCACAGGCGAACGACTTCTTTTGGATGGTGGAAGAGGTCGATGATCAAGAACTGACGCTACCATTGGTGGTGTGCAAGTGAGATTGTTGAATGGATGAAATACAATGTATCTGCCCTTCAATGGCTCCCGCGGATTAAAAAAGAACTTGGAGAAAAAGAAGAGACAAGCTTCAGTGGGAGAGGGAAAGGCTCTCGATGGGGGTTTCTTTCGAGGGGGAAAGAGGGACGTCGAACAATCTGATATACCCTTCTATTTCTTGGCATTAAAACTGTAACTCCTTGCCCCCACCCACGAAGGAAAACAAAAACACCTACTTTCAGGCGGGTCAATCTATCAGTGGGACAGACTTCAGAAAACCTTGGCAGTTGCGCCTGTTGATCAGCGGTATCACACCTTATTTGACCCTATCCAAACGCTTGGGCTTCATGGAGAGGGCGTGGCTTGATATCTCTGCACCGCAAGTACGTCAAGAAATGTCCTGGTAGCTCTTCCAAAAGAGCCTGGACCACAAAAATCTGTCCACCTGCACATACCACACAACGACTATGTTATAAATGAAGGAGCCAAGCTGTTGGTCAACTTTTGGTTGGTCAATGTTTAACCCATAAAGAGTTGAAATAAAAAAAAAAAAAAAAACACGCAAAATAAAGGACCAAGACGGTGGTGGCAACAACAGTTCATGCAACATCTCCGTCAAATACAATTTCGATGTTCAAACCCACCCTTTGATCCTTTCTTCACTCCATCAATGAATAATTATCTAACTAGGCATTGCAATCAACGATGTGGTTTTGTTGCTTTCTCTCTCCCCACAAAAAAGCTCTAAACTGTCTCTAAAAAGCTGGGAACGAAGTACGTCCCAACTTCTCCCTCCCCTTTCCCTCCTTCCTTTCTCTTCTCCCTAATCTAGATCTTCTCATTCCAGTTCTCCATTGTTTTAAAAATTTCCCCCCTCCTCTTCTTCTTCTTTTGTCTCTAGTTTAAGTCTTGGAGGTTAGTTCTACTGCTGTCCGACCGGTTCCAACCACCACAAGCCCACAATATACAGAATTGATCCCCACCATTTGATCACCCACAGCCACCCCTCAGGTACCAAACAACCACACATACTGCCACTCGCCACCAAAGACAAGCATCGGTGGCACTCGCCACCCCCCGCCTGGTCTCTTTTTGGCAATTAACTCTCCTTTAGTTGCACCTCAAGTCCCTTAAAGTGTTTTCCAGTCCTTTCATTTCATTTTCACCTCCATTTTCGGCACCCTGGCACCCTTTTGCTGGAAGTATTTACTCTCAATACGTTTTTGTCAATCCACTTATGACCACCACGTGCCTTATCTTTGATTTGGCCGCTTGCCGATCTACCATCCACCACCAAAAGATCAATATTCTGATTGGTGCATGAGGCCCATTCGTCACCCTCCTCAACAGTTTACTTCCTTTTTCGGGAAATAAACAGTCTTCTTTTTTGCTGGAAGCAAACATTCGTTCTTGCCTATTATTCTGAGAATAGGGAAGGATGTGAGCATGGGGATCTCCCAACACTCCAAAGCAGTTAATTATGTGCATCATTACCACCGTGGCTCTCAGTCACAAGACCACAATTTCTTAGTTGAATTGCACCAAGAACGACCTTTTATGACAGTTCCCCCTCCTCTGTTTGGTAAAGAAACATGGATCTGGACCCAATTTTTAGCTCCATACGTGCAAATGCCATTATTTACTTACCATGAACATCTCGCATTGGAACAAACTGTACAATGTCACGAGTAGCAACACGATCTGTAGAGCTCTCTAATCATTGTCCTTTATCAGCATCAAGGACCTGCCACAAAAACTAAGTTAGATGACAGATTAATACATGAAGGGAAGTTCAAGTTCTAGAAAAACAATGCCATACCTCCATTTGTCCAAAATCTGCACCTCCCACTCCCACTATAAGAATTGATAGTGGAAGATCAGATACCTTCACCAAAGCGTCTTTTGTTTCTTGAAGGTCTGTAAGGACTCCATCCTAGAAAAGGGGACAATTTATTTGATTACCAAGCGAAGGATTGAAGGTGGAAAGAGACATCAAAATGAAGTTAACTATTCTATTTACCGTAATAATGAGCAAAACGAAGTACTTTTTGCTGTTGTATGAAATGGATTGGCTTGCAATTTGAGCAGCTGTTTTAATCACTTGGCCAAACAACGTTGGTCCAGCCAGAGTAACATTATGTAGAGCACTTGCATAAGCAGAAATGATGCCTTCAACTCCTTCGACCTATTGAAAATCAGAAGCTAAATGCGTTACTTAAGGAGTATGAACATGTAGTTTTCACAAGGATGATACGTATGCTATGCAACAATGACAAATCACTTACTGTTGGATATATGGATTTTATATGGAAACCAAAATAAAAGATAAAAGTCAGGGATTCACTACATTATTGCAGGAAGGTAAACAAGATGGCAATAGTTCTCTGGAAACGCCAGTACATCAAACCAAAATGTTGCATCAGAGACGAAGCAGCAAAGCAATAACTATAAAATGGGCTCCTCTCACCTCAAAGCTACTTGCGCTTCCATTCAGGTTGAAGCAATGTGAGATGGTTCCATCAAATGTTTTTCCACCGAAGCCCCATGCAGGAAAGCGCCTATCAGAATCATAAAACTGAATGACCTCCCCAACCTCCATTATAGCCTGAAACAAATTCAGTTATCAAGCAGATAACAACTTCGCCCATCAACAATAATTTCTTTAAACATTTAACAAACGAGAACAAATAAACTTGTTTTTCTCAAAAGCTCAAGAAAGCAAATTGGATATTGAAAACAAGCCACTTGATCAAATTGAGTTATAACAGAAATAAAAGAAAGCAATTTAGAAACATGTATATGGACCAAACTTTATAACAAAAGATATATATGAACCAAATCAAGATAACAGCTAGTTTCCCAGGTCAGTGTTATATGTCGGGAGGTAAATTTGAGCGTCAATATCATAATGAAAATACAACTCATGAACTCATATAGCGTAACTTGATATGGAGGAGAGGAAGGACATGCCAATCTATTTAAAAACCATAGGCAACAATCTTGTATCTTCTGTTCCAAAGAATACACTTATACTACTTTTGGAGGCAAAATAATAGTTGAAAGCACCAGAGGATGCACAAAGTCACCTTCTGATAAGAATTCAACTGGCCGGAAGGATCAATGTAGTGTAAAGAATCTGGGTTCCGAGGATTTCCATTTGAGGCTGGAAGAATTAAAATTGAATTTTCAAAGTATGAATAAGAGTCTTATTCGGGCAAAACATTTACAACCAGAAAATTGATCCACAAGAAACGTAATCAAGAAAGCTGTATTGTTCCTTCTCACAAAATTGATCCACAAACAGCTCTCCCTTCAAAACCTATATTGATGAATCATTGAACAAATGCATATTCAAATAAAACGAATAAACTGAAATATTTTAATAAATTCTACTGTAAGTTTGAACTAGTACCTTCTTGTGACCATGATGAGATGTTATAGTAAGATTTGCACCACTTCTACCTTCATGAAGTTTTTCCAGGTCGGCCATCGACTTCTGAAGTTTACTGATGAGGTAATTTAAGAACAGTATCTTCTTTAGAGCCAGAGACTAAACTCGGATAACAAGGGAAAAAAAGCAAAAATGAACGCAGACTAACTAAATTCCCACTTACCCAATAAGCGAATGTTTGCCACTGCTATTGAAATCAAAGCACTCGATAATCAATGGGTTATCCTGCAACAAGTTTCATGCACCACATGCATCTTCTTAGTCATCCAAACAACAGAATATCCTATAATATATGTGACCTGTTAGAAAGTACGGCGGAAAAATACCTCAAGTTTAGCTTACAAAATTGCTCTACAAGTTTCTCCAGATTGACAACTCACAAGCGTTTCCTTTTAGTGGCGAAGTGTACTACGTAGTATAAAACTAGAGTAACACTTAACAAATTCACAGCCTAAATACTTAAAGCCATGTGTTACACACGTTGTAACGGAGGGGTCAGCCCCACGTGGGCGCCCCTCCTTCTAACATGACCAAATCTTAAGGTGACAAGTTTACCTTACTTCAAAACTGCTGCATACTCAGGCATAGGGGTCTCCATGTTGGATTTAAATTTTTGTTCACCACTTCAGTCTTGCATATTGGAATTGAGCCTCCACTCTCAACAATTCTAGACATTCTTAGAAAAGGGTCCTAGAATAAAGTGATGAATTTTAAGGATGAAAGAAACAACGAATATACATGCATACGTAGCATAAAGCTTGAAGATATCTGCTTTGCTTATACATACACTTTTAGAAAATATGTCCTTGTTATCCAAGTAAGAACAATGGAGCATCATCTCAACAACCCTCCTTGAAGCAACTGTTTCCTCTGCATGGATGGTGAGTACCCCCAAATTCCTCAATCCCACATGCCCAATTTTACTATGAAGATTAAGGGTTAAACTCCGATTTCGTTTGGTAAGTACCTGCCATGGAAGAGGGGGGAAGGATTTGATGTTCGGTAAGATTAAAAATGGCAGCAATTGCAACATGCTTTTCAACTGCATCGATGGTAACTATCTTAATATATCACTTAATTAGGGAAGTAGCTCTCACAGTAGTCTTTCCGCTATTGAAGTTTTTAATACAAAAATTCTGAAAAATTTATATAATTTTATACTCAATTTGCACCAGCTTAGTGAATAAGCATATGCATTCTCAACGAGCCTGATTGATCCCAAGGCAGCATACCTCTGATAGAACACACATGGCCTCTCCAAGAAAATCTTGATCCTCCAATTTCAGCGTCTGAAACACAACAGAAAAATGGTTCATACAGATTTTCTAAAAATTATAGATCATACGGTAATAGTTAACATTATTCATTAATCACAATTGAAGTAGTTGACCCCCCCTCCACACATATAGATGTACAAAATATGTGACCGAATTGAGTAAGCAAACTGCCGCACACCATTCAGTGAGTACTTTCCCACATCAGTCTTACAAGTTATACAGCTATACGATGTATCTATTGTCCAAATAACTTACGCTGACATAATAGTTGGCATCTAATAGTCGTTTATTATTGTTCTCGAATTATTTTTTTGCCAATTCAATGTGTTTAACCATGTATCAACAAAAATCAACCGAACAGGCTAGTGAAAGTATAATGTCATCTAACCAACACATATTTTCTCAGAAAAACCAGTACCCAGCTCTTAGTTCCCAATGTAAAAGAGTTCTAACTTGCAAATTGCAGTATTCAGCACTTAAAAAGTATTGGAAGAGATACTACAGAAACGCTTAGTGTAACACCCAGCCCAACACGAAACTTGTATTCGATTTTTTTTAAATATGGATGAAAAAAAAATCACTGGGAGTTTAGCGAGTAATTTTGGAAATAGGTTAGGGACCTAGAATTTGTATTGATGGATTATGAATATTTTTTTTTATTGAGCTTGATATTTAGATTATTTTCGTTTAATATTTTATCAATCAAGCGGTGATTTATTTTTGAGCTTTTGGCCCAGTAGATTATAGTTAGAATGTGAGACGAAGCCCATATTCGTGAGAAGTTTTTTTTTAGTTATAACTTCCATGCACGTACGCCTCTTATTTTTCTCCTCTAGGGTTTTTGAATCACTTGACCTATTTATAGAAGCAGATCTAGGTTTTCTTCTACTTAGAGAAACTATCCAGCCAACGTGAAACCTTAGCGCTCAACATCGGCGCACATCACCCACGCTTGATGCAACCAGCCTGCACCTTCACTATTTTTCTCAACCATCACACGGAAACTGCAGCTTTCCATAGAGGTCAGGCCACTGCGTGCTCCTTCTATACAAGTCTTGGCTATCCAAAATGGTGGCTCCGCTCCCCGCGGGAGTTGGGGGCTACCGTTAGTTATATTGTTTTTTTTAACGTATTTTTTAACACTTTTAAATATTTTATAAAAAAAAAATTACAATGCGATTAAAAAGTATTTATTTAATCACTAAGTAAAAACCAGGGAAAGAGTAGCATTTTTCTAATGAAGAAGTCATTGGGATAAAACTTTCATTAGGACAAATTATGAAAGTCGATCAAACGAAGATAGACACAATAATAGTGAGGCTCCATTTAGATTCAGAAATCAACTCATCTTATCTTATCTTATTTCATTATTACAACTATTCTAAAGTCTCATATAATAAACAATTCAACTTTTTCAAATTCAAATTTAATTGTTTCAAAATTTAAAATAATAATAATATTAAAAAAATATTTTATTTAATTTTTATATTTTATTTAAAATTATTTCATCTCATCTCTAAATTCAAATCAAATAGAAAAATAATATTGTCGGTAAAAAGGGTGGATTGAGAATATTGAAGAAAAACAACTTGCGAACAACCAGTATAAAAATGTAGGGCGAAAAAATAAGTGAGCAATGGCAAAATAAGTGTGTCATCAGACCCACCAGGAAATTAGTGCCATCATTTTTGTACATGCATCACCACCTACATGAAATCTGGAAAATAATAAGGTTACTATTCTCTTACTATTTATTTACTATTTATTTTATATTTGATTTTTTTATTTTTATTTTACTTAATGGTTAAGTAAGTGACTATTAATAAAATTATATATTTTTTTAATTTTTTCATAATGATTATTAAGGATGTTAAAAAAAATAATACTTAAAAGAAAATGATAAAAAATAAATACACTATAAATATTAAATGAATAATAAATGGATAGTAACATATCATTACCCAATAAATCTTGTAGGTAGGACCAACATCTGCACCTATATCTCTTTAGAAGTCATTATAGAGTTTGGAAAAATATCTCAGGCTAGGCTAGGATGTTGATATGAGTTGAGTTGTATCATAAATAGTAATATAATTTTATAGATCTCATTAAAATATATTAATTTTTTAAAATTAATAAAAAATAAGTTGATATGGGTTTAACTAATGGTCCCATGGGTTTCATCATGATTAATTTGAAATGAATTGAGTTTGCTTCAACAACCAAACACAACTTAAAAAATTTGAATTGTCTTCCGGTTAAGATTAATACATCATAAGAAATTACAAAAATATTAAATACAGTATTAGTACGAGTCCTTAACAAATATATTGTTACATCAGAAATAATTATATGAACCAATTACGGATTACGTTCCGCTCTTATATATGCTTAATTACCAAAGTTAATTCCTTTTTTTAATTAGCTTAATTTGTAGATGAAAATGAGCAGAAAAATTCTATTTTCAAATCTTGGTGGATAACACACCTAGTAATGCTTATTTAATATAATTTGATTTAAAAATAAATAAAATTCAAATAAAAATATTAATATTTAAATAATATAAATAACGTACACACTAAATAATAAAATAACTTAAAACGTAAAAATTAAAGAAGTAGCCGTCAAAAAGCAGCACCATAGACTAGAAATGAATTTGACCCAGCAAAACAAGATGCAGTGCTGTTATTTTCCTAAGAGTGGTTCTCACTAATAACGCTGGGTAGAAGTTTGAAATAGACAAATTTTATATAAGTTTTTTATAAAAAAAAGTGAATCTCATTAATAAATAATAATATATTTTCTTTTAAAGTGATGTCTATTATTTTACAAAAGTTTATATGAAATTTATTTATTTAAAACTTATACAAATCATTTCTCACAGTAAAAATTACAAAATTTCTATGCAAGCTATATAAGCATTCACAATATATAGTTTCTTGCAATTGATTTTGAAACTTTCCAGTTTATAAAAATAAAAATTAAACGTAAAATTGTAAAAAACTATAACCGTATTAAATCCACGAAAATGCACAATAGAAAAAATATATTTTCTCAACTCTTTTAAATCATATTCTTCAGATAAATTATTCTTATAAGCAACTATTTTTTATCAAAATATATCTCAATGGGATTTTTTGTATATCAATAACATGGAATATATAATCTCATTGATAAGCGTTATCGTAATGCTAAATAAGACTTCTCACATATTCAGTACTCTAAACCTAGTAAGGATGGAAAATGATTTCTAGAAATGCAAATTCTGTATCTAGTCAATTTAAATACAATCATACTTATTTAAAAAAAAAAAAAAAATGATGGTACCTCAATTTTATTGATAACCCTCACTTTTGCAGGAAGAAAACCGTGGTTACAGTAAAATACCTGGGAGATACATTATCATCAAAAAATTAACTAAACCCAGGCCTGAAAATACTTCAATCATCCAATTACATAACAAAATCCAAAATTCCAACCCTAGAAAACAAATCATTCCTGCATGCAAAACATAAACAACAAAAGAATTAGATAAATAAATAATCCAGAAAAAAATGTACCTGGAGACTATTTACGAAATTCGCAAATAGGGGAGCCAAATTCTGTCCAGGCGAAGAAGACCTCTTAGACTACTAGGCAGCAAAAGTTCGTTAGACCACTCCATATTAGAACCACCCGCTCCCCATTTAGCAAGAATGTCAGCCACAACATTGCATTCCTTGAAAACATATCTCATTCCGTACTCCATGCAACTCAAATAAACTTGTAATTCATCCCAAAAGTCCTATAAATACCAAATATTGCACTCCCCTTTGATGATCCCATTAACCAAAATTTGAGAATCAGTCTCAATCTCAACTCGAGTAAAACCCAACTGATAACATCTGCGAACACCTTCCAACAAACTTCTCGTTTCAGCATAATTATTATATCCCAGGCCCAAGTCCACTGAATAAGTCGCAATTAACCTGTCACTCTCATCATGAATGACCCCCCAACTCCTAACGGCCCCGGATTACCAAAATTACTACCATCCGTATTAAGTTTAACCCAACCCTGATGGGGCCGAGTCCATCTCACTACATGAACCTTTTTAGGTTTAGGATCAAGAATCGGAATCTCCAATCTTTGTAAAATAGCAACATCCTTTAAAGAAATGGTGGAAACTTTCATGATAAAATCCATAATACGACGAATCCATAATTTAATAGCAAGCCAAACCGACTCAACCGTTTCCTCCTTAGCTTCGTGCCGAGCCTTACAATGTCTATCCCACAGCTTCCAAGATACAATAGATGGGAGAATACCAAAAATGATCCGCACCTGTGAAGACTTACTCGCCCGACGAAACCAAAAATTAATTTGATCATGCCAAGTCTGAAAAACAGCCATATGCACTCCTAATAGAGTAGCAATTAACCTCCAAATACGTCTGGCAAAATCTCCAGTACAAAGCACACGATTCAAGTCCTCCATATTACCCCTAGTACAACAATTACATTTAGAGGCCAAAGGAATGCCAATATTTTTAATCCTTTCATCGATACTCAAACAATTATTAACTGACTTCCACATCATAATGGATATTCTGTTGGGAAGGTTATTATGCCAAATCCACTGGGCCCAAGGTAGCCCTTATCTTAATACAATCCCAAGCACTTTTAGTATTAAAATTTCCTCCATGATTGTTAACCCAAATTAAAACATCTTGCCCTTCCTTCCTGCTAGCCAAAAACTGGTACAAGTCAGAAGCTTTCTGATAACCCACAAGTCTTTCCAATAACTGAATATCCCATCCATTTTCAATACGACAATCTTTTATTTTGAGTAAAGGACTCTCACTCATTGGGAAAAGGCCACTGAGGGGACCTCCCCCTCCCAATTATCATACCAAAAGGAAAATATTGTCCTCTTTCACAATCCATTTAGAACCATTTAAAACATCCGGTATACTACGCACAATAGACTTCCAAAACTGGGTCCCCTTATTAGGCACCAAGAGGGATAAATGATTTCCTTTAATATACTTGCCTTTAAAGAAATCTGCCCATAAAGAATGACCCTGCATGAGACGCTAAGCAAATTTCATGTGTAAGGCTTTTTGAATGTCTCCAAAATCCCAGATACCCAAACCACCTTCTTCAGTGGGCCTACAAATCTGTTTCCAAGAAACCCAATTTCTCTTACCTTTACCATCAAAATCACCCCAGAAGAAAGAGCTAAGGATCTTATTCAATGCCATGAGCACAACCCTAGGAACATGTAACACAACAAGAAGACGAACAACCATACTAGAAAGAACATGGCGCAAAGGAATAGTATGCCCACCTGCAAAAAGCATTTTCATCTTCCAACCCGTAATTTTTTTATTAACTCTCCCAAGCAAATCATCAAAATAGTTAGATTTAAGCCTACCCACCTTTATAGGCACGCACCCAGGTATTTGCAAGGAAATGACCCTTCAGAAAAACCAGTAATACGTAGGAGAGAAAGCTTCCTAGAGACAGGAATTTTATTGGAAAAATAAATTACACTTTTATCTTTATTAAGAACTTGACTTGTCCAGTCTTCATAAAGCTTCAAAACTTTCATTAGATTTCTCAAAGACCTCTTACAACCATTGGCAAAAATGGCAATATCATCAGCATACATAAGATGGAAAATGAGCGGAGTACCTCTGGCTTAAGAAAACTGACCAATGCTCCCATTCTCAAAATTCTTTTTCAGAAAACGGGAGAGCACCTCTTGCATGATGATGAACAAATAAGGAGAAAGAGGATCACCTTGGCGTAAACCACGCTCATCCTTAAAGAAACCCAAAGAGGCGCCATTCATCATAATAGAAAACCAAGGAGAGGAGATACACAACTTTATAAGATCACAAACCTGGGCTGAGAAACCAAAAGTAGCCAAAACATGTAATAAAAAATGTCAATCCACGCTATCATAAGCTTTAGACATATCAAGTTTCACCATAACATTACCCACCATTAGACTTTTTGTTAATAGAGTGGACCATCTCATGGGTAAGGCTGATGTTCTAAAAAATACTACGATCCGGGATAAACGCTACTTGTTTAGGAGCAATCATTTTAGGAAGCAAGTTTGTCATACGGCCCACAATAATCTTAGCACAAACCTTGTAAATCACCGAACATAGACTAATTGGCTTGAACTTGTCAAAACCAGAAGGCTTGTCAACTTTAGAGATTAGAACAATAGAAGAAGAAGAATAAAATCTGGGAAGAGAGTAATTATTAAAAAAATCAGCAGTGGCTTCCAAAATATCCTTTTTAACAAAATCCCAACATACTCTGAAGAAACCAGAACCAAAACCATCTGGACCAGAACTACTCTCAATGGGAATATTAAACAGGGCATCCTTAACTTCCTCCAAAGAAAGAGCTCTACAAATAGCCTCATTCTCCTCTTCGGAAATAACCAGATGAACCACATCACTTAAACTAGGAACATCACAGAAGCTACTTTGACCCAAAATTTTTTGAAAATAATCAACAGCAGCCTTATGGATTTCAAAAGGAGTTTTTAAAATAGTACCATCAGCCAAACACATATCCTTAACACGTTTATGAGCTTTGGCATTCAAATAGGCATAATAAAATTTAGAATTTTGATCTCCATCTTTAAGCCAGCTTTTCTTAGCCATATGAGAAAGACGGGAGTCTTCTCTATCCATTCAGGTTAATAATTCTAACTTAGAAGCCATAAGATTACTCTCATCCTCTTCATTAAAACAAATTTGAAGACGATTATCTAGTTTATCAATCCGGTCCTCTAATTCTTTAATCATAATATTCGTTCTACCAAACACACTCTGGTTCCACTCCTTAAGTACAACCTTAACCCTTTTCAATTTAAAAGCTAAATTACTAAGGCCAAAACCAAACCTCTCTTTCTTCCACACCCCCTCGACAAGATGAAGAAAATCTACATGGTCAGTCCACATAAACTAGAAACGAAAGGGGCTAGGGCCATACCTAAAGAGGTCATCACCCATTTGGATCACCAATGGAGAATGATCAGAGGTAGTACAAGCCAACACCTGAGAAAAGACATTAGGAAAAAAATTAAGGAAATGAGAGTCAATAAAACATCTGTCTAACCTTGCTCATTTGCAAGCCATTCTGCCTTGACCATTGGACCAAGTCATCTTCGGACCTTTGGAACGCATATCCATCAATCCATAGTTATGAATACACATTCTAAAATCTTCCATGGCTGCAAAAGGTCGAGAATGACCACCTCTTCGTTTCGAGTCATCTTTTATAATATTAAAATCACCCACGGAGTATTGCCTCTGCCAATAGTCTCTAGGTCCGCCCAAAGAGCTTGTCTATCTGTCCAGTTACACTTCGCATAAACAATAGTGAGAAGAAAAATGTGACCGCTTTCTTCAACACTAACAGTTATATATTGATTAGAACTAGCCAGCCATTGAACCGAAACAACCGAGTTCCAGAACAACCATATCTTACCACCCTGCACTTCATTTGTGAGAAAAAATTCACACCTGAACCGACTTATAAAATTTGGAATTTTATCTTCCATCATAAAAGGCTCAGCCAAAGCTAGAATATTAGGCTTATAATTGTTGATAAGTTTTTTAAGCTGCTACTGAGAAGTGCCAACTCCTCTAATATTCCAAAAAATAATAGGACTAATCATAGATTGAGTTTAGATGGGCGACTCACCGCCCTAGTAGAACACCTTTTTTGAATCTTTCCAACTGTTTTGCTTGGTCTTTCC
The DNA here is from genome assembly GCA_029856935.1 of Cyclocarya paliurus. Taxonomy (NCBI): domain Eukaryota; kingdom Viridiplantae; phylum Streptophyta; class Magnoliopsida; order Fagales; family Juglandaceae; genus Cyclocarya; species Cyclocarya paliurus. The sequence continues at coordinate 32,890,904 of CM056953.1, forward strand.
GAGTCAGTACAGTAATCCTTACACATATCTTCCTGTAAACTGTCTCTCTCAACTTCAGGTTCAGATTGAGAATTATCAGGAACATCCATTACTTCATCCACCATGAATGGCTCCTCTGTATTTATCAAGCTCAGCCCATTTGCAGCATCTTGAACCTCCTTCCCAGACATCTCCTTCCACTGCTCGACATGCACCACAGCCTGGGAAACAATTTGGTCCATTTTCTTGGACTCCGAGTTCAACTCATCTTGGCCCGTGTTCTAGACTACCCGCTGATCACATAGCACCTTTTGACCATCATTAAAACCCATGTCCGTAGCAAGCCCATTACATTTAACTTGCTGGCCCACTTCCATAACTGCCTGAGTTTGCTCATATTGAAGCTGACACGGAGCGCCTTGTCCCTTGGACTCAAGATATTGTTGATCATGGCCCACTTCCGTCTCACATACCCTTCCTCTACCTTGCGACGTTAAACAACTTGCAGCTGCATGTTGATGTCCAGAGCTTTGCGCAAGCACCATGGCCAAACCATGATCATCTTGTATGTGTTCGGCACCGATTTCCTCAATGAAAACCAACTCTCGTGTCTTCTCAACAGCCTCTTTTCCTTCCATTTCATTAGTCTCTAAGATGTTGCCCTGCTCTGTTTTTTGATCGGTTGTCATTAGCTGAGATTCCTCCATTGCAGAAACCACTCCTTTTTTTAACCCAGACTTTACCCACCTTCACTTTCTTACGTTGATCACTGCTAGTTCGACAGGTCTTTATGTTATGTCCCTGGCATCTACACACGATGCAATATGTGGGTAATGTTTCATACATAACTTCCTGTCTCCTACTGCCTTGCAGACCAGGTTTTCCTATCCAAAAATACGATAATGGCTCTTTGGACGAATCTACCTCAAGACAGACCCGTGCACCATCGGTTCTGGTTGCACACGTAATGGAGTTTTCCCTTCTAATATATCTCCCTATCGGCGCCGTGAGTAACTTGAGAACAGAGGAGTGATAGAGATTTGGAGGCAGCCCTGGCAAAAACACCCAAACTGGGACACTCGGAGGCTCAAAGTCTTCATCAAAATCAGGTGTCCATGCAAATGATCTATAAGGGACTCCATTCACGTCACAGGATTCTCTAGAGAGGGCTTGTTTAGATCACTTTCGGAGGACAACCAAATAAATATGTTCCTGGGACGCTGCATGGCTGAGACCACCGGCATCGAGAATAACCCCATCGGCTACGAATGAAAGCCCTCACAGCATCAAGAGATGGCCTTTGTAGTAAGAATTTTAACACCATTGAAAACCTAAAAGGAAATGCAGTTCTCTGTAATTCCTCAGCCGAAAACATGAAGCACACTTCACTATCTATCAATTTCGGTGGACGGAACGCCACCTCTACCTCTGGTAGAGGCTGCGGCACGGCAGAAATAATGTCAGCAAACGACCGAGGCAGTCCTGCCGACGTTGGCAAGGCCCCAGCGGCCCCCTTCGTAACCCTAGAAGCACAAAGGAAAATTACCCGTAACCCTAGCAGAGCGATATTTTTCAAAAAAGGAAACTCGTAGTATATGCTTAAATATTTGATATTTAAATACAGTCATACGGTATGGAAATCTGATGTGGGGCTTTTTATAATTAAAGTTACATATTATTCTTTAAAAAAATAATTTACACAAGATTTATATATCTTAGAACTGTTTCTAGTATTGTTGTTCAAAGGATAAACTATAATACGGTCTTATTTGCCTCAAATTGCCTGTAGGCTTATGCAGTGACAGCAACTCCGAAATCACATGATTTCCAAACTATTTTTTCGTTTCATTAGTTGAAGGCCACTTTGACTCAAGCTCACCTAAACAAATACTAACTTTTTTATGTAATCTACGTTATAAAAAAGCCTTTCAAAGTTTAATTTTTATCCAATTCTGAAAATGTTTTGGAGCCAAACTGCCCCACAAGCCTCTTATAGTTCCATGACTGGGTGATCATGTAATGAAGGGTTGAACCGACATGTCAGGGTATCCTTAGTACTGATAAACTTGGCCTTCCCTACATTAGAACTTGATTGGCGTGTCGTTGGTTCACTAGGACTGTTTAGTGGTTCTGGGTCTTTTTTTGTTGAGTTTTCTTTGGATTTAGTTGGGTTGGTTGGATTTGTAGCCACGGTTTTCCTCCGTCATAAATGAGGATTTTGAATAAAATTGAAGAAGGGTCACTCGTAGATAGGTGGCTCCGACTCTTCTATAAAAAAAAATGTAATGAATGGTTGAACTTCCCAAATATGTGAAAAACTTTCATTCTAAAGAAATACAAGGCCTAGTTACCTCCAGTTCGAAGATATATATATATATATATATATATATATATATATATATATATATAAAAGAGGAATAAATAATATGTTCATCTTTGAAATAGAGGCAAAATAATTGCACAAGAGAATATTACAAAATAAATTAATACAAAGTTTGCACATTTGAAAGAATTTCACCCAGAACTCCAAATGTTATATTCATGCTCAAACCTTTCCCAATAAAATAAAAAAATAAAAAATGTCAACAATTATATATATTTCTTAATCTTCAAGAATAATCAATCATTTAAATAATATCTATTTAGAAAAGAGGTGTAACGCCCTGTACCCGGATGGGTCGGAGAATTACTACCTGTCACTTACAAACCTATCTCCCAAAGCATCTAAAAACTCCAAAGATTTTATAAATAGTACACAATCTCACATTTTTCAAATAAACATAATATAAACTCCATAAGTCATCATTAAAAAATAACATAAACCAAGGGGGGTCCACAATCTCCGAGAAATCTCAACATAAATAAATTTATACATCTTTAAGTCTCAATAGATCCAAATAATATAAAGAACTCCAAATACTCAAATTAAACCCTTCTATTAACAATGGTACCCTTAGGTACTCGACCTTCTATCCATAGCTAGTTAAGCTCCAATTTCTATTCCTGACCCCCGGCTAGGTCATCAGTATCATTTGAAAATATTATGAAAATAAGGGAGTAAGTTATCAACAACACAGTAAGCAGAGAACATATACTAGTATGTAAACATGAACATTTTCGAAAATCTCGGTATGCAGAAACAAAATATTTCATTTTTATATGCACATCTCAAAACATGTTATTAGAAAATTAGAGCGACTTTTCAATCATTTCATACATAAAAAAAAATCAAATGTTCATATTCAAATATCATTTTCCTATTCAAAAACCATTTTCATAATAAAAAACGCTTTGACATAACATAATTGAACATGTTCATCTTATCATATCGTATCGTATCATATACCATGTTTAACCCCATGGTAGGGTTGTGCTATCCCTAGTGGCCAAACCAAGTAGTATCATATTGTGAAACTTTCCTCTTTTTAATCTCGGATCCCCGAGTGTGCTCACAAGAAAGAAAACGTAAAAAACCATTTTATTTCCAAAGTGGGTGTATTCATATCATATCATATAATATCATGTTGGTACCAATCATATCACATGAACCAGTATCATCATATCAGAACCATATTTAGAATCAGAATCAAAACAGATAAGTATTCCAAAGGTTTTTTATATCCATATGATATCAAACCACGTGCTAAACATATTCATATTATTTTCATTTGATCAAAAACAGATTCAAATCATTTTCATATCATATATACAAAAAATCACAAATATCATGTGGCTCTTTTGCACATTTCAGAAACATGTCCAATATTGCTCATGTCTACACTATTCATGTCGAAAGCATTTCTTTTCTCTTTCATATAGATTTCATGAGTGAATGCAAAACATATTTTTCACATTTTCTTTTTAAAACAACTTGCACATTTTTACAAACCAATCTCAGTTCATTTCTTTTTATGCAAATCTAGTATAGAAATCCCGCTTACCTGACTTTTGCAGTGTATCCTTTAAATTCTGGATCTGAACTCTAGTCGTGTCATGATAATCTATATTATAAATAATTATGCACACGTTAATAACTATACCAAGCTAGTATACAAACTTAACTAATCAAAGTTTACAACCATTTGCTATTGATGGGGTTTGCAGACAAGGATGCACACGTTAGGGTCTGCTATTGGTGGGGTTTGCAGACAAGGATGTGTAGAAGACAAAGGATGCGTAGAAGACGGCAGAAGAGAGAAATGGGGCTACTTTGTTATGATGCTTTTATATTACGGTTTAAAGGTCATTTGTGTCTTTATTAAATTCAGCAAGGTTATGTTTGTAATTAAGCTTTATTTCAGTTGAGTCTAGTCTTGTTGACCGAGTCCTTAGGAACTATAATCGTGCGTGTAGTGGGCAGTTTATTATTGTAGAGTCGTGGGCCACGTCCAGTCCTTATTTAAGTTCAATTACAATTCAATGAAAGATCATCAAATCAATTTCAATCAATATTCCTATGGAGGTAGTGGCTCCACGAAAGCCATTTACTTGTTACATTTACACATTCAATTCTGAATATCACTGTTCCTAACAGTGGTCTCAGAGCCACGTTCCTGCGCCATGGCCGATGGTACCCATCATGCCCAGCTTGCAGAAGCTGTGTCCAATTTGAAGGGAGAAACAATGTACCTGCGAGAAGAGCAAGACAAACAGAAAAACATGCTGGAAGCAATTTTACAACAACTCAACAACCTTGCAGGCAGTTATGATCAATTGGCTATATTGGCTAGAAATCACAATTCTAGAGAAGGATCCTCTAATAAAAAGGTTAGTAACAATCCTTTATTTGAAGGGGCAGGGGGTATTCATACTAGATCTATTAGGCTTGAATTTCCTAAGTTTGATGGTACCGAACCTATGGAATGGGTCCTTAAAATCCAACAATTTTTTGCCTATTTTAGTACCCCAGAAGACCAAAAATTACAGATTATTTTTTTTCACATGGAGGGAAAAACTTTGGCATGGTATTGTTGGTTAATGGAGCCGGGGCCAGTCTATAATTGGGAGGATTTTGTGATTGCTTTAAAAGTCAAGTTTGGGCCCTCTAGTTTTGAGGATCCTGTTGGGGCTTTTACTAAGTTAAGACAAACAGGGACAGTGGAAGAGTATCAAACCCAATTTGAAGCTTTATCTAATAGAATAAAGGGTCCTACTGAAGCAATGAGAATCAGCATTTTCATTAGTGGACTTAGAGATGACTTGAGAATTATGGTGACAATGTTTAAACCTTCATCTCTCTCAGCTACCTTTGGGTTAGCTAAGTTGCAAGAAGAAGAAGAAGTCAGGGTGTTACCACTAGAAGTATTCTGCCTAACCCTATATACAACCCCTAAACTTATAAGCTCATCTCCTGTGCTCAAATTACCTGCACCCTTTCCCAGACCAAAACCAAGGCCTCCACCTAACCCCAATTATCCACCACATAGAAACACTTTTCCCATTAAAAGAATTAGCCCAGCCCAAATGGAGGATAAGAGGAGTAAGGGATTATGTTATTATTGTGATAAGAAGTTTCATGTGGGACACAGATGCAATAGGCCAAAGCTGTTTTTATTGGAAGGGTTAGAAAATGAAGAGGAAGAAAAGGGGGATGATGAAGGTAGTCCAGCGGTTATACAAACTAAGGGAACAATAGTGGATGAAAAGGAGGTAAGGGAGCTGTTGGAAATCTCTTTACATGCATTAGTAGGGTCACTTTCCCCTAAAACTATGAGGGTAAAAGGAAGTATTAAGCAACAAAAAGTGCTAATCTTAATTGAAAACTATGAGGGTAAAAGGGAGTACACATAGTTTTGTGGATCCATATGTAGCAAGGAAGTCAAAACTACCAGTGGGAGAAAACCAGCTGGCAATAAGGGTGGCTAATGGTGGTAGCCTTCGTTGCCAAGGTTACTGTAGGGCCGTGCCCCTCCAAGTACAGCATTTACAATTTATGGCTCAACTTTATTTGTTAACCTTGGGAGGGTGTGATGTAGTGTTAGGAGTAGATTGGTTAAGGAAATTGGGTCCAATTTTATGGAATGTCTCTGATCTCACTATGCAGTTTACTCTTAATGGAGAGACCTCCAGGTTGTAGGGGATTCAGCCTTCTCAGTAAGTGTTGGAAGAGGAGGATCATACCCTTTAGTTGAAGGAGGGTAGAGTCAAGGGAATATGGGTCCAAATGCTGGGTATAGACTCGGATAGGGCAGTAAAGGAGGTTACATCAAGTGCTACAAGATTATGAGTCAGTTTTTTCTAAACCCAATGGCTTGCCTCCACCTCGGAGTCATGACCACAGGATTCAGTTACAAGATGGAGCCAAACCAGCATGTCTACGCCCTTACAGGTATCCTTACTATCAAAAAGCAGAAATTGAGAAACTAATTTCTGAAATGCTCAAAAGTGGAGTGATAAGAAGCTGCCAAAGTCCGTATTCCTCTCCGGTGTTGTTAGTAAGGAAGGCAGATGGTAGTTGGAGGATGTGCGTAGATTACAGAGCACTGAATAAGGATACTATCAAAGACAAATACCCTATTCTGAATATAGATGAACTATTGGATGAACTCTATGGGACAGAAATTTTCTCCAAATTGGATTTGCATTCTAGATATCATCAAATCAGAATGCATTCAGGAGACATTCACAAAACTGCTTTTAGAACCCATGAAGGTCACTATGAGTTTTTAGTGATGTCATTCGGCCTCACTAATGCTCCTTCAACCGTCAAAGGGTTAATGAATGAAGTATTCAGGTCTGACCTAAGGAAATTTTCTTTGGTATTCTTTGATGACATTCTAATTTATAGTAAGACACTGCAGGATCATATGGAGCATCTAAGCATTGTTTTGGAGATTCTGAAATCCCACCAGTTTTATGCCAAGGCTTCTAAATGCATATTTGGAAGTAAGGAAGTGGAGTACTTGGGACATCTCATTTCAAAAGCAGGAGTCAAGGCAGATCCACAAAAGATAGCTGCCATGCAAGGGTGGCCAATACCTACTAATCTAAAAGCCCTAAGAGGATTTTTGGGCCTCATAGGGTATTATGGTAAATTTATGCAAGGTTATGGCATGATTGCAGCACCAGTTACGGTACTGCTAAGGAAGAACTCATTTTTGTGGACAGAGAAGGCATTACAGACATTCACTCAACTGAAGCAGGCAATGGTCAGCCCACCAGTTCTACGAGTTCCAGATTTTTCAAAACAGTTTGTAGTGGAGTGTGATGCGTTGGGGGAAGGGCTAGGCACTGCACTTATGCAAGAGGGACAACCCATAGCATATCTAAGTCAAGCTTTAAAAGGTAAAAGCTTAGCTTTATCTACTTATGAGAAGGAATTACTAGATGTGGTAATGGCTGTAAGGAAGTGGAGGCATTATTTGTTGGGGCGGTCATTTAAGGTCCGCACTGATCAGCAGGTCTTAAAACATTTGTTGGAACAAAGGATTGGAACCCCTGCTCAGTAGAAGTGGGTTTCTAAGTTACTGGGGCATGATTTCTTGGAAGAGTATAAGAGTGGTAAAACCAATACTGTTGCAGATGCCCTATCCAGGCTACCACCCACAAATAAACCCAACACTTCAACCCACAACACAACCAACAACCAACTTCCACCAAAAAATTCCAACCCAACCCACCAACCCCATGAGCCAGCCATACAAGCAATCAACATGATACAAGCCAAATGGATAGAGGAGTTGAAGAAAACCTACCCCCAAGATCCCCAATTGCAGGAGCTGGTGAGCAACTACCATCAAGGGACCTTGGACCCTTCTCATTACCAGCTCCGAAATGACCTTCTCTTTTACAAGGGAAGGCTTCATCTAGGAGCACTGGTACCCTTCCAGCAGCAGATCCTGCAACAGTATCATAGTAGTTCATTAGGGGGCCACATAGGGGTATATAAAACATACTCAAGGGTAAAAAAAGAGTTTTACTGGCCTGGATTACAAAAATATGTCAGAATCTTCATCAGGGAGTGTGATACTTGCCAAAGGAACAAGGTGGAAACACTGCATCCAGCGGGATTGCTTCAGCCCCTACGAATACCCGAGAGGAACTGGGTGGACATCAGTATGGATTTTGTGGAAGGTTTGCCATCATCAGAGGGGTACACTGTAGTAATGGTGGTAGTGGATAGATTGAGCAAATATGCTCATTTTATACCATTGCATCACCTTTACACTGCTCTGAAAGTGGCTAGGATTTTTATGGAGAATGTGTTCAAGTTGCATGGGTTGCCACAAACGATAGTAAGTGATAGGGATCCAGTGTTTACCAATCAAATATGGACTGAGTTATTCAAAATACGTGGGACTGACCTATTGCTAAGTTCAGTGTACCATCCACAAACGGATGGGCAGACCGAATTGGTCAACAAAAGCTTAGAGTGTTATCTCAGATGCTTTAGTAGTGACAGACCCAAGGATTGGAAGAAATGGCTAGCCCTAGCTGAGTTCGTTTATAACACCTCAACCCACAGTTCTTCCCAATTATCCCCTTTTGAAACCGTATACGGATTTCCCCCACCCAAACTTCTACCGTATGAACCAGGGGCTACTAAAGTACATGCAGTGGAAGAAGAAATTAAAGATAGTGAATTTATCAGTAAATTGGTGAAAGAAAATCTTCAAGAAGCTCAGCATCGAATGAAAAGGCATGCATATAAAAAGAGAACAGATCGGGAGTTTGAAGAAGGTGACTAGGTATACTTACAGTTGAGGCCATACAGACAAATGACAGTGGCCATGCGAAGGAAGCTCAAGCTCTCACCAAGGTATTTTGGGCCATGACACATCCTCCATCGTATCGGCAGGGTTGCGTATCGCCTGGATCTACCTCGGGGAGCTCAGATTCATCCCACTTTTCATGTTTGCTTAAAACCAAAACTAAGGGCTCACGTACAAGCCAACACACAGTTGCCTCAAGTAACATCAGAAGGTGCTTTAACGCAAGAACCAGAAGGCATTTTAGAAAGATGACTCAAGAGAAGAGGGAGCCGTGCAGGTGTTGAGGTTCTTACTCATTGGAAGGGAACGATGGCAGAGGATGCGACATGGGAAGACCTCGAGACCTTGAAGAGACAATTTCTAGATCTTGTGGGCAAGATCTTTTGATGGATAGGGTATTGTTAGGGTCTGCTATTGATGGGGTTTGCAGACAAGGATGCGTAGAAGATGGCAGAAGAGAGAAATGGGGCTGCTTTGTTATGATGCTTTTATATTAGGGTTTAAAGGTCATTTGTGTCTTTATTAAATTCAGCAAGGTTATGTTTGTAATTAGGCTTTATTTCAATTGAGTCTGGTCTTGTTGACCGAGTCCTTAGGAACTGTAATCTTGCGTGTAGTGGGCAGTTTATTATTGTAGAGTCGTGGGCTACATCCAGTCCTTATTTAAGTTCAATTACAGTTCAATAAAGATCATCAGATCAATTTCAATCAATATTCCTGTGGAGGCAGTGGCTCCTTGAAAGCCATTTACTTGTTACATTTACACATTCAATTTTGAATATCACTGTTCCCAACACTTGACGGCCACCCCCTCCTTTTCCCCCAGCCCCCACGGCGGAAATATCATTTTCCCAGCGAATCTAGCCTCGACGTTCATCTCTCTTTCTTAGATTTCTCTATATTGCCGCTGCTAGGGGCGTCGTTCGCCACCTCAACGCCATCGCCCCCTTCTCCTCTATGCCTAGCCCAAGGCCCTCCCTCTCTCCCTTGCGCTGTTCGCAACCCACGGCCCCCACGCGATTTGCTACTGATCTGCCACTCCCTTGTGAGTTTTGATTCTTCTTTTCTTCTGTTTTTTCTTGATGTTTTGGTAGAATATATATATCTGTAATTTTTCCCCTTTCTTTCATAATTTCCCATTTGTTACATTTTTTAGGCTCAAATCTATGTTCATTGATTTTGGATTGCAAGAATTACACAGAAACCCTAACTTATTAGACACTTGATCCATTTATGCACCATTGGTGTTTCCCTATGTATGAAGAACACTTTTTTTGAAATTTCCTATGTAATCTATCAATAAGAACACCTTTTTTATGTATACTTATAGATAAAAAGTTGGATTGCAATAGGTAGTGAATATTTTCTATATGCCTCTTTGTATTTAAGTGCTCTTTTTTTTTCTTGTTGAAATTTCTTACTTATCGAAAAGATAAAAAAAGAAAGTAAACTTATGCATAAAAAATAGCATGCTAATAACAAGCCTACTATTGATAACTGTCCACTTTGATACCTATGTTGTTCTCCTTTTCACTAATTCAATTCTTCTCATTTGAAACATTTTTCTTGTCTTGATTAATTTTGAAACTTACAGCTACTTTTTTCAATTGCATTTGCTACAGAAATTTCTGCATAGGAGGATTGAAACATTTGAGGGATACCTATCTTGGGATCCCGTGAATAAGTTACTATAGAAACTGATTCTTTTTCCTTGAGAATATTTTCTATACAACCAGTTCAAACTATTTTTTGTTTATTTGAGATTCAATATCACTTTTTAAATGCTTTGATTTTTTGTTTAAGAGATTTACATGCTTTTATTTTTTGTGTAAGACACTTTGTAAACACATACAGTTGTGAATCTCTATGTTGGTTAATGTCCAATAATGTTAGTGTTCTGGTTTCAATTTGACTTTAAGGCTTTAACTAAGTAGTTCCAAAGCTCAGACTTGATTCCAAATGTAAGCATGTGAAGTTGGTCGTGGATTAGGCTAGCATACTAGCAAGTTGCTTGCTGCTGAACTGAATGGCATACCCTGCATCTGGGACAAGCTCCTATGAACTGTTTTTAATGCTTGCATGTTTTTAATATGTCGTACTTAGTTAGTTAGTTAGTTAGTTAATTATTTGGCATAGACTGAACTTGTATATGTGGCCCTGAACTTGCTGTGTAACTGAAATTGCTGATGTGTAATTGAACTTGCTGAAATTATTTGGTCTGTTCTAATTCTGTTTTTTTTTTTCTTTTAATAAGCTGTTCTAGCAACTCCAAATCTGTTCCATTTAAATAGCAAGTCACCTAAGAGTTTTTGTTGGTCTGGAAGTTGGAGTAATTCCTATTTAGCCTTTTTTCCAACTCTAGTCATACAAATAAATAAGAGTCCATTGATAACTTTAGATTTTGCTACCAATGGATGTCTCTTATTAGAGTGGCAAGAGGAAGAAGTTGAGTAGCAGCCAGTTTTGTGGGGTTATGCTGTACAAATCAATAAGAACAACATTTTTTTTTTTTTGCAACTAACTTGTTGGCTGTACAAGCTATTGCAGAAATTTTAGCAACTTTAGCTTTGATCCACTTAAGTTCTAGGCCCTTAGTTTGGCTTTATCTCATCTCTTTAATTCAACTTCAATATGTGACATTATGAATACCAAATGACATTAGGAATACAAAATCCATATTATATGCAATAGGTAATTACCTAATATTGCCTTGCCTTGTCATTTTTGTTTTCCAGATATAAAATATATTTATTGTGAGAATGCATTAGATCATTAGTAGTCTATATGCAATGTGATTTTTTTGGGTGTTCAGGAGGTAAAGTATATGATACCTGGTCTAGAATTTATTTTATCAAAGCTACTATTTTATCGAAGTGTATGCAGTACCTCTCAGTTGAAGAGGTACTGCACGCGTTGTTGGATCATAATGACCTTTTTGGATGTGACTTTTTGTACAAGTAATTTATGTATTATGTTTTTGTGCATTTTTTTTTATTATATGCCTTACAAGTTATATATATATATATATATATACACAAAGTACCTTTAATGATGATTGGTCCACTTTTAGTATAACCATATTCTTATCACTCATCTTGTCAACTGATTATCTCATCACAAAGTCATCGTACACTTATATCCTTATATTCTTGTCACTCATATTATAAGTAGTTTAATTATTATTTTTTTTTTTTTGAAAAAAAGTAGTTTAATTATTAAATCAGTGAATATTAGATCAAAGGACCATGAGGTATGGTGGTTAGTCCCATATATAACAAGGTCTTCAATCTTTTATTATGATGGAGATAAATTAATGGTGCATTGGGCAATATATATCCAATGGGAGGTTAGACTTTGCTGTCAAACCAGCAATCAATTCAAGGCTTGGTAGTCAATACAGTGGTATTGACAGTGATCTTTCTCTCTCTCTTTCTCTTATTGTAAGACCAAAGCAATTACTTTATTGATTGAGGGAAAAGGAAGGATCAAGCAACAAAATCTAACTTCTTATGTTATTGAATGAGTCATTTAATCCCATAAAAAATTGCATCACATATTCCTCTTGAAGTGTCTCCTCAAAAAAATTTAGGATTTCCATATAACATTGTGGCAAATTACAAACTGGCAAATTACGTTTGTAATTTGCTAATTCATCCCAATAAGACTTTTAATCTATGTAATAATCACTTGTAGATTTTTGTTCTTGCTTCAACGAACTAATTGCTTTTCTTAATTGGAAAATTCTTGGACGATTGCTTTATGAGAAACGATCATTTAAGTCCTTCCACATGTCTGTAGCATTGTCTATGTAAAAAATGTTCGAACCTATGTTCATCATGACTGAGTTGATAATCCACGAGACCACCATGTCATTACATCAAACCCATGGCGAATAAAGAGAATTAGCTTCATCAATCGGCCTTTTAAGGACTCTAGCGATGAATCCAATCTTGTTTTTAGCACTGATAGCTTTCGACATTGATCTCGCCCAAGAATGATATTTTTCACCAGTTAATCATTCAGTTACGAGTATCACGCCAGGGTTTTCTCCATGATGTAAAAAACAAGGATTTGAAGGACCGTCGAGTGAAATTTAGGGGATAGAAGGGATGGAAGAAACTGTGGTGGAATCCATGACAAAATTCCAGAGTAATTAAAACACTCTAATACCATAACAAAAATAGAATTCTGCCATGATGCCATGACAAAATTCTAGAGCAATTAAAACACTCTGATACCATAACAAAAATAGAATTCTGCCATGATGTTCTTGAGAAATCGAAATACAGAAAGGGAAAATTGCTTTTGAGAATAGAGAGATAACAGAGAGGAAAATATCTTGTTCTGAGTAAACTTTATTCTTAATTTTACAACTGAAATATACACGTGTAGTGTATTTAGACTTACGTCTGAAATGGTAAAGCTAAACTAAACTGAACTAATAGGTACATCATATTATCAGGGTAGAAATGCAAATGTATACAAAAAAATGTATTTTCTAAGATAATTTGACGACACTATATCAAAATCGAGGCATTGCACAACCAAATAATTATAAGGTTACACCATGCAACATCTTTTAATATATGAGAATCAAGACTATCTTGCACTTTAAATTGAATAAGAGGAGGCAGTATAATATGGTGGGAAGAATTGTTAATTTTCGAAGTCACCAAAGATCATGAAGGTGTGCTACACACGTACAAATCACTTTATTATGTCATGAAAAATCTGGACATAATATAGCTTTGTTTACTAATGAAAGTTTTAAAAGAATTTAATAAAGTCTTGTTGATTATTTGTGAATAAAATATTGGTTTGATGGGTGAAGAGTGACTCTCCAATTTTGAAAATTCCTTTAGCATTAGTGTAACTCAAAATCTAAACTAAAAGTTTTTAGCTAGTCCAATATAGGTCATTTATACAAAATTTAACTATATTTTAAATTTCACTCATATTTAGTTAGTCTAATACCAGTGCTCTTATATATACCTCAAACTCACACACCTGTCGTGGAATTTCTCTGACATTGTTGATCTTCAAGTACTTCTATCCAACATCACCACCAACAGACATGTGCATCAAACTCTCCGTTGAATTTCCAAACTTCCAACCGCCGCATGCATGGTACTAATTGGTACGTGAATCTCATGCATCGTCCTAGCCTATAGTGTTTTTAGTGAGCCGCGAATAATTTTCCTTTTTATTAGCTTCGGCCTCCAACCCTGACCGATTACTTAAGAGCACTAGTAATGAGCTCAACAAAGTTAAATTTTAGTCAAAGAATAGCTAAGGTGCAAAATAAAGTGCAACAATGGGCTCAACAAATGAACAATAATTTTAACTTCAGATTATAACATTAACCAAATTTGTTGAGCTAAAGGGGCTGGCCAAATATTATTTTTAGACTAAAATATATTTTTGAAAGGGTTCTCTCTCTCTTATGAGTTGGGATGAGTATTTGATACCCCATAGGGACGTTGCCACCAGTCTTATGTGATCACTAGGAGGTTTTTGAGGGCCAAATACAGTGACTTGACCAATCTCAATGCAATATCCAGCTAATTAATAGTCAGCTGATACATAATTTGGCTCTTTTGCTAATGTAATTTTTTATGCACATGATATTAGCTGTATATGGTTCAGCTTTGAATTTGCAGTCTTGCCTTCATGATTCATTACATTTTTTCACCATACATTTTCTTTCATCCAGTGCATTGTTTAGCTGTTCAGATGAATTAGTAGAATGAGTACATAGAATTAAAATAAATGAAAAATTCAAAATCAATATTTTAATGGAATAATAAAAGATTTGTTGAGTCTGTTATTTGATGTTGTTGAAAAGTGGTTAGCTAAATTTGTAAAAGTGACTTTTTTAGTCAAATTCTGGCCAAAGTTTGTTGAGCCCACTACTAGTGTTCTTATAAGCCCACCAAGAAAAACTACGCGCATCTCTTATAAGTTGTTGATTTTTCCAAGGAACATGAGCATGGGGCATTGATTTATTTAACTTTTTATTCTCTAGCTTTTCATGCACTCCTGTATTAATTGTAAAGTGATTTGCTTTGAGCACCTAATTCCCTCTTTTCCCTTATTTGTTTTATTTTTGGCCTCCTCTCTCAGCCTCCAAGCTAGTTATTATTATTGTTGTTATTGAAGTTTTTTTCTTATCATTTCTCTGCCATCTCATATTGTTTTGAAGAGAAGGAGACGTGTGCAAATGATCGCCTTTCTCCAAAAAAGGACACCACCTCTGTAATTTTATCAATTCCTCTCATTTGTGCAGTGAAAGACTGGAAAGATCATATATACAGGAAGATTTAATTATTTTTATTTGTCCAAATCTGGAGCTGTAGATGACCTGTTGTAGATCTAGATAGTCCAACATGGATGAGATTGATGTGTTTAATATTTTGTTTCGGTTAAATAGTTTAATTTAGATTATGCTGTTTCATAGGTTTATAGTTTTTATAGAGATTGAAATGAGGACTTGATTCCTGAACATCCTTCTTGAGAGAGGCCGGAACAAATGCTAATATGACATCGGACAGCAAGGCCAATGACAAAGTAGTATTACACGCATGTTTAAGTAGAGTCCCAAAATTAAACCATCATATATTAAATAAAGGAAAATAGGAATCTTAAATATTTGATTTAATCAAGCTTAGCTCTTTGAACTTTAGAATTCTTATAGCCAAAAGAAAAAAACTCGAAAAATGGTATCAGATATTAATATTTAGTCTAGTCCCATAGTTGGCCATCATAAACACGTAAACAAAAGAACAAGAAAAATAATAAAAAGGATATAAAAGTTAAAGAACTGTAGGTATAGAAGGTGGGGGGCGTGAAGGGTGGTGGTGTGGCGGTACATGATCAGGACCATATGCACGTATGGCTAATGCATTGATCAAAACGTACGGTAGAAGAGTGAGTTGTAAACTCAATGAGACAGTTGGCCTGGTGGTGCATGCATGGCTGCAATTGGAGAAAATAAGGAAAACAAAATGCTAGTAAGCCAACCAGCGGCCAACTAGAAGAGAGTGGCTTTAAAAAAAGGGCCAAAATCAATACCATATGAGTGGCATGTGGTTGTTACATGTGCTGCAAATGGCTTTTGACAACCACACATAGGCGGAAGACTTCTTTTGGATGGTGGAAGAGTTCGATGATCAAGAACTGACGCTTCCATTGGTGGTGTGCAAGTGAGATTGTTGAATGGACGAAATACAATGTATCTGGCCTTCTATGGCTCGCGTGGATTAAAAAGGAACTTGGATCAAAAGAAGAGACAAGCGTCAGTGGAGAGGGAAAGGCTCTCGGTGGGGGTTTCTTTCGAGGGGGAGAGAGGGACATCGAACAATCTGATATACCCTTTTATTTCTTGGCATTAAAACTGTTACTCCTTGCCCACACCCACGAAGGAAAAAGGAAACACTTACTTTCAGGTGGGTCAATCTATCAGTGGGACAGACTTCAGAAAACCTTGGCAGCGTTGTGCCTGTTGATCAGTGTTATCACACCTTATTTGACCCTATCCAAACGCTTGGGCATATACTTAAGTACCAGACGCTTGGGCTTCATGGAGAAGGCGTGGCTTGATATCTCTGCACCGCATGTACGTCAAGAACTGTCCTGGTAGCTCTTCCAAAAGAGTCTGGACCACAGAAATCTGCCCACGTGCACATACCACACACCGACTATGTTATAAATGAAGGAGCCAAGCTGTTTGGTGTTGGTCAACTTTTGGTCGGTCAATGTTTAACCCATAAAGAGTTGAAATAAAAAAAAAACACGCAAAATAAAGGACCAAGACGGTGGTGGCAACAGCAGTTCATGCAACATCTCCGTCGAATACAATTTCGGTGTTCAAACCCACCCTTTAATCCTTTCTTCACTCCATCAATGAATAATTATCCAACTAGGCATTGCAATCAACGATTTGGTTTTGTTGCTCTTTCTCTCCCCACAAAAAAGCTCTAAACTGTCTCTAAAAAGTAGGGAACGAAGTCCGTCCCAACTTAACTAAATGCTATGAGCTAGTTGCCCTTGATGTGGTAGAGAATTTGCATTCAATTAAAATTGGAAGTGAATTGCAAGTAAATAACAGACAGCCTGAACAATATCTCCCGTCTAAGGCGATATTGTTAGTAAAGGCGATAAAACTCTTCCTAGGGTTTTGGTAGCGAGGGCGGACTTCCTGCCGATGGCCACGTTAGCTGGCCATCCGGTGGCTTCGGGGAGTGGGGGAGGGGCTGTTTCTGATTCGCTGAAGGAAGCTGGAGACTTGCCGCTCGGGGTAGCTGTAGATGGGGATCGCCCAGGGCTGATGCTGGGAGGGGGCGGACGATCTTTCGCCCAAGCTTTGCAAAGACCCATTCCGTTGGTGAAATATAAGCTCCCGTTGAGAAAACCAGAGCTGATTAATGGAAATTTAGGCTTTGTGTTCACAGAAGTGGAAATGGCAAGGGCGGCCGAGGAGTTGAAATTTGCCTTGGTTTAAAATTTTTTTCAAAAAGGCCTTCCATAGATGTTCTGAGAATTCAGATTATAAAAACATGGGGCTTTGCGGAAGTACCGATGGTAAGTTTCATGGATGAGTTCCATGTGCTGCTGCACCTGACCAACGAAAAAGATTATCTCCATGCTTGGGCCAGAGAGGGTAGATTCGTGGCGGGATGCCAATTCCGATTGTTCAACTGGACAGCTGATTTCGATGTAAACAAAGAACCTTCAATTGCTCCTCAGTGGATTTTTCTCCCAGGCCTACCTCTGCACTTATACAGAATGGATTGCTTGCAAATCCTGGCAGCTCGGTTTGGAAGGTTCTTGGGGTCGGACAACGCAACATTATACAGGACGAGGGCGACAGGGCAAGGTTGTGCGTAGAAGTGGACCTTCAAGAAGAACCAGTGGCGGGATTTCCTCTGATAACAGGTAAAAAACAATTTTGGCAGCGTGTAGTGTATGAGAAAAAAGGTTTCTATTGTAAGAAATGCTATAGACAGGGGCACACCGAGGTAGTATGTAGAGCTGGAGATAGTGTGAATAACCAAAACAGTAGGAAAGGTGGAAGAAGGTGCTTGATAGGGAGGAAGAGGATAAAGTGTGGAAAGAAGTGGGGAGAAAAAATAATAAAGAGTCAAGGGACGGGGAGGGTAGTAAGCAGTGCGAGGCAGGGGAGGGTTGTAAACAAATCGAGGCAGGGGAGGGAGGCACTCAGCCTGAGATAGAGCCTTTAAGAGACACTAGGATAAGGGATGGCAACAGTGGAGAAGCACCCGAAATCACAAACCAAGAAACAAATCTGGAGCAGGGTCCCAACATAACAGTTAGAATAGAAGAGGAGGCGGAAGAGGAAAACTCACTAGAAAACTATTTGAAGTTGGTTGAACAAGTAGAAGAAGAGGAGGCACCTAAGAAAAGCAACAATTCGGGGGAACTTTGAATATTTGTGTAGTGGAGGAATATGAGAGTGAAGAGGAAGAGGGGATGGTTTTATGCAAAAATAGCTTTGCTATATTGTCGGAAGAGGAAACGGAAATAGTCAGAGAAACACAAAAAGATTATTGCTCGGACCCAGGGACAATACCACAAGATAATCTGGGAGTTCAGAATTCTGATGATATGCTGATAAGGAAATCTAGAAGGGCAAAAGCCCAACCAAAAAAGCTTAATCTATGATTGGGAAAATCATGGTGTGGAACATTAGAGGGTTAGGTACGTCAAGAAGAAGGATACGGAAGTTGGTGAGGAAATATGAGATCTCTGTCCTGGCTGTTTCGGAACCTTTCCAAGAGATTTCTAAATTACACAAGTGGGCGAATAGTATACAACTCCCCAACAGTTGCTCTAATGTAGAGGTAGGAGGGAAAATATGGGTGTGCTGGAAGGAAGATATTAATTTGGAAGTTATAGAAATGAACAAACAGTCCTTGACGGCTGTTATAACAGATTCCAGAGGACCTTTGCTGGTAACTTTTGTTTATGCTAAGTGTTCACAAGCTGAACGCAAGGAACTATGGGAAAATATGAAAGGGATGTCGGGTACAGCAGAGGCATGGATGGTTATAGGGGATTTTAATATTATAAGATCAAATGAGGAAAGAGTGGGGGGTAGGCCTAGACCTACTTCAGCTATTGAAGAATTTAATGAGTGCATTAACAGTTGTGGGTTAATAGATTTACCAATGGAAGGGAGACAATATTCTTGGTGCAATGGGCAGCAAGGCTTGGCTAGGAGCTGGGCAAAGTTAGATAGGATCCTTATTAACTCAAAATTTGGGGAGATTCACAGCCAGGCCACTTCTCGGCTTCTTAGAAGAAGAACATCAGATCATTCCCCAATCCTTCTGCAGCTGGATTCTGAGATAGGAAGGAACGGGCCAGCCCCTTTCAGATTTCAAAACATGTGGATTTCGCATCAAGGGTTCCTAGAAATGGTGAAAGAATCATGGGATGAACCGTGGGAATGGGAACAAGGGTTATACAAACTGGCTGGAAAATTAAAAAGACTAAAGTGGAAGATGAAACAGTGGAATAAAAAAGTCTTCGGCAGAGTTGATGGAATGATCAAAGAATTGGAAGAAAGGCTGGACCAGTATGAGAAGGCGCTTCAGGAGTCTTACTCGGAGGAAATAGAGGAGGAGTTCTTAATCACTAAGGCAGAATTGGAGATTTGGTACAAGAGAGAAGAAACAAGATTAGCCCAACAAGCAAAAAAAGCATGGTTAGAAGAGGGAGACCAGAACACAAAGTACTTCCATGCGGTTATATCACAACGCAGAAGAAACGCAAGCGTTAAAAGTATGCAGCTCCCAGATGGATCGGTGCTAGAGTCCATGGAACAGGTTCATGAAGGGGCGGCTCAGTTTTTTGAAGAATTCCTATCCCATGAAGATATAGGAGAGTTTCCCAACTTGAATGTTTTGTTGTTACCAGCAGTGTCGGAAAGCATGAAGAATAAATTGAGGGAAAAACCAACTGAGAAGGAGATATTTGAGATGTTCCAATCTATTAGAGAGGACAGCAGCCCAGGCCCGGATGGATTCGGCTCCGCTTTTTATGTGGCGTGTTGGAGTATTATCAAAGAAGATGTCAAAGAGGCTGTAAATGACTTCCTTTCAGGTCAGCCTCTCCCTAGATTCTATACTGCTTCTTTCTTAGTGCTTATTCCAAAAATAAAAAACCCCCAGAGTTTTGACAAATTCCGCCCCATTAGCCTATGCAACGTGGTATACAAAATCCTATCAAAACTCTTAGTGAACAAGATGACCTTGGCCTTGGAAAACATAATCTCTCCAGAACAAAGTGCTTTTGTCAAAGGAAGAAATATTCTGGAAAGCATTACTCTTACGCAGGAAATGGTTAAATGTTTACAGCGGAAAAATAGAGGTGGAAACATAATGGTTAAAATAGATATGAGTAAGGCCTACGACAGGGTGGATTGGAGATTCTTGGATCAGATTTTAAAGAGTTTCGGGTTCCCGGAGTTCTTTTGCAATTTGATAAGAAATTGTGTTACATCGCCTTGGTTTTCAGTTATGATGCACGGCACCTACAAAGGCTTTTTCAAGGCGAAAAGGGGTCTCCGCCAGGGGGATCCATTATCACCGTACTTATTTATCATCATGGAAGAGGTTCTCTCAAGACTGATCAAGAAGAAGATGATGGAGAAAAAGATAACACCTTTTTCACAACCGAGTGGGACTCCTCTCATTTCACACCTTTTATATGCTGACGACATAATGATTTTTGCTAATGCCAGCAAGGGGTCTATTCGGAATCTAATGGAGGTGTTCAATACTTACGAAAAATGGTCTGGTCAAAGGGTGAATCATGAAAAATCTGCAATATACTTCTCTAAGCAGATTAACAGAAGGAGAAGGGGAGAGATTCTGACTGAAACCAGTTTCAAGGAGGGTCATTTTCCTTTGGTGTATTTGGGAGTCCCGATAGTGGAAGGTAAGCTGAAGGCCAGAAATTTCGACCCACTGATGTTGAGCATAGAACAGAAACTTGAAGGGTGGAAAAGCAGGCTCCTATCACAAGGAGGTCGTCTCATTTTAGTAAGGCATGTACTTTCTAGCATGCCTCTTTATCTGCTATCAGCTTTGCATACTCCTAAATGTGTGATTCGGAAAATTCATGGTCTTTTTGCAAACTTTTTCTGGGGTGAGCAGGGAGGAAAACTAAAAAAAAAGTGGAGGGGCTGGAGGAAACTTTGCACACCAGTGGAGGAAGGAGGAATAGGAGTGAGGGATATTTCGGAAGTGCAGATGTCTTTATTTATGAGATTCGGATGGAACATTCTTACTCAAAAATCCATGTGGGCTGACTTCTTTCGAACCAAGTATATAAAAAACAATCACATTGTAAACTGTCTAGACAAAAGAGTGGGTTCGAGGTTCTGGAATAAAGTCGCAGAGGGTCTGAAAAAAATTCTACAAAACTCAAAATGGAAGGTGAGAGAAGGAAATATTTCATTATGGTTTGACAACTTCCTCAGTACTGGTCCTCTGTTTGAATCGGGTATTGAGGTAGTAGAACCAAATACCAGATTGAAGGAAATGGTTGGCAATGACAGATGGGACGACAATAGGATTATAAACCTGTTGGGAAGTCAGGTAGCAAATGAAGTTATTGAGTTGAAAGGAAACCTAAAAAATACAAAGGATATCCTTATTTGGCTCAATGAGAAAAGCGGGAGATTCTCCACTAAAACAGCATGGGAGATGGTAAGAAAGAAAGGGCCGAAATTTGAATGGGCTAAATGGATATGGCACAAGTTTCTTCCAAAAAAGATCACAATCTGCATGTGGAAGGCGGCTTTCAACTGTCTAAGCGTAGATGAGCAGATCAGGAAAATTGGCATACCAATGGTATCGGGATGCAACTGCTGCAAGCAAAGACAATGTGAGGATTTAGAACACATTTTCGGTAAAGGTGAACTAGCAGAAAGTGTGTGGAGGAAGGTATCGGCTGAGGTGGGGGTTCCTTTTTTCTCCCAACAGAGTTGGAAGGAGAGAGTTCAACTATGGTTCAACAGAGCATCTAGAAAGTCCCAGTTAGGTATCCTATTGGGGTTAATTCCAAGCATTATAATCTGGAAATTATGGAACAGGAGGTGTGCAGCTAGAATGGAGGGGAGAAATGAAAACACAGAGGAGATATGGGGATCTGTTAAATTCTGGGTGGGGTCGATTGCCACAAGAATTAACAAAGTTCATAACCTATCCAACTGGGAAGCAGACCTGATGAAAAACATAGGAATTGGAACCATGACAAAAAAGAATAAAAAGGTGAAAGTGATCAGATGGAAGAAGCCAAAGCCAGGACGTGTAAAGTTAAACTTGGATGGAAGCAGCCTTGGCAACCCTGGTCCCGCTGGTTGTGGGGGTGTTTTACGGGATGATAGTGGACACATGATATTCGGATTCACAAAATATCTTGGGACCTGCTCCAGTACAGAAGCGGAACTAAAAGGAGTATTAGAAGGCATCAAACTGTGCATACATTTCGGCTACACTGAGATAGACATAGAATGTGACTCTTCTGTGGTTGTAAACTGGCTTTCATCAAATAACTGCACGGTATGGCGTCTCTGGGAATGCTGGGACCAAATACAAGAGATTGTTCGAGAGATGGATTTCAATATAGATCACCATTACAGAGAAGGAAACTTAGTGGCAGATTCGTTGGCAAGAAGAGGAGCATCAGGGGAATCCTGCATTTTCTCAGAGTGGTCTCAGCTGCCTTTGGTAACCAGAGGGTTAGTGAGATTGGACTTGATGAACTTAGCCTACTTTAGAAGTAGATGAATAGGTCTTGTATAGATAGTTTTTTTTTGTATAGCTCTGACAGCTTCATGTAGAGTTTTGTGGTTGCTCTCCGAAAAGTTGTATGATGGTTTCCCTCCGCCTAAAGTGAGGCTTTAATATAGTTTCTCTGTTCTATTAAAAAAAAAAAAAAAAAGTCCGTCCCAACTTCTCCCTCCCCTTTCCCTCCTTGATATCTCTTCTCCCTAATCTAGATCTTCTCATTCCACTTTTCCATTGTTTTAAAAATTCACCCCCTTGTCTTCTTTCTTCTTGTCTCTAGTTTAAGTCTTGGAGGTTAGTTCTACTGCTGTCCGACCGGTTCCAACCACCACAAGCCCACAATATACAGAATCGATTCCCACCATTTGATCACTCACAGCCACCCCTCAGGTACCAAACAACCACACATATTGCCCCTCGCCATCATTACCACCGTGGCTCTCAGTCAGAAGGTCACAATCTCTTAGTTGAATTGCACCAAGAACGACCTTCTATGACGGTCCCCCTCCTCAATTTGGTAAAGAAACAGGCATCTGGACCCAATTTTTAGCTCCATACGTGCACAGGCCATTATGTACTTACCATGAACATCTCGCATTGGAACAAACTGTACAATGTCACGTGTAGCAACACGATCTGTAGAGCTCTCTAATCGTTGTCCTTTATCAACATCAAGGACCTGCCACAAAAACTTAGTTAGATGACAGATTAATACATGAGGGGAAGTTCAAGTTCTAGAAAAACAATGCCATACCTCCATTTGTCCAAAATCAGCACCTCCCACTCCCACTATAAGAATTGATAGTGGAAGATCAGATGGCTTCACCAAAGCGTCTTTCGTTTCTTGAAGGTCTGTAAGTACTCCATCCTAGAAAAGGGGACAATTTATTTACCAAAGGGTTTTAGTGCCCACATAATCCAAATGATTCTGTTATTTTCAATATAGCATGATTTAGGGAGTTCAAAAACATAATTCCAATGTGGCCTATTTTTTAGGCATTTTTTCTGTTCTCATCAAACTATTCAGTTTTGTAATTATATAACTAGATAAAACACTAACATAATGTATTATGTTGGCTAACATAACGTATGAATCTGTCACTTCTCCTAACTTTGTATTAGATTTACTTTAATTACTTGTTTGAATTTTGTATGGATTTAAATTCTCATTTTGTTGTTCATTGTGAAGTGATAGGTAGCTAACTAAGATCTAATTTACTATCGTATCTATAAATTTATCAAATACTAATATTTACGCCCTCCTGTGTTAACAGCATGATGAAGAGAGAGAAAATACCAAAAAATGAAACAGAAAAAAAGGAGAAAATAACCGGAAGAGATCAGAACGCGATGCATCTCAACTAACGAAACCCATCATACTATTTCACAGGCAATAAAAGAAAATGAAATAACCCAAACTAAATGAAACCCATCGTAGGAAATATTAATATTCCACACTGAAAACACATAAAGTAAAGTAAACGGCAGGAAGCAGTACTCTAGCTAGGTGGTATGTTTTCGCTTCTGATCATCATGACGAAGCTTTTGAAAGTTGTGTTTGGGGTTGTCCTCAAAGTCATCCCTGTACATGCGAGTACCTTCCCTTCATGGAGCTTTCATCGTTTTCTTGTCTGCGGGGCAGGTTGCCCCTGGCTGCTCTGAGGCTACAGTTGACAGCAGAGCAACCGCACCAACCGCTAGCACACCCACACCTGCCACTACTGCACCAGCCACTCGCTGCTAGTGCAGTCTAGTTAATAAATTGAAGAAAATAAAAAAAGAATTATTTTAAAAATAATATTATTATAATTTTAATTTTTTTTAAATATAAGTGTATGAGCTTGCAAGAGGAGTCTATTTGAGAACTGTATGTAAACTAACTCGTACCAATATCTCCTTGAAGCCCCACATCCTACAATCAAATATGTATATTGTACAAAAGAAATTACAGTAGTTCAGCTGTTGGAGAGCCTATGCAAATCGCTTGTTTTTCTGTATTTATAGTTTATGATTGAGATTTGGGGAATATAAAATTATAATTTATTAAATTCACTTGTCTACCAAATTCATTCAATATTTTCTAGGATTATTTTGACAAATAAGAGTATCCCTATTTATAAGTCAATTTGAAAGGTGAACCTGACGGATTATAAGAAATTTTAATTCATAAAATAATACATGCAGTGTGAAAAAGGTAGTGGCTCAGTAAATTATCTTCTGATCAGCGAACTGTACATTTGACCATTATTCATCCTGAAAGATTTTCAAACAATAATATCCGACCCTCCCAATTATCATTTTCAGAGTCCCACTTATTCTACAAATAAGGAGATTATATAAGAATAATGTTAGTATGACTCTTACTTTGAATACTTATATATTTATGTTTTTTTTTTAATTTTTTTAATAGTTAAAAAATTGATTATTAATATATTGATATATTTTTCTTTTTTAAATATATTTAAAAAAAATTAAAAGAAAAAGAAATGAAAAAAAAAATTGTAATTTGCACTAGGTGGCACACAAAGTAGACACATATAGATAACAGAGTAACACCACTCATTATATAAGATAATTTTACAATCTAATATATTTCAAATCACATTATTTTATAAATTTACTTTTATATAATGGCACTATTTATTGTAATTATCTTCATCACACTAGCTTTCCTAGAGCTTATGCAGTTATAATGGCTTCTTTAATTATTCTGCTAGCTACTTTATCTTTACTGTCCAACTTTAAGAGGCCTGTTGCTTGTTAAGCAACTTTATTTCGAAGTTGCTTCTTCAATGAATATTTAGCATTAATGATACTTTCAAGTGGGGTTTTTGTTCTTTAAAATGGGCAAATATACTTTTACTTGTTTTTCTCAGCCTTCTCTTTTATAAGCTGCTACACAGGTGACAGTAGCATGCAAATCCTTTCTCAACTTCTAAAAAAAATCAATTATATTAACTTTAACTCTCCAGTTAATTCATCAGGCACTTTACAAGAAATTATACAAACCCTTATTGGTAATTTGATAATATATATACGTATGCCCTCCTTTGTTAACAGCTCGATGGGAGATTAAAAAAATACCAAAAAATGAAACAGAGAAGACGAGAAAATAATCGGAAGAGATTAGAACGCGATACATCTCAACATTCTATTTATAATATATATGTATGTGGTGGGGATGGTGGGTGCATACTATTTTACAGACAATTAAAAGGTAAAGAAATCATCCAAACTAAACGAAAGCCACAATATATAGGAAATATTAATATTCCAAACAGAAAACACATAAAGGAAGCAGCAGTAAGCGGTAGTCTGTGTCATATGTTTTCACTAATTCCCATTACGAAGCTCTCGAAAGTAGCGTTGGGGGTTCCCTTCAAAGCCAGCCCTGGCAATGCGAGTACCTCTCCTTCCTGGGGCTTTCATCGTTTTCTCTTCTGAGCCTACGCAATTAGGTAATAGCAGAACAAGTACCACACCAACCAGCACAACCACACCTGCCGCTACTGCACCAGCCACCATTTTCACCCAACTCTCTGTGCTCTTCCGATTTGATTTCCGGCTCTATGACACAGACGATGAAGAACACCAAGATTATGAGGGTACTTATACTATGTTGTGGTAGATTAACCGCCCATGCTTTTAACTAAAGTAAAACCGCCCATGCTTTTAACTAAAGTAAAACCGCCATGCTTTTCCTTTGTGGAAATCCTAGTAATGTAAAAGATGTACCATGTTCTGCCCGTCTTCTAGGAAGGCTTCCTTGTTAAGGAAGCTGCAGTTTTCAAGTCACCTGTATAGTTCGCAGATCCTCTATGCCCAAAGGGTTTTTTTTTTTTTGTTAGGGGATTTCGAATTGAATACTTTCCTTTTAAAAAATTGAGAGTTTATGTCAATCAGACTTATCTCTATGTTAAAAGTTGGGATAGAAAGAAAGTTGAAAATTTAATAAAATATAATTAAAATTTTACTTTTTAATATTATTATTATTTTAAAATTAAAAAAATTAAATTATTTATTATATTTTATAAAAAATTTAAAAAATTATAATAATTAGATTAGATGAGATGAAATATAATTTTTATCAAAATCTAAGTGAAACGATCCAATCTGTCTGGCCGTACAGATTTATTTCTTCATTATTTAAAAAATTGCATGTTAGAAATAAAGATAAATCTATTTGTAATTTTTTTTTATTCACAAACTTACCACGTCATATAGAAAATAAATATGAGCTTTTTTAATTTCTTTTATAAATACAAGAAATCTTATAAGAAGTGATTTATTACCCAGTTATAAACTTTTAAATATCATAATTTTAGAATAATATATAGTCTCACCAATCAATTCAATTATATTTTATAAAAAAGTTAATTCTATAAATAATCGAAAGAAATAAATGACCCAATAACAATATTTTCTTTTCCTTTTCAAAAAATTGCCTATTAAAGGCGTCTTTATCTTTCTTTTCTTTTTCAAAAAGAGAAATACTTAAGCATAAAAAAATTACACAAAACTAATTTTTATTCTATCTCTACATATGTGATATGTAAGTGAAACGACTCTATCTCTAGAGCAGTCTGAATGAATTTTTTATTCTATTTTTTAAAATACATTATCAAAACATAATTTTTTTAATTTATATATTAATTTTTACAATATATCATTCATCGGCTTATCTATTTTTTTTCTATATAATTGAAATATTTTTTTATTTTTTTTAAACATTTCATTTCTACTAGTAAATTTACAATATCTATATATTTTTTATATTTGTAATTTATTTCTATATACAATGTTAAATAATTCAGTCCTATACACGTAAAACAAAAATATATAAACTAAATAAAAATTAAAAATAAAATCAAGATATGAAAAAATTGGTTTAATAATATTTCCAAGATATTTTTTAGAAGAAAATAAAATATGTGTTTTAAATGATGATCAATAATAAGAATTTGCTTACTGTAGCTAATTGTATTTTACAAATCCTTTTACATAATCGGATGGAACTCATTTTTAAAAAAATTTTTTAAATAATTTATATTTTTTCTATAATAGAAACGATATTGAGAGTGCTCTAAGTCCGGCCGTACAGATTTATTTCTTCATTATTTAAAAACTTGCATCTTAGAAGTAAAAATCAATCAATTTGTAATTTTTTTATTCTTATAAATACTATAAATCTTATAATAAGTGATTTATTAAACAATACAATTGTATAATCATAACTTTAAATAATGAATCAATTAAATAGCATTATATAAAAAAAAGTTTATTCTATAAATAATGAAAAGAAAGAAATGAACCAATAACAATATTTTTTGTCGTTTTCAAAAAGTTGCCTATGAAAACTGACTTTAGAGCACTCATAATAATTTATGTATCTTATTCTTTAAAATACATCATCAAAATTTACTTTTTCTATTTTACATACTGACTTTTATAATATATCATATATCCGTTTATCTATTTTTTCTTTATATTACATTATTTAATAGTTTGTTGGAAAAAATTACATAGAGAGAAAAATTATTGTGGGAGATAAAGTACATTAAAAAAGAATAAATCAATAAAATATTTTTATATTTGTGAATAGTTCATACTAAATGTAGCTGAACACTGTAGCAAAATGTAAAATAGATTTGAAAATAGATGATCCATTAGAAACACTTTTTAGCTACTTTTTTTCAAATTTTACATAAAAATAGATTTTACAAAACCCATTGAGAGTGCTATTATCTTTCCTTTCCTTTTTCAAAAGGAAACCTGGCCAAGTAAAAAAGTGCACTATGTTTTGCCTTTCCTCTAGGAAATTGCTGGATAATGAAAGGCTCGTCTCAATTCATATTGCACCAATTTATTTCATAGCCTGTCAAAGATGCGACGACATCACCTCTATGTAAGTCAGACTACTCTCTCTAAGTCTGGCCGTACAAATTTATTTCAAAATCTTAAAACCGGATGAGGTGAGAAATTTAAGGTTTTGTTTCAATATATAAATCATCCCAACTCATCTTATTATTATAATTATTTTAAATTTTTATATAAAATATAATAAATAAAAAACTTTTTCAAATTTTAAAATAATAAAAAAATAATATTATAATAATATTTTATTCAATTTTTTTAAAATCATCTCATTTCATATAATCTTACTATCCAAACAAGCCTTTAATCTTTATGAGTAATGTTTTTTGAACCGAAGTACCGATGTTTTTTTTTTTTTTTAATCTTAGTGATTAAGAAAGTGAATATTATTAACTTTATGTATTTTTTGTTGAAAAAAGTATTTAAAGATTTAAAAAATTATTGAAAAGAAAAGAAAAAAAATTGGAATTGCACTTATTGGTTGGAACATGATCCCAGTAGCATCATCCTTATGTGTATGCTTATATTGCATTATTCTTCCTGAAGCTTTTCAAACAATATTGCCTCCGTAGTCCATAGCATCATTTCCAGATTACCCCCACAGAAAATTCTACATATTTTTTCTACCGAATAGTTAGACTTTTTTTGTATTTTTGTATTTATTTTTTTTTCAAAAATTTTTTAAACCCATTTAAACATTTTTAAAAATAAAAAAATTCATAGAATCATTAAAAGAACCCTTTTTTGATCATTAAGTAAAAAAAAAATTAACAAATACCCCATACAAAATAAGTATGCACTTTTTCAAGGGCTCTATCATTTCTCTTTATTATATATTCTTCTCTACTTTGTCTTTATTTTGGAATTTTTAAGAGTTTGCTTGATTTCAAGTTGTTAATTTCTTCAATGAACATTTAGGGTTGGTTTGGATTAGAGATAGAAGAGATGGTTTTAGACAAAAGTTGAAATTTAAAATAAAATATTATTTATATATTATTTTTTTAATATTATTATTATTATTTTAAAATTTGAAATAGTTGTATTAAGATTTAAAAAAATTAAATTATTTATTATATTTTATATAAAAATTTAAAATAATTATAATAACAAAATGAGAGGAGAAATTTCCAAAACAGAGTTTAACATTAATGGTGATACTTAGGGGAGTTTGTTCTTTTAAATGGCAAATATTCAGTGGGGGAGGGCCCTGGCCTGCTTTTATTTGTTTTTGCATTTAGCTTTACACTTTTCCGTATTTTTCTCAGCCTTCTCTTCTAGCTGCACAGTAGCAAATATGGAAATCCCTTCTCGACTTCTAAAGCAACCAATTAATTATATTATCTTAGCTCTTACTTAATTAATCATGAGTCACGTTACAATAAATTATACAAACCCATTTTGATAATATTTTCTACAGGATTGTTAAATTCATAAAAAAATTATATAAAAATAATTTATATAGTTTTATTTGATTCATTAGGTCTATTTTATAATAAAAGTAATTTTATAATTTGATAGATCATATCAATTCAGTTTATAATTTTTTTTTTTGTATAATCAATTTGTAGTTATAGTATTTTCTTATTGTCTATATATAAAAACGTGAATTGCAATAGTATTTTTTTGTTCAACTTTTTGTGACGATTTAGGCTGTGTTTGGATAACGAAGTACTCTGAGGTACTCTCATTACAATTCTCTACTTTATTATTATTTTTCACCTACTTTTATTATTATTCATTATTTTTTATCTACTTTTCACTACTATTTAATATTTTATTATTACTTTTTATTTATTTTTTATTACTATTCACAAACATTCTCAAATACTTTCACTATCCAAATCAAGCCTTAATCCCTCGTGGATTTGTCCGTTTTGTCGCTCGTTGATTTTTCCCATTTTGTTTACTGTTTTTGGACAATACATTTTGGAAGCAGCTCCCTCTCTCACATTTCCCGTACGCTAATCAACCCTCTTGCCACCAAGGAGCGGCCACCGGCAAAAGCTTAACTCAGAGGCCACCTCGGTCCACTGTCGTACACCACCCAGTCCCAACGCTTTTCTCTCTTCCTCTCTTTTTCTCTATTTCTCTTCTCCAGTTCCTCCACGCCGACCTCCCCTGCACGACAGCAAGGCCACAAGCAACTGAGGAAACTAAGTAGAAAACTAAGGCTCTTCAACACACGCACGGCCATGGGAGTCTGGGTAAAACACTGAGCCAGTGATGTAGCTCGGATGTGGAGATGGAGCCGCGAAGGAAGTCCTCGAGCTTTGGCCCGGTGGTAAACATTGACAGGTCGGTTGCACTAGCAGTCGCATCATGAGCTTGATCTGGCGTTACGTCGTTCATAGAACCTGCGTCAAAAAATATGTATAGTAATAATCAGAGATAATATTCTTCAACAAGAATACGTATCCGCTCGTGGTGTTCGTGTCAGTTCTAGGTCTGCCGCTGTATGAGAGAGAGAGAGAGAGGGGTTGAACTTGAGCCGGGGGAGGTAAGACGTGGAAGAGGGAGAGAGGGGAGGAGTTCGAGGGCAAGTGGGAGTTGTTGTGGTTGGAAAGAGAGAAGTCGAGCCAATTCTGGGGAGAATAATCCATGTCGTTGATCAATGAGAAAGGGATGTAGCTGCAGCGTGTACGAGGGTCGAAGTTATTTATGCAGCTCGGATGTGGCAATGGAGCCGTGAAGGAAGTCCTCGAGCTTGTCGGTTGCACCTGCAGCCGCATCATGATCTTGATCTTGCGTTACATCGCTCATCGAACCTGCGCCAAAAAATATTTATAGTAATAATCAGAGATGACGCCCCACATCCTACAATCAAATATGTATATTGTGCCAACATGACAACAGAAAATACCGTATAGTTCAGCTGTTGGAGAGCCTATGCAATTGTCTAATCGCTTGTTTTTTTGTATTTGTAGTTTATGATTGAGATTTGGGGAATATAAAATTATAATTTTTTAGATTCACTTGTCTACCAAATTCATTCAATATTTTCTAGGATTATTTTGACAAATAAGAGTATCCCTATTTATAAGACACAATTGTACCTGCAGTACCTGCAAAGGTCACGGTTCCACCTGATAAGGATGCAGCAATCACATGAGGAAATTCTGTTAGACAATCTGTTATGCTTTATGAGCTGTCATTATTCTTTATTCATTTTATTACACTTGTAATCTATAAATAGCAATATACAGAGCATGTACAGAATCATCGAATACTATTTGAAATTATATTCCATTTCCAGCTCTCTGCTTCTATCGTCATCCTTATGCTTTGTTTTCTTCTTACTTTCTACGTTACTGTCAATATGGTATCATGAGCCATGCCAGATACATCTTCAAACACTGAAAACGTCGATTCCAACATGACTTCCAATCCCCAAACCAATCCACACCATCCTGCTAGTCCTTACTATATCCAACCGGGTGAAGGAGCATCTTCTCTGTTAGTTCCCGATTTGCTCACCACTGAAAACTATGTAACCTGGGCAAGAACCATGCGACGCGCCCTAAACATCAAAAACAAAATCGGTTTTATTGATGACAAAATCCCCAAACCCTCCAACACTGCAGATCCCTTGTATGCACCTTAGGAACGTTGTAATGATATGGTGAGAGCCTGGATTCAACATTCTGTTAATGTTGAACACAGATCAAGCATAGCTCATGCAGAAACTGCTTCAGCTGTTTGGAACGATCTTCTTGAGCGATTCTTGATTCAAAATGCTCCAAGAATTTTTCAGCTCAGCAAGTCAATCTCAGCACTCACCCAAGATGATGATTCGGTTAGTCAATATTATAACAAATTGAAAAGTTGCTGGGATGAACTGGAAATCTATGAGCCCATGCCTTCATGCACGTGTGGAGCTGTAAAGACATTGATGGATTATGCTCACAGAAGCAAGGTTATGCAATTCCTCATGGGATTGCATGACTCGTTTGATGCTGTTCGCGCTCAAATACTCCTGCATGAACCTCTCCCAGCGCTGAATCGTGTCTTGTCTCTGGTTCAACAAGAAGAAAGGAGGCGACAACTTCATTCCTCTCCTTCCCCGATAGCAATGACAGCCAAAGGACCTGAACAACGTAGTCAGTCTTCCTCACGAAAAGATCGACTATTTTGCTCTCACTGCAACATTTCGAGACATTCACTGGAACGATGCTTCAAAGCCAACCCCAATCTTCCCGTCTGCACACATTGTCGCATACCAGGACATACCAAAGACAAATGCTACAGGCTAAACGGCTTTCCTTCAGGTCACAGGAACAATTCCAGATTTAAATCTTATGCTAATCAATCTTCACTTGAACAGGAGCAAGTCGGCAATGGACCACCCATTACTCAAGAGCAGTACAACCAGCTCATCGCTTTGCTTCATCCCTCCCACTCCCCAGCACCTACATCTGCATCCAACCAAGCCTGTTCCAGTTCATCAGCCACCGAAATATCTCCCGTCTCTGGTATTCACTCTTGCCATTTCACAAACACATCACAAACCAAATCTTATCACTCTTGGATAATCGACACCGGAGCTACAGATCACATGATCTGTAGCCCCCACCTCTTCACACATAATGTCTCTCCTGTTTCACACACAATCAAGCTTCCCAATGGCACCTCCACAACTGCAACGCATGTAGGTGATATCCGGTTGTCTGATCATTTCACTCTCAAACACGTGCTATGCGTACCAGAATTTTCTTTTAATTTACTCTCGGCTAAATCCCTCACTACATATTCCAATTCTTGTCTAATATTTTTCTCTCACTCTTGCTATATTCAGGACCTTTCATCCTGGAAGACGACTGGCATGGGGATAGTGCATAATGGTCTTTATCATCTTCAACCTTCAACACCAGCACCTAACGGTTTACAAATTTTTCTTTCCACTTCATGTTCTAGCTATGCTAATACAACTCATGTTTCAAAGTTTGATGAATACACATTATGGCATTACCGACTGGGACATAGTTCCAGGACACAACATGTATTGAATGAAATTCAAAAACCAAATTCAAAGCCTACGTGTTTCTCTCATCTCCCCTGTGAAATTTGTCCATTTGCAAAGCAGCATAAATTACCATTTCTTAACTCCACCACCACGGTTACCAACCCCTTTGATTTAATTTCCGTTGACATCTGGGGACCACATTCAACACAAGCATACAATGGCACCCGGTACTTTCTTACAATTGTAGATCAATTTACTCGATACACATGGATATATTTACTCAAAACCAAATCAGAAGCTCAAACATCAATCCAGAATTTTTTTTCTCTTGTCTCCACACAATTCAACACCTCAATCAAAACACTCAGATCCGATAACGGTGCAAAATTTTCTATGCCAACATTTTACAATTCCAAAGGCACACTTCATCAACTTACATGTGTTGCCACTCCTCAACAAAACGCCCTCGCTGAGCGTAAACATCAGCACATATTGAACGTTGCTAGAGCCTTAAAATTTCAATCAGGCCTACCCATGAAGTATTGGACCGAATTCATCAACACTGCTGTTTATTTAATCAACCGCACACCCTCCTCTAATCTACACTTCAAGTCACCCTTTGAATTACTTTACAAGCAAAAACCCACATATTCCCATCTCAGAACATTCGAATGCCTTTGTTTCGCTTCTACACTAAGTTTTGGCCGATCCAAATTTGAACCTCGAGCAAGAAAATGTTTGTTCATCGGCTATCCATATGGAGTCAAAGGATATAAGCTTATGGATACAACCACCAATCACATTTTTCTTTCCCGTGATGTTATATTTCACGAGCACATTTTTCCTCTCAAACAAGTCACCATCGATCCTCAAAATTCCACTACCTCTTCACCTCTTATCCCGTATATCTCCCCTACGGACCATCTCAATCACACCCCTCCTACGCACATCACTTCTCCAGCACCTGTCGACCCCACCTTCGTTACTCCAACTTCACCCTCTCAACCCGATCTCATCACCAATACTCCATCACCACCACCACGATGATCTACCAGAATTCGAACTGCTCCCACTTACCTCAAATATTTTCACTGCAATGCACTGTCTCCACTGACGTCGGATTCCACGTTGAAAGCTCCTGGATCCACTCCGAACGCAGGTTTGATTATTCCGTATCCCCTATCATCTGGTTTATCTTACGATTCTTTATCACCATCATTCAAAGCATTTACCTCTTCCATCTCCATCCATACCGAACCCACATCACATATTCAAGCACTCAAAGAACCCATCTGGAGTGAGGCGATGGAGCAGGAACTCACTGCTCTAGAAAATAAGGAGACATGGTCCATCGTCGACTTGCCCCCTGGCAAGAAGCCGATTGATTGTAAATGGATTTATCGCTACAAATTCAAAGTAGATGGCTCTATTGAACATGCTAAAGCACGATTGGTGGCAAAGGGCTTCACTCAGCGTGAAGGAATAGACTTTCATGATACGTTCTCCCCATTTGCCAAGATGGTTTCCATTCGCACCTTGCTTGCTGTGGCTGCCATAAAAGGATGGGATTTGCAACAGTTAGACGTTAATAACGCATTTCTGTATGGCGACCTTGATAAAGAACTGTACATGCGGCTCCCTCCTGGTCTAGCTTCCTCCAAACCAAATCAAGTCTGTCGATTACATAAAAGCATTTATGGTCTTCCGCAGGCATCACGTCAGTGGAACACGAAGCTCTCATCCTCTCTGGCAGAGTTTGGATTTGTGCAATCTAAGTCAGACTATAGTCTGTTCATCAAACACACGGCCTCCTCCTTCACAGCTCTATTGATCTACGTTGATGACATTATTGTCATGAGCTCAAACCACACATCCACCGATGAAGTCAAGAAGTTTTTATCCACCAAATTCAAAATCAAGAACCTGGGTTCACTCAAATATTTTCTTGGAATGGAGATAGCTCGCTCAAAGAATGGAATTCAAGTTTGTCAACGCAAGTACACACTCGACATCCTGTCTGAAACAGGTTTACTTGCTGCCAAACCTTCCCCTTTGCCAATGGAACCGAATATCAAGCTCCAGAAAGATCAAGGTGATGTGTTTCA
This sequence comes from Cyclocarya paliurus, assembly GCA_029856935.1. Classification (NCBI taxonomy): domain Eukaryota; kingdom Viridiplantae; phylum Streptophyta; class Magnoliopsida; order Fagales; family Juglandaceae; genus Cyclocarya; species Cyclocarya paliurus. The sequence continues at coordinate 32,926,350 of CM056953.1, forward strand.
GGATCCTACTCAATATTGAAAACTGGTTGGTAAGCTACTCTACCTAACCAATACACGGCCTAACCTCAGTTACAGTGTTAATCTTTTAAGTCAGTTCATGGACACCCCACGAGTACCCCACTATGATGCTCTACTTAAGCTTCTTCGGTATCTCAAGGGCAACCCAGGCCAAGGTTTATTTTTTCCTACCACATCCTCACTGAAACTCACAGCTTACTTTGATGCCAATTGGGCTAACTGCCTTGACACCAGAAAATCGACAACCGGGTATTGTGTTTTTATTGGAAAATCCCTTGTTGCCTGGAAATCAAAGAAGCAAAATACTATTTCACGATCCTTGGCTGAATCAGAGTATAGGGCCATGGCTGCTGTCGTATGTGAACTTACATGGCTTCGGTATTTTCTACAAGACCTTCACATTACCATTACTGATCCAGCTACTTTATATTGTGATAACTTAGCCGCATTGCATATCGCTGCCAACCCTGTGTTCCACGAACGCGCTAAACATATCGAACTCAACTGCCATCTAGTCCGTGACAAAATATTGGCTGGGCAAGTTGCTACTGCCCATGTTCGTTCTTCTGAGCAGTTAGCTGATCTTCTTACCAAGCCCATG